>OY987336.1:12064133-12504083 GCA_963920685.1 Polydrusus tereticollis | reverse complement strand
TGAGTGATCTCTCTAGCTTTCGATGCTCGAATGACTCTGCTAATGAAGCACCACTGTTTAAATATTTTTTAAATACTAGAACCATTTCGCCTAAGTTCTAGTCTAATTACAACTTCTTCACCTCTAAAATTAACCGGCCTCGAATCTTGATCCAATAGGGTGAGGGAAATATTGTAAATGCTCGTTTCTCTTACCGGTAGAAAAATTAAATTTCTTGGCTCGATATTTATACTGAAGCCAGGATCGACTGTTGGAGAGAATTCGTATAAGGTATGTGAAGGATTATTTGTATAATACGATCCGGAAATAATATTGCACTCTATGCGTATAGTAACAACTTGTATTATTTCTACAGGTAGATCTGATTCATGCACAACATCTGCTGTTAGTTTACGTTGAGAAAAACCTAATAATCTTGCTATACTATCTTCTGGCTGAAAATTTAGGTCGTATTGGCTTCTCAACTCGCACCTTAGCGTATTATTATTAGGTTTCAACGAAAAGACGTGATTGCGCTCGTCTAAAGTAGCGTGTGAATCAAGAATGCGATTCTGAACAAACGTTTCGATATCCTGCAGTTCGTACGACCCCGTAGGTATCTTCAATATCTTTTCCACGTTATTTTCAGTATAGTAAATCTTGTTTTTTCCTGATTCAATGTTTGGAATAGTATTCCAAGTATTCAGCGATATAAGTGCAAGAGAGTATTCGTAGTTTGGGTCAAGTTCTATTGGAGGAACAAAGTGTGCTTCAAGCTGGTGAGAACGACCTTTTAGCGTAAACGTCTGAGACATGACTGCTGTAAGGGACTTTGAATGATATGTTTTATAGAGATTTATTGTAGAGAAAAGCCAATGCTAGATGTCCACAATTGGATGATCCAAAGTCCTGATACTGATCGTAATTAAAGCAAATTTTACAATTTTTCATATATTTTATAAATTCCTTGGGTGGTTTCAAATTGCCAAAACTATCGAAATAAACAACTTTATCACCGCGTTTCTTATAAGCTACCCAATGTGTTCCGAATCCGACGTTTCGATCTAAATTGACAACACCACACTCAGTATGGTTAGGTGATTTTGGAAGAGTATCTCGCATAAAGACCCCCCTAAAGTTGGGTATCTTTAATTGAGATGTATAGTTTTTGATGTCTTCATCGGTTAACGGGCGTTTGGGCAGCTTCAGTGGTAGTTTTTTGGCATTTTTCTTAGATATAATCCATACCCCGATTTATACTTCTTTAAATATAGACCGCTACCCTTTTTCCCTAAAGCAATGGCTTCCATCGTCTCATTGTGGCGTTTAGCTTCTTGTAGCTTGTCTCTCCCACTTTGAACATCATTGACGGTTTTTGCAATACCGGCCACCCCGCCGCTGAGAGCACCCAAAGCACTAAGCCCGGCAAATATTAGTATCAAAGGAAGGATCCCGCCAGTCTTAGGGAGTGGTATAACCCTCGGTATACTAATTTTTCTACGTCCACCGGCTTTCTTTATCGACATGCGTGCTGCTTTTAGTAAGTTACTCAAGGTCTTTTTCTTGGTTATATCACCAGCACCGTGTTTACTAAGCTTATTCACAATCGAAGTCAAGCTTTTGCACCCCGCCCCCAACTTACGTTTAACCTTCATAGCGTTAGTAACTAGCCAAGCTGATGTTTTTTCGCCAAAACTGGAGTCGTTGGCTTTCACGCGCTCCCACGCTCTATTTTCAAGTATTTTATCTGCCTGATGTCTTTGTTTCAAGTCTTGAGACTGAGAGTATGCAATGTCGTGATCTCGACAAAAACTGTCCAATTTATTTTTTGGGGGATCACCTCGAGCTAAACGTTCTTTTAATCGAGTGCCGGGACCACAATATGAATAACCAGGTAAATGAAGTTCAAACGGGAGTCGATTTATGGTACTATTTAAGACACCTGCACCCTGCAACGTTGTCATTACAAATAAAGCTCTTGAAGAGAAAAGAGTGTATTTATAGTAATGCGGAAGCAGAAACAAAAACACCACCTAAATATTCAAAATTTCGATATGCCCAAACAGAAACAAACAAACAAACACGGGCAGCTTTTTCCAAACACCATTAGGGCGTTAATATGTGGACCGAGTAATTGTGGAAAAACCAATGTAATGATGAGTTTATTAACTGACGCCAATGGTTTAAAATTTCAAAATGTGTACGTTTATTCGAAATCTTTACAACAGGAAAAATATGATTTCCTCCGAGAAACATTGAACCATTGTCGTTTGGGGTATTTTACATATGGTGAGAATGATGATGTAATAGACCCGTCAACTGCTCAACCCGACTCTGTATTCATCTTTGACGATGTGGCTTGCGAGAAACAGGATAAAATTAGAAATTATTTCTGTATGGGCCGTCATAATGATATCGACTCATTCTATCTCTCGCAAACATATTCAAAAGTACCCAAACAGTTAATTCGCGATAATGCCAACGTGTTAGTTTTGTTTAAACAAGACGAGCTAAACTTGAAACATATTTATAGCGATCATGTAAACACGGACATGTCTCTCGATTCGTTTAAACGCATTTGCTCTGAATGTTGGAATGATAAATATGGGTTTTTAGTCATGGTTAAAGACAACGACATTAATAAAGGCAGATATCGTAATAAATTCGATACCTATATAATACTATAACGTCATCATATGTAGTTAGTATCACCGTCATCATTGTAAAGTATAGACCATTTAGTCGCAATGTCTCGACAATTTAACAGCTATGATAAGAATGTTAAACGTCGCATAATTGATGCCTCTAATACAATAAGAAGGAAATACTTGGCTTTTAAGCTGGAAAGAAACGAAGAAGATGCTGCGCTTAACAAGTTTTTAACACCAGTTACTACCCCGCTAAATATGCTTGTACCGCTTATGGAAAAGAGAGCCAAGATGCCAAAGATTAAAACTGAACCGACAGAGACGATTGTAAAAACAAAACCAGAAGAAGTTCAATTTTTGCCCAGAGAAGCGGAAGTTAGGTATGGAGATTTGGTTGATAATGAGGAAATCGAGGATGATGTGTTTGAAGAGAATACCCCACAAGATTTAAAGGAGGTATTTGAAACTACTATGAGAACGAATCCGGCAATTTTCGAGGAATTTACCAGTCAATATCCTCCAATTTCTCACGAATATTTAAAAATGTATTGGACAAGTTCCCCTGATTTGGATGACTCACAAGGTCTAACATACAATTTTGAAAATGGTAAATGGACAATGGGTTCTCTGTCGGTGGACTTTTTGCAAAATGGAGACATTAAAGTAGGCGATGTCGCTTATCCAGGAAGTCAGGGTCTATATGAGTTATTGTTTTTAAAAGGTAGCAAATCGGAAAAATATAATAATATTATTAGACCGCTACTAACATCTTCAACACGAGGATCAACGTCCTTGTTGCAATCATCAGCATCTTCTCATGCTAGAAATCTTAGAAGTTCTTCGAACAAAACACCGCCTATTAGTAGAATGCCTGTAACAAGATCTAAACTGAAATCTGGGAATGCATTAATGGAGTACAACGAAAGACCAAAGGAATTTGTATATTACGACGATGTAAATGAACTAGTTGAGCGAATGAAGAAGCTTGAAGCCTCCGAACATGTTGGTAATAATAATAATTGGAACGAGATTCAGAATATTTTACAGGAATTGCAGAGACTTGGAATTATTGAATTCTATAAATAAACATGTAATTCCTTAAAAGCATCATTAAAGTATTAATCATGAATAAGTTTGGACGTTCTTTACCTTCCCCCTACAGGGTTCCGAGAGTTTTACCAGCACCCACCATACTTTCCTTCACTAGGGATGGTGATTACAATTTTAGGGAACATAAGCTTTGTAACGTCAGTCCCCCAACAGATGATACAGATGGTGTTAATAAAAAATTTTTAGATGATGCAATTTCTGTTATTTACATGAAAATTATTGCTTCTTCAAACGAGTGTGTTAAGCTGGTTAACGATACTACCAATAGCATCGAAGGTCGCATGAAGGCTGTATCTGCAGAATTACGCGATTTAAATGATCGTTTGCTAAAGTCTTCTACCAGTATTTCAAGAATAACAAGAGATATTTTAACAATTAATGATCGTATTAATGCAATTGATGTTAAATTGAAATTAGTTGACAATTACCAGCAAGAAGCCATGAAAATAGTGCAACCAGAGTTCGATAAACTCGAGGACCTCTTACATAGTTACATGCATGTAAAAATCGAAAATTCTTTTGCACCTTTAGCTGCAGACTTGAAGAAACTTGATGAAAAAGTAACTAAATTAGCAGATACAGTTGATAGGGGTATATAAATTGTCTAACATGTTTCAAATATTTCACTTTATTAACAAAATGCCCAAGGGCATCATCACTAAGGCGCGAGAACAGGTTGTTAAAGAGTTACACACCCCAGCTCGTTCGAAATTTAAACGTCGTAGATTTATCCAATATGGTTTAGATGATACATTTGCATCCGATCTTGCGCAACTCGATCAATATGCGCGCGAAAATAGGGGGTATAAATACATACTTGTCGTTATCGATTCGTTTTCGAAATTTCTCTGGGCAAGACCCATAAAGACGAAAACTGCTCAAGAAGTAACCAAAGCGATGGAAAATATTTTTATACACTCCAAGCGAATCCCGAAAAAGTTAGTTACAGATAATGGAAAGGAATACTACAATACTAGTTTTCAAAATCTTATGAAGACGCATAAAATACATCATTATAGCACTTTCAGTATCTTGAAGGCTTCAATTGCGGAGCGAGTAATTCGAACAATTAAAGAAAAGCTTTTTAGATTGTTTACTTTAAATGGAAATCATCGATGGATTGATTTGTTGGAGGAAATCGTGAATACATACAATGCTACTAAACATCACACGATTGGCATGAAGCCGTCGGATGTTAATAAGAGTAACGCGGATAAGTTATTAAACTCTGTATATACGCATCTAAAGGTTGTGGGGAAACGAAAATTTGGGGTTGGGGATATTGTTCGTATAAGTAAATCCAAGCATGTCTTTGAAAAGGGTTATGTACCTAATTGGACAACCGAGCTTTTCAAAATTTCCAAGGTTAATATAACAAATCCTACAACCTATATATTGGAGGATATGCAGGGACGACCAATCAGTGGAGGATTTTATGAAGCGGAATTACAGAAAACTAAACAGCCCGATGTATTTCTTATTGAAATAATTATACGGAAAAAGGGGAAGAAAATGTTTGTCAAGTGGCTTGGCTTTGATAATTCACACAACAGCTGGGTGGACATGATAAAAGATGTTGTTTAGTTTGCTAGAATTGAGTGTTATGCAGACTCATTTGGATAAATACGTCATATTTCGTAATAATTAGCTAGTATTATAGTATAAGATGTACTGCAAACAGTGCCACTGTGAGGTGACTAAAGGTCATAATCGTACAACGAAACATAAGGAAAACTGTGGGGAGATTGTAGGCTCTGGTATTAAACTTATTCAAACTGCTTTTAAGAATAAAGTGAATACCTATCACATATAAACAAATAATAATTTGACTGATATTAAGCTGTTCCTGAAAGACTTGAAACATAAGGTTCTAACGGTGTTAGCGGAGCAGTTGAGTCTTTATCGAGCTATATCAATGAATATGGAACTTTATGATGTATATCTACAACCATCAACGCAGGAACAAGAAATTAAATCATTTAATTCGAGATACAGCGTGATTCATCCAGGTACTAATTTAGAACATGTGTTTGAACTATATAAAAATAACCTACTTAAAAAAGCTTTAGAATTTACCGAGATGGGTAGCGGGTGGACCCTATCGCAACTTTTCTTCCTAGAACTTAATATTAATAAATATTCAGGAGTGGGGTAGTCAGAGTGTAGTCGATAATTTGCTTGGACGGTTTCAGTACTTATTTAGTCATGGGTGAATACGTTGTTGAAGAAGATTCAAGAAGTTTGTCTCCTTGGAGATATCTTGATAGCATGATATTAAGAAGTAGAGAAGACATTAAGAATGAGAAAAAGCTGTTGAACGAGGTGCATTATTCCGCTGGAAATTATAAGATAATCGTTGGCCTTAGTGTAGCTAGAGGAATGGTGCCGAGTGTGAAGTTAATAAATACTGTTTTAAATTTACCTGAGGAAAAAGTTGCAGCATCACTAGCCAATTTCGAGTGGCATGAGTTTCTCGAAATCGCGTCCAAAATGGTTGAAGATGATACATTATTAAGAATTGATTCTGAAACTGAAAATTTTACAGTGTCGTCCGTTACATTGTTGAGTGAAAAAATAATAAATCTTGTGTGTAATAATACAACGTTATGTTTCTGTTCTCATGACATAACCTCATTTGTTAGTATAAGTCACATTATTAATTATAGATTGAACCTGATAAAAAATTTAGATTTTATGGCATTTTATGATAACTTTTTAAATTATATGAACATTAATGAAGACATCCAAGGAAACTTTTTTAAGATTATTAAAAATATGTGTAGTTTAAACATGTCTGAACAAGCTATTTACATGTTGGAACTAATACACTTTAATCCCAAGAAGGTACTAGATGACTTTGATAGAATACAAATGTGTAATATTTGATGATAATAAATGTATATTAACCCGTTTATTGGTTTTATTTTATAGTATTCTTACAACACTTTAGATAGCAACATCTCATAAAATGTGTGGAGATGATGGTTATAGTTTGCTTCGTAATTTTGAAGATAGGCTAATTACGTTCGCTAATTGGCCTAGCAAGCTCAATCCTGAAGGGTTGGCAAGTGCGGGGTTTTATTACACTGAGAGATTGGATATTGTCAGGTGTACATTTTGTCATTGTGAGTTTGATAGTTGGTATGTGGGAGATGATCCTTAGAAAGATCATTATAAGAATGTCAAGCATTGTGAGCTAGCTAAAGTCTTATGGAGATGCCGCCAGTTGAGAAAAAATAAACCGATAAAGTGTACCAAAGAGAAGAAAAACAAGAGTTTCTCATATACCGACGCCATTTGTATGCTAGTAATATTTATAATTTTTATGAGCGTCTGGTACCAATCTCGTGAAGTAATAAAGGTTTTAGGGAATGGAATTTAGATCATTCTGCCTACAGTCATGGCGGCGTTAAGTTCATCCTATATTCTCTTGACTGCCTTAGTACAAAATGTGTTTTACGTTTATGACCCGTATAATGTATTGAATGCATCGGTAATGTTGGGAACTCCACCCTTTTCTGCAAACAACACATGGCTTCAAATGACATATGAGCAAATTGATAATAGACATACGGCTGTTTTTAAATCAAACGCTCCAACAGTTGGTGATTTACGATATAAGGTTAGGTTTCAGTTTAGAGACCTGACTTTTGGCGAAACCGAGTGGAGGACGCTAATAAACCAAAATGCTTCTCACAATTCTCCAATAGTGGATGGATATGCTGAAACGCATGGCGTGCTTAGTTTAATTGTATTTATATGCGTATCTTGTACCATTTTACTAATTAATCTATTGCATACCTTTATTAAGTCAAGGTATAGATAAATAAATAATTTTCTATAATTTTGGTGTCTTTTCTTTTATTTAATATATAACCCATATCCGCGAAACAATTTTTTTTCTCGCACATGCGGACTGTTAAATTTGGTTCTATTTACTCAATTAACCCCGTTCCTTTTCTAAACAACTTATGACGTCACCCTAAACACGCGACATGTATTAGCTATACTAAGGTCACAATTTCGTCGGGAATATATATTTTAGGGAATTTGTGGGAGATCTGGAAGGTCTTTGTATACTTACTTTATATCTTCCCTGTATAGATTTTTGTATAAATTTATGCAAGTAATTATCTGTTCAAGAAATAGATTTTTGCATATAAATGACCCAATATTTGTTGTTGTAAATTACTTGTGACCAATTAGCATAAATAAATCATTATCTAGACAAGCCTCGTGTATAATTAATGGTTTGCATTCAATTAAAAGCTTGTAGGATATAATAAAATTTGAAATACAGGGGGGATCTTCAAAATACTTTTGTGTTTTGGCCCGATCAACCCGGTTCTTTTTTTAAACGACTCATGACGTCACCCTAAACACGCGACATGTATTTGCAATCTTTCGCCCTCCTGCCGTTAGGGCATTAGCTATATCAACTTTGGCCCTATTGGCCCGATCAACCCGGTTCTTTTTTTAAACGACTCATAACGTCACCCTAAACATGTGACATACATCAGCTGTCGATTTTGACATTTGACAGGTGACATCTGACAGGTGACAGTTCTTAATTGACAGGTGACAGGTGTCGTTTTGAGTCATGCGTAAGAACCCATTTCATTGACCCCAACTACGCATGCGCAATATCCTAGGCCCATTGGTTCCGGAGATATGAGTCATAAAAATCCCTCCGAAAATTAACATTGGAGGGCCCAGCCTGGTTTACCCTAATTTTGTACATTATAAAACACCACCATAACCCCACTTAAGGACCTTTTGTTCCAGCAATCTAATCAGATGTGTCCCCGTGGTTTCACGTTGTCAAACATTGTTTAGCAGTTTTAATCTATATGCTCTCGTAGCGTATTTTGCAAGGCTTTGAGGTTCGGCCCCAGAGGTTTATGGTTCAATTCCCGCCGAGGACAAAAACTTTTTTATGGTATTATTATATTTTAAAATATTTTAACTGATTTACGACGTCACACCTACCATCGCGGTAAACAAGATGTCTTATATGAAAAGCAGGTGGCGCTACAGGTACGTACATCTCCCCCGTTAGGTGGCACCCCTACAATGATATTACTATATAATCGGAGTAACACGTGATCTGGGTTCCGTTGGGGCAAAAGTTAGGTTAGAATAATGGGTGGGGGGTTAGGTGGCAGCAGTGGAGGGTTCCACACAGGCCAATAGGGCCCTATATTACCGGCATCGAGCAGTTATGACGTCACTCACTAGGTGGCGATAGTAGCTGGGTTCCACTTAGGTTAATAGAGGATGGTGGCTTCCAGGAAAAGTGCCACGCCCTAAAATGGCCCGAAAAATGCAGATTTCAGCGCAATGTTATTTCTTATGGGATTTTGAGCTGAGGGTCACATTGCTTTACTACTTATATTGAAAACATTTCCTTACAAAAATATGTATAAAAGATATGCGACAATGATAAGAAACAAAAATAATATCCTAGACGTTATAGCTCCATAAGCCACACTAATGATGCCCACATTATAATATTCTAGCTAAAATTAGTCACTCAAAATAATAATAAGACATACATTATTTTACAGTAGATACAATGACAAAGACACTAATATTGTATCAAGAATATTATTCGATATACAAGATAATAATAATCCAAAACAGCTATATTAGAATAATTTGAGATCAAGGACAAACTTATTACCAACCTCGTATGTATTATATTATTAAGTTTACATAATATGATAAATAGTACGGAATTTAAAACGCCAATGGACTTAAAAACTAAGAAAAAAGATATATACAATAAAAGCAATACCCTTGTATATTAAATACTTTTGATCGATTATTATTAAGAACTTATCGACGGGGTGATTAGATAAATGTAAAATGTTGTCTAATAATCCCAAAACTCATATACTTCCCGAGAGCCAGAAGTAAATTTCATCAAACCAGACTGCAAGCCAAAAATCTGAACCTCAGCTGGACCAGACTGTGATATTTGATATTAGAGGACATCGCGCAACTCTTCTTACCATTACACAAGATATCCAAGACAGTGCGTTTTTGGTTTTCAAGAGACGTACTGATAAAAATAATCTACATCGTAAAACTAAAATTTACCACATGATTACAAAAACACGCTTATTTACAAAATATGAATAGAAGATAAATGCAAAATCATATACAAGGTGTTAGTTGACATAATAACCATTTTAACTAAAATATAATTTACATCAATCAAAGATATTTAAATAATATGGTATATTTTATTTTAGAATACAACAAGGAATACTGAAAATTTTTTTAATTAATACAACATTTGGTATACACATACAATAAATTCAAATTAGGTTTTCAAAAGTTAAGAACCATGTATAATATATTATAAATTTATAGAAAATATTATAGAAAAAAAAGCTTGGCCAACACTAAAAATACCCGAAAATAAAAAATAAACAAGGCCGTAAATTTTACAGTGTCATCAACAGTAATCGGATGTATATACTTACAAAGCCAATTTTGGGATTAATGTTATGTCTCTTTTTGGGAAACCCCTGTATGGAAATTGAAATAAATAATTATGATCCGTCAATTTAATAAATAAACAAGTTATCGTTAATAATTAATTATGAATAAAATATTATACTAAACCTATACCTATATAGGCACAATCTAGCTATGATATAAGTGTCCAAATTTACCCATTTTAAAAATGTATTAAAATATAAATTATTGCATTTTTATTCGCTTTATTACAGACAGTAAACATGAATTAGCATAAATAAAGCATTATCTAAACAAGACTCGTAGGTAACTGACGATCTACATAATGATGTTACATTTTTTAATTATTATAAACAATTTTAAATTATTTCTTCTTCTTATACAAGGCGAGAGAAAAGCACTTGTCTATCTAAGAAATAAAATAAATTAAAAATATGTTGGAAACACTACATTAGGAATATACCATGAAAAATATATATCTATCTTAAAAACTAAAAAATGTTTCACATAAACGTTACTGAAAAATAATACACACAAATCAACTTGTACGGTTACAGACCCTCGTATTCATTTTAAACTTTTCAATATAGCTTAAGTTGTGTATCAAAGCAGTAAAAAGGGCACAGCCAAAGATTACTTAGATTTCAACTGACTGAATGTGCTTGGTATGTATCTAAATTGTTTGATGTAAATTAGGATTTGAACAACAGAAACCCGATAAGGAATGATCAGCATGTTGTCGCTCGATGAACCAAGAGGTTTGACTTCATGAATTATTGTTCAGTCAGTACTCTCTTACGAAGTCGCTACCTAATGCATTATAAAAAAAAAGTCAACGTTTTAAAAAAATTCAGGCTCTTCAAGATAAAAATAAAAATGTTTAATAATTATAGCAAAATTGTCATGATTTATAGAGATTCATACTTTACACCAAGACTTACGAATGCCCAAGAATACGTAAAAAGTAATTCAGATTAAATTATTTATTATCAAGAAAAATATTGCAATGTGACAGAATGTGGGGTAAAAGTTTAAAAATATAGTACTTTGCAAAAATTATACAGTGGGCAATGAAAGTATTCAAAATTTACAATAAACATTCAAGGATATCCAAGTCTGTATATTATTTATTAACACAGTTGTATGTAACAATATCCAAAAAACTAAGGTTTACTAGAACACACTGTATACAGCATGATAGAAATACTTTACATATTTCATATTCTAATTTGATAAAAGAATAAAACATAATTATAGTTTAAAGTCAAACCTATAAATATTATTCTCAAAAGAAAAGGTACCTTGCTCTGTACGAAAAGTAATTAGAAGTGCTAATATTCAATCAAGAAAATACTATAGTGCGTTATATAGGTTCATAAAAATAAATAATAAAAAAAGACAATAGGCTGTCATTTTAAGTTATATAAAGATGTAGAATATTTTCTTAAAGAGAAAACTCTTGTCAATTTTTCACAAAAAGCAATAAACAATTTAATAAAATGTAAGCACCTGTATAAATTAGAAAAAAACGAATGCCCAAGAATACGTAAAAAAGTAATTCAGATTAAATTATTTATTATCAAGAAAAATATTGCAATGTGACAGAATGTGGGGTAAAAGTTTAAAAATATAGTACTTTGCAAAAATTATACAGTAGGCAATGAAAGTATTCAAAATTTACAATAAACATTCAAGGATATCCAAGTCTGTATATTATTTATTACCACAGTTGTATGTAACAATATCCAAAAAAACTAAGGTTTACTAGAACACACTGTATACAGCATGATAGAAATACTTTACATATTTCATATTCTAATTTGATAAAAGAAAAAAACATAATTACAGTTTAAAGTCAAGCCTATAAATATTATTCTCAAAAGAAAAGGTAGGTACCTTGCTCTGTACGAAAAGTAATTAGAAGTGCTAATATTCAATCAAGAAAATACTATAGTGCGTTATATAGGTTCATAAAAATAAATAACAGAAAAAGAAAACAGGTTGTTATTTTAAGTTATATAAAGATGTAGAATATTTCCTTAAAGAGCAAACTCTTGTCAATTTTTCACAAGAAGCAATAAACAATTTAATAAAATGTAAGCACCTGTATAAATTAGGAAAAAAATTGAACTAAAAATATGTATCGATAATAAAAGCATTAAAAAAATGTGCGTGTAATAAGATAAGATAATCTATAGCGAACAAATATTGAACGTTTCGAACCCCAGAACTAACCCTGTATATACATTTACAAACATCGAAAATTAAGCAGGGTAAATAAACTAAAAATGTACCTTGTGGGAATTCACAGTACTGTAGAGAAACAGAATAAAAGTAAAAATACAATTCAACGCATGGAAAGTAACCATTTTTTAAAATATATTCTGCACTTGGCATATAATTAATTCGATTATAACATTTGTGAAAAAAAATATCAGATCATACTACTAAACTTTTGCATAAAATAGATAGAATTTTAGATAGCCTTGATATTAAAATACATATAGTTTGAATACCGAAGCAGTAGAAATTGTAGAGCAACAAAAAATATTATAAACATATTTAAATTATATGCAGATCAGAGAGAAATGTATGTATCTACCAAAGACGAAATTGTATTAATTCTATAAAGGACAACATGCATACGGGGGGAGCTAATAAAAAAGTCATTTATATTGTATTACATTTTTCCAAAAACTATTTATCTAAATTATGAAAATTTAATACACAATGATGCCTAATTATGTCGATCCATTGTTAACAAAACTGATGTTTTTCTGGTCACCCGTTTCTGATATAGACACATTTTGATATTTGATTATTAGTAATTATATAAAACGATAAAGTCGATACAAGCATGACTTTTTAAAACGAAGAGGGTTAAACGTTTAATATTTATCAAATTTTTCGACATGTTTTTATTTTCTTGCTCGAAAACTATGTAAGATACAAAAAAAAAATATAAAATTACAACCTAGAATATAAATCTAAAAAGTCAAATTTGTATCAGATAAACACTACGTTAAGGTACTGTTCAAATGAAGAAAATGAAAAATTCGCTAATTTTTGCGGAAATTTTGCATCTACGAAAACATGATTAGGGGAAGCTTCTAAAAAAACTTTGGAACAGGCCAACAGGGTCTGTTGAAAAGGCCAACAGGGTCTGTTGAACAGGTCAACAGGGTCTGTTGAACAGGCCAACAGGCCAACAGGTCGCAGGGTCTGTTGAACAGGCTAACAGGCCAACAGGGTAGATGCAAAATTTCCGCAAAAATTAGCGAACTTTTCATTTTCTTCATTTGAACAGTACCTTAACGTAGCGTTTATCTGATAAAAATTTGACTTTTTAGATTTATATTCTAGGTTGTAATTTTATATTTTTTTTTTGTATCTTACATCGTTTTCGAGCAAGAAAATAAAAACATGTCGAAAAATTTGATAAATATTAAATGTTTAACCCTCTTCGTTTTAAAAAGTCATGCTTGTATCGGCTTTATCGTTTCATATAATTACTAGTAATCAAATATCAAAATGTGTCTATATCAGAAACGGGTGACCAGAAAAACATATGTAATATGAAATATGTAAAGTATTTCTATCATGCTGTATACAGTGTGTTCTAGTAAACCTTAGTTTTTTGGATATTGTTACATACAACTGTGTTAATAAATAATATACAGACTTGGATATCCTTGAATGTTTATTGTGAATTTTGAATACTTTCATTGCCTACTGTATAATTTTTGCAAAGTACTATATTTTTAAACTTTTACCCCACATTTTGTCACATTGCAATATTTTTCTTGATAATAAATAATTTAATCTGAATTACTTTTTACGTATTCTTGGGCATTCGTAAGTCTTGGTGTAAAGTATGAATCTCTATAAATCATGACAATTTTGCTATAATTATTAAACATTTTTATTTTTATCTTGAAGAGCCTGAATTTTTTTAAAACGTTGACTTTTTTTATAATGCATTAGGTAGCGACTCTGTAAGAGAGTACTGACTGAACAATAATTCATGAAGTCAAACCTCTTGGTTCATCGAGCGACAACTTGCTGAGTGTGTCTTATGCAAGGGCAATGATATAGTACATCTATAGACGATCATTCCTTATCGGGTTTCTGTTGTTCAAATCCTAATTTACATCAAACAATTTAGATACATACCAAGCCCATTCAGTCAGTTGAAATTTAAGTAATCTTTGGCTGTGCCCTTTTTACTGCTTTGATACACCACTAAAGCTATATTGAAAAGTTTAAAATGAATACGGGGGTCTGTAACAGTACAAGTTGATTTGTGTGTATTATTTTTCATTAACGTTTATGTGAAACATTTTTTAGTTTTTAAGATAGATATATATTTTTATGGTATATTCCTAATGTAGTGTTTCCAACATATTTTTAATTTATTTTATTTCTTAGATAGACAAGTGCTTTTCTCTCGCCTTGTATAAGAAGAAGAAATAATTTCAAATTGTTTATAATAATTAAAAAATGTAACATCATTATGTAGATCGTCAGTTACCTATGAGTCTTGTTTAGACAATGCTTTATTTATGCTAATTCATGTTTACTGTCTGTAATAAAGCGAATAAAAATGCAATAATTTATATTTTAATACATTTTTAAAATGGGTAAATTTGGACACTTATATCATAGCTAGATTGTGCCTATATAGGCATAGGTTTACTATAATATTTTAGTCATAATTAATTATTAACGATAACTTGTTTATTTATTAAATTGACGGTCCATAATTATTTATTTCAATTTCCATACAGAGGTTTCCCAAAAAGAGACATAACGTTAATCCTAAAATTGGCTTTGTAAGTACGTACATCCGATTACTGTTGATGAATTAGTAAAATGGTATTGCTTTGACCTTTGACTTGTGTATGATGTTTTTGACTTTCTTAGGATTTACCAATCTTCAATTTTATAATTGCAGGAGAATGGCTTATTTTATAATTTTTAGTCTGCAAATATTTTTTGTTTTATATATTTAAGTAGTACACTGTACTCCAAATATTATTATATACAGGGTCTTTTGAACTTGACGAAATACCATTTTATTTTTTGCACTGGTTTTTTTATATCTAAATGTATATATTAGGTTAGTGATAAGTGTCTTTTTTATGTGAGCTTTTATTCCCCCCCCCCCCCCCCCCCCATGTGCAGACTATAAAATATAGCCTTCTTTATTTGTAATGTATTGTTTATTTCGATTTTTTATGCTTACAGAAAACCTACTCTCCAATATACCAGATTTATCTCAATATTTTAGCTATCCATTTAAAGACTGTTATTTTTGTGCAAGTGAATATAATGTTTTATTTAATTATTATAGAAATAAAACAGACGTGTGGATGATATTAAGTTATATACAATTACTTAGTTATCCTACGACTCTTGGTATTTTTAAATATTATTCGAGGAATAAAATGTGCAGTGAACCGCATATTATAAGTTGTAACAATTATCAGAATTTTGAAAGGTCATCTAATGTATATTAATTTATTTTTATGGAGTTCCCAGATCTTACTTGTTTGCAATATACGTCCTTATAGGAATAGTCAGGTTAACCGGTATAATTAGGAAACAATGTACCTATAACTTTTATTATTACTTTATATTCATACTCGACTTTTCGGTTCACCTTGTATACATATTATTATTTGTAGAAGCAAGCTGCTTTGTTTTTTGGACAATTGTAAATAAATTTAAATATTCATTTCAACGACTGACCTAAAATAATAATTACGGCATTACTATTTAGTTGCATATTTAATATCAAGGTTAACTACATCGAGGTCAACTGATATTTCTACTATTGTTATAGATATATAAGATGCAAGTACCTCGTGTGATATCATTTGTGCAGGTCTAGTAATTAATCAGTATGCAGAGTGTGTACACGAGACTGTTATAAATGTTATATACAGAGTAAATATAAGTACCTTTGGGTAAAATTGACGGCCTTGTTTATTTTTTATTTTCGGGTATTTTTAGTGTTGGCCGAGCTTTTTTTTCTATAATATTTTCTATAAACTTTATAATATATTATACATGGTTCTTAACTTTTGAAAACCTAATTTGAATTTATTGTATGTGTATACCAAATGTTGTATTAATTAAAAAAATGTTCAGCATTCCTTGTTGTATTCTAAAATAAAATATACCATATTATTTAAATATCTTTGATTGATTTGAATTATATTGTAGTTAAAATGGTTATTATGTCATCTAACACCTTGTATATGATTTTGCATTTATCTTCTATTCATATTTTGTAAATAAGCGTGTTTTTGTAATCATGTGGTAAATTTTAGTTTTACGATGTAGATTATTTTTATCAGTAAGTCTCTTGAAAACCAAAAACGCACTGTCTTTGATATCTTGTGTAATGGTAAGAAGAGTTGCGTGATGTCCTCTAATATCAAATATCACAGTCTGGTCCAGCTGAGGTTCAGATTTTTGGCTTGCAGTCTGGTTTGATGAAATTTACTTCTGGCTCTCGGGAAGTATATAAGCTGAGTTTTGGTATTATTAGACAACATTTTACATTTATCTAATCACCCCGTCGATAAGTTCTTAATAATAATCGATCAGAAGTATTTAATATACAAGGGTATTGTTTTTATTGTATATATCTTTTTTCTTAGTTTTTAAGTCCATTGGCGTTTTAAATTCCGTACTATTTATCATATTATGTAAACTTAATAATATAATACATACGAGGTTGGTAATAAGTTTGTCCTTGATCTCAAATTATTCTAATATAGCTGTTTTGGATTATTATTATCTTGTATATCGAATAATATTCTTGATACAATATTAGTGTCTTTGTCATTGTATCTACTGTAAAATAATGTATGTCTTATTATTATTTTGAGTGACTAATTTTAGCTAGAATATTATAATGTGGGCATCATTAGTGTGGCTTATGGAGCTATAACGTCTAGGATATTATTTTTGTTTCCTATCATTGTCGCATATCTTTTATACATATTTTTGTAACGAAATGTTTTCGATATATAACTATTTTTTGGTTTTATTTCTATCTAAACTAAATTGTGTTGCAAATGTAAAGCATCAATCGCTATATGTTAGAAACAGCCCTATTATTTTTGTTGTGATGCTGACGTGTTTGTGTTGTGATGTATTGATACAATCACGGTAGTGTTTTGATAGGGTTGTGTTGACGTTGTGATGCTGTTGTGTTGACGTTGTGATATCGTTTTGTTTTAAATATCCGTTCCGTTGCTGAGTACCTCGTTTAAAGGTTGGAGGTCCACGAGATAAGATGTCTAAAATTAAATTAGCGCTTATGTCTTTACCAAACGGACTAGACTTTGGTTTTAGAATGTGCGAAAATGAATGGTTTATTGGAAATAAGCCTGTAGAAATTGAAAATAACACACCAATGATCTATAATGAAAAATATATCTTAACCATCGAACTACTGAATTTATTGACAAAAGAACACCCTACAGGATATTCCAATACAGAGTTGAAGAAATATAAAGAAATCATTTTTCTGTCAGTGCGCACCAAAGGGGATTTAATTGTAAAAGTCATATAAAGTCTAGCAAAAGCTGGAAGTATACAAACATTATTTCTAGACTTTTTCAACCAAAAAGAACTTATGTTAAAAATAGACGCAGCGAATTTAAGACACAGTGGGGCAACAATCTTTGTTTTTAGTCGATGACATTCTTCCTTCATTGCCTATAAGGCACTAACTTTTGGTTTTAATTACCTGGGGCGGCCTAAGGGTCTTTCTTGATTTTTTTACACAATAATATAAATATTTACTGTTGAAACACTGGTTGCCTAACTTCGGGTAGTAGTATTCAGATATCAATTAGTTTGGTTTACTAAGTATATGAAACAGCCTGGTTTGCCTTAATTTTGTACATTATAACCATAATATCACCATAATCTCACTTAAGGACCTTTGTTTCAGCAATCTGTTTAGATGTGTCCCCGTGGCTTCGCGTTATTAAAATTGTTGAATTTAAGACATTAGTTAGCATTTGTTTCGTTACGTTTTGAAAGCCTTCAAGAATTAGTAATCTAAGGTCTTCTTTTGTTTTAAGATTCTGCTTATAAACACAATTCTTAATATATCCCCAAAGGAAATAATCCAGCTGGGTTATATCCGGGGAACTCGCTGGTCAGGGTGTTACAGAATAAGTGCTGATATTTTTTTCTGGAAATTTAGCTGAAATGTACTTTTGAATTATGTGCAGGTGCATCCTGCTAGAGCCAATTATCGCGTTGCACTGCTAGAAGTAAATTATTTAGAGCCTCTTCTAAATTATTTTGGAATAAATTCAGATAATGCTAGGATGCTAAAATTATGTCGGTAAAAGAAAGGTCGTTACGGCTATGTTACGGTAAATCTCACATTCGCCCTACCATCTTTAAATTTAAATATAAATTTCAAATTCAGTAATACTATCGCCACCTGTTGATACAGGATTGAATTTCAATTAGGGTATCTGCAACCTGGCTACGGCAGATATGGCGGTACCGGTTTTATTTCTTTTTAATTAAGATGGCACTGGTCAACCAGGGTGATTTTATTTTTAGTCCGGGTCATGACTGTCTCTTTCTAACATTAAAAGTATTCATGTTTAGCATTTTTCGTCTCTTTTTTGGCACTGTTAAAATTTATACAGTTTATCGTGCCTTTAGTGGGTTTTATAACCACGTTTATATGTACATAACCTGTTTTAATTTAATGAAATGTCTATCTAATGTAAAGATTGAGTGTTAATTATTTTTGATTAATGAATTAATAATTAAAATGGATGTTTTACCCGCGAGCGAATTGAGCAAGGTGTAGACTTTTTTGTGATGAGTGCGTGACCTATAAAGTGATCTCTGATTGGTTCAAGTGAGGTCGCAGGGATATGTAGAGGGGATTTTTCTTCAGCAGGAGGACAGAAAGGTAATTTTTCGGGACTCTAGTGTTCAGGCTTTTGCACAGGCAAGTACTAAAATTCTTTTTTCTTAATTTTTTTATTTTTTTTTTAGTTTCATCATAGAACCCCGAGGTCAGTTGTTTTATTTACTTTAAAATTATCTTTTAATTTTACCCTAAAGATTGATTAATCATTTTATCTACTTATCTTGTCTTAAAGGGCATAAATTGTCTCTTTAAAGATTTACCTGGTCGCCATTTTGTGCAGGCACATGGGCACCCCTATCTTTGGTTTTGAATTTTAGAGGTTCATTACCTATTTCTTATTTTGGACAACTTAAAGAAAAACTTCACTGCCCTGGTTTTTATTTTTTTATAGATTTTGGAAAAGAGACTAATTGCTCTCTATAGAGTCGGCTTACGCCTCTTTGTAGTTTCTGCCCATAAAATTCTAATTTAGAGAACCGAGCATAAGTTTTAAGTTGCCATTATACATGACGCTATCTTTGGTGATTGATCACTGGGTACTGAGTTTTTTCTGATGTGTTAATAGCTGAAGATTTGTCTCGGGGGTTCTATGATGAAATCTCACTGCATATCTCTTTAAATTTTCATTTATCTCTTGCTAATTTAGTACTTATTACCTGCCTTGCCTGTGCAGAAGTCTCCTAGAGCACAATTTACTATTGATTATTTTTATCTAAACCTGGTTCTGTGCAGTAGTTTATCCTAGAGCACTATTATATTTTTTTTTATAAAATTACTATTACCTACTTATCTTGTCTTAAAGGACATAAATTGTTTCTTTAAAGATTTACCTGGTCGCCATTTTGTGCATAGGCACATGGGCACCCCTATCTTGAATATTAGAGGTTCATTACCTATTTTTTTTTTATTTTATGCTTGTATAGCTACAATTTTTTTTTATAATATTACCATTGAATATTTTTATCTAAACCTGGTTCTGTGCAGGGCTTTCTCCTAGAGCACAATTTCATTTTGTGTTTCTATAAGTTGTATAGCTACTATCTGTTTTTATAAAATTACGATTAATTATTTTTATTTAAACCTGGTTCTGTTGAAATAGTTTGCACCAGAAAACTTCCTTATTTTATGCTCTTATAGCTTTTATCTATTTTATAAAATAACTATTAATGTCAAGTTATTGATCATTATATTTAAACCTAGTTCTGTTGAAAAGGAGTATCACTGCAATTTCACAATTCAGTTTATTATTACATTAATTAATTAATTAAAATTAAAATATATTTCTTTTTTTTTTGGGTTCTGTAAATATTCCTTTTCAAGCAGAGCAAGGGAATTTATAAGGTTTTATTTGGTGAGTCTTAACACCTGGTCTTTTCTCGGTACCCAACTTCGGAACTTCATTATTGGAGCCGGACAACGCAGTTGTCGTGACGTCACGACAGGGGCCCAAAGTCTGTTGAGCTCTACTCTCCTATACCTGTAGAGAGTCGATTCCTAAGCTTCACCCCAAGCTCTGACATAAACTGGTTATATCTCTACAGGGATCCGAAAACCACCATTGAAGAAAAGGGAAAAGGTAACTAACGCCTTGTGTGTGATTCACCATAAAATAAAAAAAAACCTATCAAAAATCTTTATTTCACTTTTGTTAATTTTTTTTTATCTGATTGGATAATAATATATCATCCTTGAAACTATTACTTTATTTTTCCTTTGCAAAAATAATTAATTGTTAATTGATTCAAACTATCTTTAAAATTTTCCTTTTGTCAAAATCTTTGTCATACAAATACTTATGTAAATAGACTAATTGTTAAGTTGAACTGAATGTGTTTTTATTTCATACTGGAAGGGACTGTTAAAATTTAAACTCGAACTTACCACGCCCTGCCTGAGCTAGCAAAGCAACAAAAGGTAAGAAATTGGCACTCAACGACTAAATAAATTTTCATTACAATTACAACAATAAATTTTCATTACAACTTTTCTGCTTTGAGAGCCAAATTTTGATTACAATTGGCGTCCCAACGTCATTAAATTAAATATTCATTACACCTATTATTTTTGTTCCCAAAATTCCAGCCCACATATTAAATCTAAAACGGTGTTGGTGTCTTGATTCTTTGAATACACGTGGGTTCTTCTGAGACCAGTAATGTACATTTCTTCTGTTGAAGATCCTTTTTCGACTTACCATACTCTCAACAGCCCAAATTATCTGGTAGGAAAAATGTATGTTTTCGTGACATTTTCTAGTGTAAAATCCGCAGAATGATCGATTCTAGATGATGCACCAGGGTTTTCAGTAACACCTGATAATGCGTTGAAAACTTTCGAGATAGCATGGGTTTTTTAAATGAATCAGTTTTTAAAATTAGTTATTAACTTACTGTAAGTTCATCTCCTTTCCGGATTCTTGTCCAAATACATCCGCTCCGCTACATTACAATTTTCTCCGCTTAAAATAAAGCATGATTGTATATCAAATTTTTTTTTATTTGAACAATAACCTACCATATTTGGTTCAACAGACGTAATGCAAAATCGACTGATATCATAAAATTTTTTTCCAATTCCTATTTTGCTGATTTAGGAAAAGAGCAATAGTTTGCAAGAGATTAGATTTATGTTATTTCAGAAAAGTGAATTTAACCCTAGATATTTTTTAATTTTGAACAGTAACGTGTGGTTTTGAAATCAGTATTTTGCCATATTAAAAACAGTGGCGAGTGGCGATGGACGGATTTCTTTCAGACACATTTAACATCAACACCGGAGTCCCTCAAGGTCCTATATTGTCGCCAACCCTCTTTCTACTATACATTAACGATCTTTTAGAAAAACCTAAAAATCCTATATACAGTCTCGCTGATGACAGCACACTTGTTTCATCTTTACCACCTTGGATGCTCAGACATCGGCTGCCAATGTACATCTCTATAGGCATCAAGACTCAAGAGGTCTCGCATCTTAACAAAAACCTTGAGTAAATTCTGTCTTGGGGTGACAGTAACCAAGTAGAATTTAACGCTAAAGAATCCAGGCGATAGTTTTTCTAAAAAAGTTAATGTTGAAGAACCAGACATAGTAATGACGGGACACTCGATTCCCTTGGCTTCATCGATTAATTTATTGGCGTCATTTCGATTGTCACATGTCTTGGCATAGTCACGTTGCGGCTATTGCTAAGGCAGCCTTGCAGAAGCTTGAAATACTTTTCCGAGCTAAGAACCTCTATCCACCTCAACAACTTTTGATGCTCTATAAAGCCTTAATTCGATCATCGCTGGTCTCTGGCTCTACTCTTAAACATACTCTGAGGTTGCTAGATTTCATTTAAAGAAGAGCCGTTCGCTTGATCGGTGAACATGATCTGGCAAACAACCTGGAAAGCCTTAAACATTGAGGGCAGATTGGCGACTTGAGTCTACTTTACAAATATTTTTGTATGTTGTTTATCTTAGTGTCCTTCGAACGACACTGCTGTAAAAATTCTTTCATCTGGAGAACGAGCTCCCTGACGCCGTATTCCCCAACGAGTATAATCTCTAAAGATTAAAGACCAACGTGAATCGTTTCCTATACACAAGCACCGCTAGTAGAGCGTCATAAAGAATTAATCCTGCAGTGCTATGCCTTATCATAAGAAAATACAAGAAAAACAAAAAAAAAGAAAACAGTTAAATATCTATTATGTACTGGGTGTCCCACAAAGAATGGCTGTCGGCCGTATCTCAGAAAGTGTTAGTCGTATGAATTGCGGAAAAAAAAATATATTAGGTAAAGTGGTCATGAGAAATTGCTGGAAACCATTTTCAAGTTTCTCAGATTGGCGCTAGAGGGCGCAACAGTAACGGTGAATATAAATCACGAAGTTTCCTCAAAAGTCGCCTAGTTAAGGTATCCCGAAAATAACATTTTTGTATATTTCGAAGATTTATTAATAAAATTCACCTATAGAACGTGTTCGTCACTTTTCAAATAAAGTGGTGGGGGACAGTTGAACATTATTTGTAATAAATGCTGATAAACTTAGTTTTACACTAGGCGCTAGCGTTTTTTCCATAATTGTAAATATAATAGTATACTCAAATTTACCTGATTACAAGGATGATTAAGAGTCTAAGAAGTTAGCGAAAACCGCAAGTTAATATCTATTTTCAATCCGGAGATATCAACAACAATAATCATAATTACGGAACATTATGATTTTATTTTCAAGTTGCCACTGTAAAGGTTTTTTTAAGAGTTAAATAGGCCTTGGAAAAACAAAATATGAAAGTACGTATATTTCAAGCAAATATATCGTTAACACAATAATTCTCAGTGGCGCCCACCCTAAATGTTCAAATTGTCGACCATCGTTCTGTATACACGACTCCAATCTCTCTCTGGTTGATAATAATGCAGTTTCCACCTCTGCCATAGGGATACGGCGGCTGCTGCCCATTATCATTTCTATTATGTTCTCCCTTGTGGTGGGTCTGGTAACGAAAACAAGATCCTTCAATCTCCCCCATAGATAAAAATCTAGGCATGTTAAGTCAGGTGATCTAAAATAGAAATTACCACTTTCATTAACAGTATCACAATATATCCTATAATATTACCTGGCAGGCCACGGAAATATACTCCCTCTTCCTATCCATCTTGCAGGAGATGTGTCGTCAAGAAATTGACGAACGTTTGCCGCAAAATGTGCAGGACCTCCATCTTGTTGGAAGACCATAGTTCTGTGAATATCCAAGGGTACATCTTTGAGATGAATTGGAAGTTCGTAATTTAAAAAATGTAAATATTTTTGCCCAGTAAGCGACTCATTAAATACAAACGGTCCAATTATTCTGCCACCCAAAATGCCGCACCATACATTGACACTCCATCTTCCTTGATGTTGCACCTCCCGCTTCCAATGGGGATTATCCCGCGACCAATAATGCATATTATGGCGGTTTACTCCTCCATTACTATGGAAAGTAGCTTCATCAGTCCACAAAATTCTGGAGAGGAGATTTCTATCTTCCAATATCATATTGAGCAACCAATAGCAATGATCCAATCTTCTATCATAATCTTGCGGGGTCAAAGCCTGCTGGAGCACTATATGATAGAGATATAACCTAAAGAAAAACAGAATACTTATTACATTGACTTAAAAACTATTAAGAGAAATATTGGCATTATTCTAAACTATTTAAGAGTTATAACATATAGATATAATTACTTACCTTTCTTCTAATAAATTCCTATGCACAGTAGAGCGAGTAACGCCCAAGTCTGTAACAATTAATCTAATACTAATTTGTGGATTAAATTCCACATAATATGCCAAAACATTTACAATGTTTTCCTCGGTTCGACCTCAGCGGCGTCTGCGATATACAGGGCGACGAATACTTCCAGTAGTAAGAAAACGGCTAGCTAAACGATTAAACATTCTACTGCCGTATCGGCGCCTTTAAGAGTATCGTACTGCGTAAACCCGTTCAGCAATTGTTGCATTTCCCAAACATTCAAAATACACCGCAATGATGTCAACCGATTCTTCAAGTAACAGAGGCATTTTGAAAATCAAATACTACACAACACTGTTGGTACGATAAAAATTTTGACGTAATAATGAAAGGTGACACGCGTGCACAGTTTCAATTCATATTTTGTTTTTCCAAGGCCTATTTGACTCTTAAAAAAAAACCTTTACAATGGCAACTTGAAAATAAAATCATAATGATCCGTAATTATGATTATTGTTGTTGATATCTTCGGATTGAAAATAGATATTAACTTGCGGTTTTCGCAGACTTCTTAGACTTTTAATCATCCTTGTAATCAGGTGAATTTGAATATACTATTATATTTACAATTGTGGAAACAAAGCGCAATGTTTATGAAGTTGTAAGACAGCGCCCCATAGCGCCTAGTGTAAAACACATATTGCCGTAGTTCATAAGATGATATATAGAGTGTGAAAAGCCCGTTTTAACAAAACTAAGTTTACTAAATTATGTTAAGCCAGACCGGAGTTATCAGCATTTATTACAAATAATGTTGAACCTTCCCCCACCACTTTATTTGAAAAGTGACAAACACGTATAGGTGAATTTTATTAATAAATCTTCGAAATATACAAAAATGTTATTTTCGGGATACCTTAACTAGGCGACTTTTGAGGAAACTTCGTGATTCATATTTACCGTTACTGCTGCGCCCTCTAGCGCCAATCTGAGAAACTTGAAAATAATTTCCAGCAATTTATCATGACCACTTTACCCAATATATTTTTTTTCCGCAAGCCATACAACTAACACTTCCTGAGATACGGCCGACAGCCATTCTTAGTGGGACACCCGGTACTTTTATTATTTTTTTAAAAAAGCCATAATTGAACTTTAAGAAATTAAAAGGGTTAAGTGGTTACTCCATACAGCCATTACTTTTATTACATGGATTAAAAATGCTCAAAAATCATATGCAATGCTCTAAGATCCAGGTCCGTATCTTGAAAATTTGAGAATGATGGTTAAAAAGGCTCGAAACGCAATTAAGCAAAAATGTATATTACATCATTAGATTTAGTATAGAAAATGCTCTTATAGTTTGACAACATCAAATCAGGGCTATATAGGAAAAAATAACGTTGATGGTGATTGCTTGGAAACTAAATGTCATAGTCAATTGTGACGTAATATTTAAGCTCATTAAATGTTGCCGTTCAAAAGTTTTGTTAGTTTTGCTATAACTTAAATATTAACGCGAGAAACAAATATAAAATAAAATCCAAAAGTTCAGTTTTCAAAACTTAAACATCTTACCAAAACTGATTGTCATATTATTAGTCCCTAAATTGGACAACTTTTTCTTCATTTAATAAAAGTTATATCTCTTACCATAACCGAGATCCCCATAGTTGTTGGAGTGTATAGAGGTACTCAGTTCGAAAAATGTATCCAAAGCTGCTGCAAAGCTACCTTAGTTGTGCAACGTCGTGACCATGCCAAGACATGTGACATTTTTTTATGATAAGGCACAGTACTACAGGATTAATCCTTTATTTGGCTATGCGAGCGGTGGGTGTGCACAGGAAAGGATTCACGTTCGCCTTGAATATGTGAAGATTATACTACTTGGAGAACACGGCCTCGGGGAGGTCGTTCCAGAGTGATGACGTACTCCAGATGAAAGAATTTTTAAACAGTGTTGTTTGAGGGACACTAAGCTGAACCACGTATGGGTGGACTGCTGTGGCTTCTCGTGTATTTCTACCATGCACCGCTCTGGGTGAAATCAAGCGAGCAACCTCAGTTGAGCACTTGCCATGAAAATACTTGTAAAATAGACTCAAGTCTCCAATCTGTCTTCGACGTTCAAGGCTTTCCAGGTTGTTTGTCAGATCATGGTCACCGATCAAGCGAATGGATCTTCTTCGAATAGAATTTAGCAATCTCAGGGTATCCAAATTGATGCCCAATAAATGAATTAACGAAGGCAAGGGACTCAAGTGTCCCGCCATGACATATATGGTTTAAAGAACCATTGACTTTTTTGGAAGAAACTTCCCCTGTGGTTTTTTAGCATTAAATTCTACTTGGTTACTGTCACCTCAAGACAGAATTTCTTACAGGATTTTGTTGTGGTCTGAGACTTCTTGATACATTTAGAGATGCGCATTGGCAGTCGATGTTCGAGCATCCAAAGCAGAAAACGATATATGTGTGCTGTACACAGCGGAACTCTTAGATTTTCGTTATTTCTAAATGATCGTTAATCTGTAGTAGAAAAAGTATGGGAGACAATATGAAACCATGAGAGATTCCAGCATTAAGGTTATATGTGTGTTAGTCACTTACAGAGAAGAATCTTTGCATGACTTTGGATTGCTACCGTCCGCGACTCCCCGTGATAGTCTATTATATTACTCAAAAGAGGGGTAACAAGTATACAGGTATCCTGTTGATCTAGGTTTACGCAATTTAGTTTATTGCCAAAGTTGCTATTGTTTATCGGAGTGTACATAAAACGATATAGGTTAGCATTACGGTCATTAAGTGCTTTACTGGTTCGGATTATTACAGATATTCACTTTGTTTTGATCTACAATCATATTTTCAATCAGTAAGGATGGAAACAACTACTTACCTTAATAGTTTATTACACAAACTTGCTACTTTATATTATATTTTTACAATAATAAACACTTTTCAACTTTAGGTCCCTCTGTTTTAGCTAAAATCTGTTTTCATGCCAATGATGCGCATGCTTAATATTATATTAAGCGTATTTGTTCTCGGTTGGTTCACAAATGAAATAAAAGTTCAGGTAACTACTGGGAGTGACCATTGAGGTGCGCTGTATGATCTCATGCAGGACTAAAAAATGAAACTGAAAATAAAAATAATATAAGTTGAAATATATGTTCTCCTGGAAACACACAATTAATTTTAATCTTGAATTGGAAACGCTGTATGAGAAATTATTTTAGAATCTAGCTCTTGGAGATGCTCTATGTGAAATAAAATGGTACGATCTTAACGTGAAAACAAGAAGGCTTTTAATATTTATGCTTCGACGGACTCAGCAACCTTTAACATTGTCTATTGGCCCATTTGGTCCCATGACAATTGAAACAGCTTTGCGGGTAAGTTTTTTTACACCTTTGTATTACAACATAAATATATTAATACATCAATTAGGTATAGGTCGTCGTTTTAGTCCGTGTCTACCAAAATTACTTAAGGATTGTGTAGACAAAGATAGCACGCACGTGAATTGCCCCTGTTGAAGGAGGTTAACCTATAGCCTCTCTTAGCCTCTACAGATACCGCGTATCTACAGACTAAAACGACGCGCTATACCTATCTAGCCTAGAAAGACTCATATCACTACGAAGCACAGCACTGTCATGGCGGTTGAAAGGGTGCTTCAGGATGTCAAAACAAAATTCAACCAGGGTGTGAACACCGTTTTGGCGTGCCTTTGACACCATCTGGCACCACGGACTAATAGACAAACATTTTTAATACCACGAGCTACCCTTACATTACATAATACTACTTCATTCATACCTCACGAACAGAATATTTTTCGTCAAGGTGGGAGATGCACTGTCCGAAGCAATGACAGCGAGCGCGGAGGTACCCCAGGGAACTGTATTATCACCAGTATTATACAACCTGTACTCTGCAGATATCCCGAAGTACCCCCTTATGAAACTGGCGTTGTACGCAGAGGATGCACTTATCTATGCTCAATCGTTTTACGCTGAACGGCTAAGAGGAAAGTCCAGACGCATGTTAACATGCTCATTGGATACTTCGAGTCATTGAAATAAACCCAGCTAAAACGGTTTGTATTACCTTAACGAAGAAGTTCACGAACAACCGAATCTTCGTACCAATAAAAATCAAACACACTAACATGCAACCTCAACGTAAACTACAGTACCTAGGACTTACCATAGATGAGCGTTTGTCATTCACACTCCACATCTCTACCACCCTTAGAAATGCTTTTGTAGCAATGCAAAGCCTTTATTCAATACTTTCCCCAAAATCTTATCTCTCTGTTCCCAACAAACAGCTCATCTATCGACAAATCATAAGACCAGTACTTACATACGCCGCTCCAGTGTGGTGCTCAGCCTCAGCTACTCAGTTACAGAGATTACTGAGGTTTGAGAACAAAATTCTGCGATGCGTTGCGTTATCTATCAGATACGTACGCATCGCGGATCTGCACCACATGGCCGGCGTCGAGACTTACTAGACTTAATCATAAACATCTCTACGAATTTTTGCATGTACAAGACAAGAAACCCACCCCTAACCATTAACCTAACTAACGCAAGAGACGACCCTGACAACTCCCAACTACATAATTCCCCGTACTACAAACTACCTTTGTATCACTTCCCCTTGCCATGAGCATAAGTATCAACCCCAATCACACAAGCTCATACAAACAGAACACATACACACCAACCCCCTCCCAATTAATATTGGCCTCCACTCAACTATACACTTTGTGCCGGTTAAGTGGGTTTTCCCCCACTGCGTTGTTTTCGCCACCTATGGCGGACATGATATTTAAGACTGAATAAAATAAATGGGATTTTTTGGCAGCTTTTTCCCAAGGCTATTAGTTTCAATTGATGATTACGGTGATGTTCTGTGGAAATAATCCAGTTGAAAGGAAATAAGCACGCATAATACACTGCAAGGCCTTCTGCCGGAAAGTTGTTCAACATTTTCCAATTGTTAAATGTCTAGTTTTAACCAAGGGCCATAACACCGGCCCCCGGAGCCGTATGTATATAGTTATAGGATTACGTTTAGACTTAACTCAGATTAAGTATACATGGAGTACTTTAGACAATACTGACCCATTGAAACTTTTTTGGCATTTTCGCCCGCTGAAAGTCAAACCCCTAATGGGGGCGACAACTACCCCCAAAATTTTAAATGGAATGGGGGGGGGGGGGTTCTAGTGAGACTCTCTTTTAAGGGGATTTTTATGTAGAGTATAGCCCCAGAATTTAACATCGCTACTATCTACCTAGCCTATATAGTGTCTCACAAATAGTACAAAAACAGGTTGATTTACCTTTTTTATTACAAAAAATGACAACGATAAATAGCATTTGCTTGTGTAGAACGTTGCTTTCTTGACAATTCTAATTTTATTTCTATGGCCTTCAATTATTGTTGCAGATCATATCCTTCGGTCGCGGTAAAGTAGTAAGGTTTAGTTAATTTCGTTACAGAATCGGCATAAAAGTGATAATGGTTTACTGAATTGCTAAAAGGGTGCAAATAATATCATTATTTTTTGCGAACAATGAATGTGCTAATAGAACTGCCCAACTGTTTAACCATCAACATCAAAATCGACAAGTCCATCGAATGCGCATTTTGGAATTGGTGCAAAAATTTCGAAACGCGGGGTTAGTAGCTAACAAAAAACGTGAAGTGGAAAATCCAGTAGTAAAAGAAGCTACAGAGGTGGCGATTTTAGGGCATGTTGTTGAAGATCCCACACTGAGTATAAGAAAGCTGGCGACAGCATCTAGTATTAAAAGAAGCAGCATTCAAACGATATTAAAAACACACAAGTTTCATCCTTATAAAATACATCTGGTACAAGAACTTAACGAAAACGCCGATATTGATAGCCAATTGCAATTTTGTCAAATTATGAGTGAACGGGCAATAAATTATCAGAACTTTCTTTTCAACGTATGTTTTTCTGAAGAATGTTTTCCTACACGGGACGGCGAATCGTCACAACTGTCATTATTGGTTTGATTCAAATCCCAGAATATTTGGTGAGGTGCATATGCAATATCCGTAAAAACTAAATGTTTTGGGCTGGCATTTTTGGTAACCGTATAATAGGCCCCTTTTTTTTACCTGGCAATTTAACAGGCGAAACGTATCTGGAATTATTACAAAACGGCTTTTATCCAGCGTTAGCAGAAATGATTGAGAATGACGATCAGTAAGGTACATAGAAACCACTTAATATTCGACGGTGTATATGAGACAATATAAGACGGTGCGCCACCCTACTTTGCACTCACTGTTCGTCACTATTTGGACCAAACGTTTCCAGGACAATGGATTGGAAGGAGAGGAAGTATTAATTGGCGCCTACGTTCTCCGAATCTAAGCCTGTTAGATATCTTTATGGGGCCACTTAAAAACCAAAATTTATGCCACGCAGTCAACATCTTTAGAACACCTACAACAACGAATAATTATTAATGAATGTCGTTAAATCACCCCACAGATGCTTCAAAATGTACGAGAACGTTGTGAACAAAATCTCTACTATTGCATGGATGCCCAGGGGCAGCATTTCCAGCATTTACTGGACTGACTCGTAAGAATTCTTTTGTAATAAAAAAGGTAATAACAACTTGTTTTTTACTTCACTGTACAGGCTACGTAGATAATAGCGATGATTAACTCTGAGGTTGTACTCTATGTAAAAATACCTTTAAAACAAAGTATCACTTGACCCCCCATTACATTTAAAATTTTGAGGGTGGTTGTCGCCCCCGCTAGGAGTTTTACTTCTAGGGGGCGAAAATGGCAAAAAAGTTTCCCCTTATAATCGAAAATCGACGGGTCCCACCGTTTTTTTTTTAAACCTGAAGTGCCCAATGACTTTGTTTCGTTTTAAAATGGCCACCCTATATAACTATATATTTAGATTCATACTGATACCCTTCATAATTTCCTAAAATATTATTAAATTTGCTTTGTTAGTTAAAGAGAAATAAATTATACTCTAAAAAAAGTTTTGCAGCCCGACAAATCAATTAAACCAACAATCTAAAAACATTTTGACCGCACCATTATATAAGATTTACAGCAAGGGGTCTATGCTACCATCAATTAAATATTATTCATCTATTTTATAAAGGATGTACAAAGTAAGGTTTTAAAAATAACACATTTTAATATAATTTCTCTAAAACTTTTTGAACGGAACACCATCTATGTGTTATTTTACTATTTGATGTTTAATTTCAAAACAAATAATTTTTGTAACACAAATTTATTTGAATTTCCAAACCATTTTTAAAATATTTACCATAAACCATAGATGTCAACAAATAAAATTGCTAGGCGGCCATGGAAAAATAAGCATGTTTGTTCAATTAAATACGTTTTGAAATAACTTTTCAAAACTATACAATTTTTGTGTCATCATATGTTTTCTTCAGTTATGGAAGGTTCGCTATAAACGAGGTCTTCTGCAATAGACAAAATTAAAAATTACCTCGCAGACCATCTGACTGATCCGTCTCATGCAAAATAAAAAAATATATGATAATGAACATTGTGCAAGAACGGAGTGTAAACTAAATAAATGTGATTTAAAACTGGGTATTAACAGGATATTACGCCCTTGACCTACAATAACAGCCTTAATTCTTTCTGAAATGCTTTAAATGAAAGTAACAATTTCATTTTCCAGCATTTACCATCGCTGCCGCGCTTATTCTAGCTGAAATCAGTTTATAACTCGCCGTAATGTTGCTCAATCTTATTCCTAGCTTATTTCACTATGATCTATCTATGGGATTCAGTCTCATTGAAGTGGTGTCTAAGTGCGGTAGACCATTATCATGCATTTGGAGAAAATCGTCTCATGTAAATGGCGCATTTTTAAAATACTACTTTTAGTTTTGATTTACACTACAATATGAAATACCAAATGTTGAGTACAGGCCTGTAATATAATATTGAATATACCGTTCTTTGAATTCTTAATAGTTGCACACGGTGTTTCAAAGATATGGTACAAAAACAGTATATTGTTTCCACCTGTATAACAGCAAAATCCTATATATATTATAGTTACCTCGAAAATTGGAGAAAACACAAAATGCAAAGCTATGGTTTTCTCTGTTGGGTTAAATTTGGTGTACAGGGATATTTTTTATATTTGCGCACGCACTTATAGGGCTTAATATAAGTGAGAAAAAAACTTTTAGTACAAAAGTTTCATAATTTCTCCCGTGCTATCTATTAAATTGGTCAAGAAAACATAGGCGCATCGTAAAGTTGAAAAACAATTGCAAGTTTGCTGATTTCAAAAGTATATAATATGTCAACATTTAGTTCAGCTGTTTTTGGAATATACGAGTTTACAATTTTTATAAATTGAATTGATGATTATCGTGTTCCGCATATTCTAACGTGACATATTTGTTGCTTTACTTTAAACACAAATTTATATTTTACAATTTATGATATAAGGTGAAGTTAATGACTATATGTTTTCTATATATCCGCCACGACGTCTGACATATTTTCTAATATTTGATCTGTATTGAGCATAAATATTTGGTATTTAATTCTTTGTCGCATCACTTCTATATTTGGAGTTCTGCCATAATTAATTCGATTTCTTAGAAATCCACACAGAAAAATATCAAACCTATATTAACCCCAGTGGTGGGTGCGCAAATATAAAAAATATCCCTGTACAGTGCATTTTAATAACAGTTGAAACTTTTGAATGAATTTTAATTACAAAAATATTTCTTTTGAAATTCTACGTCAAAAAGTTAAATAATGTATAGAACTGAATTTGAAAAACTTGAGAAATGCCTTTAGAGTTTTTATTCCAGGGGTACCAAAACAATTGAAATTTAATTTTTGACAGTTATAAGAGAGATACGTACCTTATTATGCCAAATTATTCTGGGTGCCCCAATTAAAAATTTAAGTTTAGGTTAGTTCACACTTTTGCTACGTGCGAAAATATTTTCCTGAAATCTATTCTATGACATAGTGTAAGTCTAATAATATTAATGAAATTCTTTACTTATTCGTATAGAAACCCTGACGCTCTCAGTTCCCTTCTATCATTCAGAGGGAGTACACGTGATATTTTTTGGAGCTGTGAGTGTAAAAAAAAAAAAATTAGAAATTTTAGAAATATTCGCTACTTTCGATATTTATCGATACAGTTCGAGTTCTGAGTGTTTCCTTTTTGGGCTTATCCACTTTGGGGCAAGATTATCCCTTCATTGGGGACGCAAGTGATGGAGAAATCTCTCCAGCAGCCCCAGATTATCTCGATTTAAACAACGATTCGTCTATGGATTCACAAATTATTTTTACTGAGTGAGAAATCTCTGGAAGAACGATACAAGAAGCTACTATCCGAAAGTGAACAGAAGTGGGAGAGACGTCTCAAGGAGATTTCCCATTCATATGAGATCAAGCTAAAGGAATTGGAATGTGTAATTCTAATTCAGAAATCCGATTTGGACAGGTACGTGAGTCAGCTCTCGTCTCCTTCATATGTCTCAAATAATAATGCTAATATTTCAACAACTACTCAAATCATATCAAACACAAATACGACCCAACATAATAATACACAAGACACCACTTCAATTTCAGACACTGAGATGATATCCGTCGAAGACACCGCTGAAAGCTCATCATTTTAACTCGTTACACAAACCGAAAACGTTCTAACAACACTATTTCTGCAGTTAACGCTAAAAAACAGCTGGTAGAAACTACGGCATGACCTACTTTACCTGTTACTAACAATAAGGTTCTTCGAGAACATTTTGTCAATAACATTAGGCGATTCTTCAGGTATCCCTAATTCCAGCCCTAAAGTTATAAGGCTAGTACTGTTGTACTTCGAGTATGCAGTTCTTTAGTGACGAAAGTAAACTCTTACTAAATCTATGAAAGATTGAGACGATGATGTTCTCTACAAGGAAATGTAACTATAGCCTACTAATAAAATCGGTGACGACCTGGTTGCGTGCCAGCATTCTTGGTTCCCATGCTACATGTACCTACCTGGTTCAAGCCCGGGCTGGCCCAGCAGACATTTTTCAGTTTGCAGGGCCCAGGTCACCATACTATGTAGTGTTGCGTAGGCAACACGCACCGGCAAATTCTCAACGGCACTCTAGTCTAGTAGGTAATCTAGAAACGGCATGTTGTCGAGGGAGGGACCCTTGAGCCAAATGAAGGGAGACAATGGTGCGGATGGTGTATCTCGGACACTGCCTAATATTCGTATGGTTGAGGTAAAAACCTTGACCAGAGAGTTGCTGTAGCAAAGCCTAGTGTCACTCCAAAAACTCCTAATAATAATAGCAATGCTACAGACGGAACCTCAAAAAAGCTGCGGGTTCCCCCCTTGGTTTTGCGAAATAAATAAAAATTTCATGAAGTTACAAGCTATCCCAAAGTCAATAAGATTGACTTTGGGAAATCCATTACTGTCGAGGAAGGAGTAAAACTCCACCCTTCTATACCAAACGATTTTTTTAAAATCGTAAAGTTTTTCGACGGCCAGAAAATACCGTACCACTCCTTCCGCTTTCCGGAGGAGAAGGACTTGCATGTAGTAATACGGGGCGTCATAGAGACCTGGTGCGAGGAAAAGGTCAAGAAAGATTTAGAAGAGTTGAGTTTCCAGTAAGTGTTCCGGTAAGAGTGATTAGGTGGAACAAGCGAGACAGCGCTCCACTGCCTCTAATGCTGGTAATAATGCCAAAGTCTGAAAAGGATATTTTCGATCTAACAGTGTTGGATTTCCTAACAACTAGAGTTGAAACTCGGAGATCGAAATCGAATATTTCGCAGTGCCACAGATGTCAGCTCTATGGCCACTCTCAGTTCAAATGTATAATGTGAAATGCCTTAAATGTGCTAAGAATAATTTTTCCTTTGAGTGCAAAGATTTCTCTCCTGAACAACTAAAATGTGCAAATTGCGGCGGGGATCACCCTGCCAACTTTCAGGGTTGCCCCAGGCACCCACGCAACTTGAACATTAGTAATAATAGAAATATTAACACTAACACTCCAAGCACCGTTAGACCGAACATACCTCCACCCACATTCAAATGGGGCTCCCAAACAAACTCTAAATTGAGCGATAAGCCCCCAATAGAAAAACCAGCATCAGAGGCACTGAAGAAAGCGTTACAGGCCCCTGTGCAATCGTATTTCGGCGAATTTTCCAAAATGATGCAGCAACAAATGCAGCTGCAAATTCAAAATATGTTGTCGTCGTTTACTTTAACTAACAAGTAATGACTTTGCAGTGCGAGGTTGCCTACTTTAAGTTGGCTACGATAAATATTAACGTTTTAAAGGTAAGAAACTTGAAATTATTGACTTTGTTAAGCGAAACGAGATCGATATTCTACTTGTACAAGAGACATGGTTTAAAGGGGAGCGCCTTACGTTCCCCAATTTCACGATATTTAGGAATGATAGGCCATTAAGGAAAGAAGGGAGAACCATGCCCTTGTAAAGAAGAATATCATTTCTCAGGCCGTGCCAGGCCCGTGCAACTGTCCACACATTGAGGGCACATTCATACAAGTGGAAACAAAAACCAAATGGGTTCACCTGGGCTCTGTTTACTGCAGTACCGCGGTCGATTTCGACGGCGCATGTCTAGGCAAGATTTTTGATAGTAATGAAACGATAATTATAGATGGAGACTTGAATGCTAAATATCGCAGTTGGGGATGTCAAAACCAAATCAAGAAAGGTCGCATCTTGTACTACAAGTCTCCAGACTATTACTACCACATTATGCCGCCGAGGGAGCACACCCATTCGTCACCGAATGGGCTCCCGGAGATTCTGGGTATCTTTGTGATAAAAAAACACCGACCTTTTATCCCAACCCGTGGCTCTCTGCGACCTCTCATCCGACCATTTTCCGGTCGTAGTAGAGTACGGTAATCCCCAGGAAAAGGGGCACGGCTCTATTTCAATTACTTTTACTAACTGGGCCATTTTTAGGCGAATATTGGAAACGACGGAACCGCTGCCGCCAATTCAGGCGGCCGCGGACATAGACTCTGCAGTGATTCATGCCACTAGTGCCATCAACATCTCCATGGTTAGTGCCTCCATTACAAAGGTGTCCAGATTTTCCAAGTACGGAGTCTTAATAAACGAAATTAAAAAGCAAATTAGAGTCAAAAATAGACTTATGAACCGGGCGTATCGCACTGGGTCGCGTATAAAGGCAGAGGCGAATAGAGCCGTTCAGCTTATTCGTGATCTCCTTAAAGCTCAAGAGTCCTCTCTGTGGGAGAATAGAGTGGCTGATTATAATATTGAAGACAATAGCTTATTTAAAATGACCAATTCACTGACGAGGGGCGGCAAGAAACCAATGTCTTTTGTCAGAAACCCTATTAACAACACTCTAATCTCCTATCCTAGGGAAAAAGTTGAACTGTTCGCAGATAGCCTCTGCGAACAGTTTAATGACAACCTGACTACGGATCCTGGGAGGGATGCACGGGTCTCCAGAACAATGCGAATTTATAAGTCTATCGAGCACCCCATACAGTATTTCCGCAATATTCATATGGATGAAGTAAAAAACGTTCATAAATTCACTAAACCTAAAAAGGCTCCAGGCTTCGACGGTATAAAAATTAAAGCGTTAAAGAAGTTAACCGACAACGTGATATCGGATGTAGTAAACATTGCACAGGCTATCCCCAGGTTTGTAAAATAGCCAAAGTGGTTCTAATTCCAAAACCTAAATAAGATCAAACCTTGGTAGTCAGTTACAGGCCCATCAGTCTACTGTCGTGTCTTGGCAAGGTTGTTGAGAAACTTATACTTCATCGTATTAACGATTTCGTACTAGATAACAACATTTTACCATTAGAGCAGTTCGGTTTTCGATCTGCTCATTGCACGGTGCGCCAAACGACTAGACTGGCTTCTAATATACGAAGTGGCTTTAATAGACGATTCAGCACGGGAGCGCTCTTTTTCGACGTCAGCAAAGCGTTTGATAAGGTCTGGCACGACGGACTCATTTTAAAGTTAATAAGGTCAGGAATGCCAAACTACCTAATTAAGGTTATTCATTCTTTTTTGACGGACAGGATTTTTGCGGTTTCGTCAGAGAATGCGATATCGAGCCGGAGTCCGCAGGGATCCCCCCTTGCGCCGGTTCTGTACAATATCTATACCAGCGATATTCCCAAATTCACTCAAACGGAACTATATATGTTTGCTGACGATACCGCGATCACCGCCACCGCCAAACAGCCAAGGCTGGTAGTCTCAAAGCTACATCGTCACATAAAACTTATCAAGGCGTTGCAAGATAAGTGGAAAATTCGCCTCAATGACGCCAAAACCCAAGCCATCTACTTTTCGAGAGCCAGAAGTAAATTACCCCAAACCAGATTTCAAGTTAGAAATACCAGACTAGACTGGTGTAATAATGTTAAATATCTGGGTTTGTCATTTGATAAGCGGCTGGCTTGGACAGATAACGTAAACCAACGCTTGAAAAAAACGAACGGTCAACTAGGTGCCATCTACTACTTATCAACAGTAGAAGTAGACTAAATTTACGAACAAAGACTTTGTTGTACAAGACAATTATTCGGCCCGTACTTACTTACGGTGTTGCCACTTGGTGCACCGTAAATAAGTCAACGTTTAAAAAAATTCAGAAATTTCAAAATAAAGTGCTCCGAATTATGACAAATGCTTCACGCTTTACGATGATTCATACTTTACATAATGACCTACAAATACCGACAATCACTGAATATATAGACAAACTAATTATTGACTACTACAAACGGACCGATGCTTCCCTGAATCCCCTTATCACACTATTACGCGTTCACTCAAACCCACTCAAACCATATAGAATACCGAGAGACTGGCACACTCCTCCCCAGCTCCCGCCTCCACCACCATAGTTTTGATCCAGCAATGACCAGACTAACGATTTAAAAGTAACCTGTTCCTCGCTGCCCCCCTCTCCTCCTCTACCTCAATAAAGTGTGAATTTAGAAATTTTAAATCAACCCCTCTGTTCAAGAGCCGCCCAAAAGCAACTCTGTTTAAAAATTGGAATAAAGGTCGAGGACCGATTCAAGAAACATAATCCTGACGCTCTACAGGCCTTTCCGCCTTTAAATTTAGTAGGTACCTTGAAGATATTTTGCTGAAATAATCATCGCCGAAATGATTGGAAACCTTGAAATTTTAGTATTATAATACTATAGTACTGAATCTAATACACTAATAAATTAGTACTAACTATTTTAATATTCTGACGCGACTAACTAGTAGAGGTATACCTTCTTTTAGTTTTTATGGATTTGTTGCTAAGCCCTGTTCCCAGTTTACAGCAGCACCTGGGCTGAGTTTTCTATTAGGTCTTCTTCTCTTTTAAAACCTAAACCATCCTAACTCCCTCTGTCAGTTGAGGAATTTTAAATATGGTGCACGCAGTTCGCTTACGACGCTGTCAATCGAATGAGCTGAGAAGAGAGTTAACTTTAGAATTAGATTGAGCACATAAATATGTAAGTCTAAAGCACGTAAAGCTATAATACTAATGATGTGTTTGAGCATGAATTTAACTTGGGAAACTTACCTAATGGTAGATTTGCGGATTTTGATTTCAACTTTGATCCCAGATTTCTTAACTTGTCATCGACTGCACTCACTACTGATGACATAGAAATATTGAATTTAGGCTTATAAGTTCAATTTCCACAGTAATCTAAATAATACCAACTTGGCTCTTCTTGCTATTGAAGCTGAGAGAATTCTTGAATCATTTGAGGGCCTCTCCAATACAGATTTGATTCGAACTAATGTTGCTAATACCATCAATCAGCACCTTAAATCTAAAAACAATCACAATAATTTTACAATGAACACTAAGCTTAAACATTTAATTAAAAAGATTAAAGATAATAACCTGACTATCACTAAGGCAGACAAATCGAACTGTATCACCATTTTGGACAAAGATGATTACATTGGAAGGGTGGAGAATTTTCTTGAGGAAGGTTTTAGTCCCATAACAAATAATCCGACGAACAAATCCTTTTCTTACCTGAAATCTAACCTAGATTTAACAATAAACACAATCAAATATTTAAAATCCAATAAGTACAAATTATTACCTATGAACCCATCTGTACCTCTACTGTATGGCCTTTTAAAAACCCATAAGCCTTCCCCATTTCCAGTGAGGCCAGTTGTCAGCTATTCTCAATCCCCTGCTTCTTGTCTTTCTAAATGGCTTAATCACATACCTCAATCCCAAACTAACTTTTCTAACCTCACTTCTGTAAAAAACAGCAGGCATCTGTCCAGCAACTTGTTACACATACAGGTCCCAACCAACACTAAATTAATTTCTTTTGACATCAAAAATCTGTTCCCGAGTATTCCACCTGACGATTGCATAGAATGTGTTAGAACATTATTATTTGAAAACTCTAATCTTGAAACCTATCACATACTGAATATATGCCTACTGGTGGATACCGTTCTTAAACAAAACTTCTTCCAGTTTAACGGAAAATATTACTCACAGCTATCTGGAGTTGCTATGGGCTCTAATTTGTTCCCTTTGTTGGCTGAGGTGTTACTGTATTTCTTAGAAAAGACAATTAAATCACACCCTTTATTTGAAAATTTTTTTATTTTACTATAGATACGTTGATGATATAATAGCAGGCTTCAGTGGTACATATGAGGAATTGAATAGGTTTCACAATTTTATTAACACTATACATTCATCTATTGAATTCACCATTGAACATGAAACGAATAATTGTATTAATTTCCTTGATCTAACTATCTCTAAAATCAATAATGAATTACAATTTGCAATATTTCATAAACCTTCGTCGACAGACAGTATCATCCCTTATAATTCTAATCACCCCATAGGGCATAAATTGAGTTCCTTCCACTCATTTTTCCATCGACTGTTTGCTATCCCTATGAACAACAATAATTTCAACAAAGAACTCTCTTACATTAAACAACTCGCTATAAATAATAAATATCCAATGCATGTTATTAATAAAATATATTATAGAAATTTAAATAAACATATCAACAAAAACCTAGAACCTATTGTAGATAATAATAATCTTAGATAATATACTAGCCTACCCTATATGGGAACAATATCACATAGCATTAAAAATATATTTCTAAAATTTAATAATAATATGCACATATCTTTTAAAACACAAAATAACCTTAAATCAAAACAATCTGCTGTGTATGTATTTTATCGAAGAAAAAATATTACTTTTTAAATACAAAGAAACTCGTTTCTTTAGATAATCTTTTTAGAGGAAAATATCTATATAATCTAATTTTTAAAATAGAATGACCAAAAAATCTGTCTTTAGTTCAAAATTGATTAAGCTTATGCCTATGCATGACCTATTTTGATATAAATACAGGGTGTCCCGTTGCTAGTGGGATTCAAAATAGACGCAATTTTAAAATGTTGGATCGAGAGGCTCTGGTTAAATAAATTCAATTAAAGTTAAATGGGGAAATTACGTTTTCGCTTGTCATGATGCTTTTAACGAAAAGTTGTGGCCTTAAGGTTCAAATATTTAATAATAACAAATAATAATTGCCGAGGTTAAAACGAGCCATCCGCTGAAATATTACTTCTTTATGCCTCTGCGTTTTAGAGATAATAGAAAAAAAACAATGAAAACAATAGGTCAGTAAAAAAATTAGGAAACAAGGTATGTGTAAGCAAATTACAAGATCCTCTAGCTTGGAGTCAAGTCATAAATATCGAAAAAAAAATTAAGGGCTGTGCGAGAAGAACAAAACAAAGAGAAAAATAGTAAAACATTAGGGTAACGACGTCTAATAGGGAGATTAGACGTCCCGAGAAACAAAACGGCACCTCCACCATGTCACGGCTTAGCGTTTATCGCCTCCACCATGTTTCGACTTAGCGTTTGTTACTAATAAGAGTTAGTTAAGTTGTATTGCCGTTATTTGAGGGGTAGAACAGATGAGTTTAAATAATAGGCACAAGTACAAAACAAATACATATTTATTGATAGTTAAATAAGTTGAACATGAATTGAAGAAGTTAAATAAATTGCTAGAAGACCTTGCTTACAGTTAAAATAATTAAGTGATACTTACATTATGAGATCTACGTGGGGCTCAGCTCTTTTGGGCGACCACCCAGTATCACACACACACCGTCACGGCCCGGACTTGACTCCCCGATCGTAGCAAAACCAAACTCTCACCGTATATCATTTATGATTAATACAGGGCGAGAAATACTTAGTAGACTTATTAATATTAAATAGCATATTCATGACACAATTTTAAATGGAAATAATTTTCCCCTTTCAGATGACCCCAACTTACTCAATGACGTAAATGGGTTTAACTCATTTTAATTTCCTTCTCCCCCCCCCCCTTTTTACTTTATTACTTTTCTTATTAAAATTCTAACCCACCAAATATAAATCATGTTCCCTCTTGGAGTTGACTCATGAAACGTTGATTTTACTGAATTTTCATTATAGACATCTATACATCATATCATAACTATAAATGATTCCATTTAGAATTTTGTCCTCTATTACAATTTTTACATATAATATCCTTCATTGCTAAAAGTAGCATCATGTTAGTGATTATCTTCTGTCGAGTCCATTGGCTGCATAAGGTACACGTTATGACCATGTATTGTTGAACCACTTCGTTCCCTCTTTTAATTTGTTTTAGTTTGTTTATTTAGGTACATCCTAAAAAACATAATTCTTAATTACTTGGTTGCTGAAGATGACTTTGACTAAAGTCGAAACTAGTACAACCTAATGTCAAATTAAATTATGTACACTCTTTAACCCTTATTTCACCCTAAAAGGACAAATATATTTTATTTTGGTGGTATAGACAGACCTTGTTTTCTTTCATAATCTCGCCACAGAAAATGGACTACTTCTTGAATCTATAATACTATATTTGAAGGTGTCACTTATATTTTTTTAGAGCTAGGTTGCTAGGGAGGCGTTTTTTTTTAGGTATAATACGGTAATTTCAGGGCACCCGGTATATAGTGTAAACATAATAATTTAAAATGAAAAATAATTTATTGCTAAGTCTTAATATTAATATCAAAATACAACCATTTAGGAGCCTGCACCTATAACAGTAATTCCCTGTAGATGATAAATTACAATATGCACCCTAGTTTTGCTGATACCGAATTGCTTTTCTTGCAAAATTGCGGGCGTAGCGTAAAAAAATTGAAACTTGATTATAGGAGCTTCCCGTTAAAATCTCAAGAACTGGTTGTTGATCTTTTATAGCTAGCTCTTGGTGATTCACAAAGCATCCTGTATAAAACTATGTATTTTAATTCAATTTTTGGAGTCACGATAATGTAGTTACTTTTTCTTTTTTTTCAGACCATGCAGGCAGCATACTCCTATATTACACTTATGAGAAATTTGGCTTAAGGCACACCAAATCCAAATGAAGAGACCGCACCGACTATTAAATGCTTCACTATTTAGGATTAAAATTATTTAACAAAAGCTAGGGCATATAGGCCAGAAAATAGCTGTGTTAGCATTATTTGTTTGCAACCTTAAAGTATAATAAGTTATTATCAAAACGGTTAGAGAACAGAGCTTCTCACACATGTTGCTAATAAATATTCTACCTAATATTTTAAGTGAATCAACTATTATCACTCTATAACTCTAACACTTATTTCTATAAAGGTGAGAAACGTATTTTTCGCAAGCGTGAGAAAAATTTGATTTGATAAATTCGATTGAATCGGCAGTTGGTTCCTTGTAAAACATTTTTAAAATTATAAACTAAAACACTTTTTGTTTTTAATGTTTCAAGGTTTTTAATAGAGAGTTACTCTACATATGTTTCGCCTCATTAGGGCTTTGTCAAGAGTAGAGAGGGAGAGAAAAAGCCCTAATAAGGCGAAACATATGTAGGCTCTTTCTGTATCTAGGGTAAAGGAAAGGCCAAGGATACTTTAGGTAACTTATATTGATCTCTTGGAATAGGTGTTAAGGAATAAAGATACATTTCTACAGCTCAACTTCTTCAACAACACAACAATTACACGTTAAATAACACTTTAGGTACACTTTATTTATAAACCACGTCTTTATCGTCATAACGTCTTTTCGTCTTTTCCGTCGTTTTGAATAATCAGTACTTTGATACTCTCTCGTCGTCGTCTTACCTCATACTTCCTAATCTTTAAAGCGTTCCCGTTTTCGTCGTTTGGTTTTTGCGGACACCTCAACAATATCGGCAAAAACCTTGCGTCATATTGTGCAATGGTAAATAAGCAGAGCTGGATTGTTATTAATTTATAATAGGTAGAGGGAAGTTTTATAAAAATTTCCTACATTCGGCCATTCCTGACTCTGAATCCGACTCGGATTCGCTTGTATAATCAATCGATGGTTTAAGGTATTCTGAACATGTAGAAGTCCGCATTGGTCCATCATGATGTCCTACCTTCACTACGTCGTATCTCTCGTTACCTTTAAGTTTAACAATTTCGTGCGGTCCAAGACATTTTTGACTTACCTTTAATCCAGGGCCGAACTGAGTTTTCTTAATGGCAACAAGATCTCCCTATTTATACTTCTTAGCTTTTTTTCGTCGTAAGTTATATCTATTTTTATTTTCTTCTTGCACTTTTAATATCTGTCGTTTACTTTCTTGTCGGATGCATTCCCTGTTTTCACTAAACTCAGTTATTATCTCTTGATTTATTAATTCTTGACTCAAAACATCTTCTTTGTTTTTCATCTTAGTACCAATAAGTACTTCAAATGGAGTAGCATCAATGCTTCTTTGAATCGTACAATTCAGTGCTCTTTGTACATGATCAATAAATTTGTACCATTTACTCGGATCTTCTAAGCTTAATTTAGTAAGAATTGGTATAATTATTCGGTTGATGCGCTCAACTTGTCCGTTACTACGTGGAACACCAGTAGTAATGCAAATATGTTTTATACCTTCTTCCACACAATAATTTTCAAACTCCTCTGCTGTTAACGCAGTTCCTCTATCGCTAATGATCCTTGAAAAGTTACCAAAAATCTTCTGCTGCCTCGTTAAGCATTCTACTACTTCTTTGGTAGTTGTCGACTTTGTGGTATAGAGCCAAGTAAATTTTGTGAAATCATCACTTACAACTAATACATGCTTGTAATTCTTATTTGTACTGGGTAATGGTCCTAAGTGATCGATGTGATATGTATGGAGAGGACCTTCCATTTTTGATATTGGGTGTAGGAAACCTTCTTTCTTTCCACTTTTCTTGTTTCCTAAAATACAAGGTACACAATTTCGAATACAGTTTTGAATTTTTTCTTTAAGCTTTGGCATATAAAATTCTCTTTTTACAACTTCCTCCGTTTTCGCTACAGCAAAATATCCAATATCATGAGCTTTTTTAATTATTTCTAATTTCATTGATTGGGGAACTTCTAGAGATTCCCGCCCATTTTCGTATTTATAAAGAATGTCGTTCTTTGAAAAATAGGTTTCATAACTTTCTTCGCTTTCCAAAATTTTCTTTATACTTTGAATATGCTCATCTGCATTTTGTGCTTTTTGTATTAGTTTAATTATTCCATCTTCGTCTGTTATAATTTCGGTTACTGGCATCATAGTAGTTGGATTTCTACTAAGAGCATCAACATGTGACATTTGTGAGCCCTTTCTATGCACCATTTCGTAGGAATATTCTTCCAAGAGTAAAGCCCATCTAGCTACTCTGGTGGTTAAATCCTTTTTATCCATGGCTCGCTGAAAAGCCGAACACTCCGTAACAATACGAAATTTATACCCCAACAAATATATATGAAATTTCTTAACAGCCTGAATAACAGCTAACACCTCAAGTTCATAACTGTTATATTTTTCTTCGGCTGGAGTAGTTTTCTTGCTCATAAAATAAACTGGGTGAAACTTGTTATCGTCGTCAGATTTTTGCATTAAACAAGCTCCGTATCCATATTTGCTCGCATCTGTGTGTAGTTCCGTTTCACCTTCCTGCTTGTATAAGCTTAAACCTGGTTCACTGGTCAGTAAACACTTAAGTTTTGTAAATGCTTTTTCCTCGTTTTCTGTAAACTGAAATATTTTATCTTTCTTTAGCAGATCACTCAATGGTTTAGCTATTAACGCATATGAACTGATAAATTTTCGAAAATATCCTGTAAGACCTAAGAATAATTGTATTTGCTTACACGTCCTAGGTTTCGGAAATCTACTTATAGCTGTAGTTTTAGCCTCAGATGGTTGTACTGTTCCATTTTCAATAATAAATCCTAATAATTCCACTCTTGTTTTTAGAATCTGACATTTCTTCTTTTTAATTTCAAGTCCATAATCTCTAGCAACTTGTAATACTTTTTCTAATCTCTTTATTTTCTCCTTTTCGTCTTTACTGAGAATAATAAGATCATCCATGTAATGCATAGTTATACCTTGTCTGGTTAAATTTCGAAAGATATATGATATGTATCTCTGAAAAATGGCCGGACTGTTACATAAACCAAATGGATATTTCAAAAATTCATATTGTCCGTTGTGAGTCAAAAAAGAAGTATACTTAATACTCTCTCCGGCAACTGGAACATGAAAAAAATGCATTTCTTAGATCAATAGTACTAAAATATTTGGCGTCTTGCAAACAATCCAGTACATCTTCAATCAAAGGCAAGGGAAACCTATCATTAATAACATTTTCATTCAATCTTCTATAATCACAGCATATTCTAGTCTGACCATCTTTTTTACTTACCAAAACTATAGGGCTTGCAAAATCTGATGAACTTGGTCTTATGATTTCTTCTTCCAACCACTCTTTTATTTGTTTTTCCCCTATTATTTTTTCTGGCATTGCCAATCTTCTTGGGCTCTGGTAAATTGGTTCTTCAGTTTTTAACACAATATTCATTTTAATGTCTGTCGTCAAGCATTTTTCAGGTTGATACATCTCTATTAACTCTCTCACTTTCTCTTGGTGTTTTGGATTCTTTATGTGCTTTACATCTACTGCTTCAATATCTTTTTCCTCTTCTATGGTAATATGCATTAAAAAGTTGTCCTCTTCCTTTTTATAAAGCACAATGTCATAATCTCTTATACTTACATCCACTTGGGAAAGTATATCGTTACCAATAATGGCTTTAAATCCTGATGCATTACTTGGAATAACATGAAATTTTAAAAGTACTTCGGCATCATTGACAAATACTGTCTTCTTAAATGATCCTAGTGTCTCGGTTTTGTCAAGTCGAATGCCTCGTATTGATATTAAATCCTTTTCAAGGCAAATATCAGATAAATGATTTTCTATTACATCCATCCGAAGTGCACGTATATTACTTCCTGTATCGAGTAACGCTGTCAACTGCACCTCATGAATTTTCATTGTAACACCATTTTTGGGTACGACTTCTATGGCACTCACATTTGCATCGGAAGCATCCTTTCTTGGACACTTATTGGCTATGTGACCGTATCCATTGCATCCAAAGCATTTTACTTTCTTATTTTTATTTAGACACTTATTAGACTTATGATTATTTTCACTACAATTGTAGCATACTTGTACTTTCGATCTGAAATTCTTTTCATTGCAACCTGTGTTTCTTCTGTCACTTTCCTATTATCGTTGTTATATTTATTTTCATTCTTCTTTCCTTGATCAAAATTTGTTTTCCAGATTTAATTTTTCCATGCAATTTTACTTTTTGCTTAAATTCTAAAAAATTTCGAGCACAATATAAAATTGTCTTGTTCGATGAATCATCTTAAATTCCATCTATTATATACTGAATAACAACTTCAGTTTCTATGTTTGCACGATTTCCTATTTCGCGCATAACTAAAACATATTCTTGAACTGATTCAGAATATCCCTTTTTCCGTAACAAAATTTTATGTATTTGCGCACTGCTGACTTTAACTTCAAATTCTTCTTTTAACTTTCTCTTCAAAATTGACCAGGACTTTATTCCTTTGTCAGATTAAACAAAAATTTTCGTCTCTTTAATGATTCTTTAGCAAAAATTAATTTCTGTTAGTCATTCCATCCAGTTATATCCGAAATTTCTTCGAAATCAGCAATCCATTTTTGAACAGGATATTCAGCTTTACCGTCGAATGATTGATCTCGGAAAGTTAAAGGAAATGAGTCAGTTCTTTGGGCGCGCATTCGTGCTTAAAGATGAGCTAAACTTACCTCTCGTCATCGTCATCATCAACGTCTTCGTCGTCAGCAACATCTTTGTCATCGTCAACGCCTTCCTCCTCTTCCTCTTTTTCGGAATCATTTTCCGTAATCAAATAAAACAACGGCAGTCTACCTCCACAATATGTATTTCAATGTTTATGTTTATATCCTACATGTTTCGGACATAGAAATGTCCATCATCAGGGATACTAAAAGAAATTTACAGTGTGAGTTAAACGTTTTAACTAAAATGAGAGGACTTACCAGTAGTCGATTACGGCACCTCTTTCTTGCATAAGCGACGATCAAAATTATGTTAAAATTGAAATTGTAGGTTCTAATGAATGTTCAAGATTGAATGAGAAGTGATATTTGAAATTTTGGTCAAGGTATCTTTGAAGAAGGGAATTCCCAGTCTGCAGCCACTAAGACAGGTGATGAAGCAATTATGTCATTTGTAGCTATTTAGAGGAGATTAATTTAAGTGAGGTGCTCAAAGATGCTTCATCTAACCGTGTCTAGGGTGTGGACAACAAAATACTGGGTTGGACTTGAATAACACATTCTTAGGAGATAAACAATAAATGAAATGAAATTATACTATTTTAAGGTTGGAATTTATTAATTTGAAGCCAATGAGCAGGTGGTGAAGCAATTATGTAGGTTGTAGCTAATTAGAGGAAAATTATGTAGATAGGTGCTCAAAGATGCTTGAAGGATTGGCTAACAAATTGTTAGGTAGAAAATGAACATAATGTTATGATTGAAAAAGTGAAATAAAGAAAATTAAAATTGGATTTTTACCATTTTGACTAGAAGTGAAGTATTTATGTTAAAATCGCATTGTTTTTAGCTAATTAGATGATATTACAGCTCAAAGATACTTCACTTCACCATGCTGGCGTGCAGGAAAATGTTGTTTGTCAAATGGTCATGACAGCTTGAAAAGTCAAAAAGCAAAATACAGTGACAGAGAGATGCAAGAGAGGCGCAGGGGTGTACGAGAAATTAATCAAAAATCGACCACTGGTATACGATCAGTTGTGTCGGGAACAGACGAGCACTGAACTGAACTCCACACCAAATGTGTGGGGGATAGTAGTTTGTGAGGGTGAGCAATAAAGTTGCGGAGTCCCGTCGGTTCCCGACACCACAGAAAGGTGACCAGGGGGGGGGGGGGGCACGATCAGGTTATGGTGACAAGTGGGCATTGAGGTTCAAAGTTTAAGTTGGGTACAGTGCCAAAGTGAAACGTACAACAAGTGGTTAACAATTAACAATAGATGGCGCATACCAATCCCAAAGTAAAATAAAAGGTGTTCCTAAGATTAGTAGTAGTTATTTGAACCATAGTTTAGAGAGGTTATAATGTTACTTGAATAAACACTAGATCAGGATTAAGGTTAGATCAATGTGAGAGAGGTTATTTTAGTAATGAATACAAGAATAGTATAGAGAAGATGGAATGTTAATTACAGGTCTACTAGATTAAGATTATATAAATGTAAAATGAACAATGAAATAGTGAGATGTATGATAAAAAAGAAAAGAAAAAAAAGGTTGTGTAATCCTGATAGCAGAATTACTGCTGAACAAAGAAAGAGAGAACTGAGAGAGAGAGGGAGGTGAACCTAGTTGAAATAAAGGGCATTGAAGAAAAGTGTAACGGAGTGATTAATTTGGTCATTGACGCTGCTAAAAGACGGATTTTTTAACATTTTGTTAATTTCCATCACTTCAAGGAGGTCAAGTTTATTGCTTTTATCACAGAAATGCAAGAGAGTTGTGTTGTTATCTGAATTAAATTCGTGGTTATTGGTAACTATGTGTCTCGAGAAATTAGATTTAATTTTTTCCGGTCATAGGTTCAGTCTCCTGGCTCTCTCAATCTCCCTAACATGCTCACCAATACGAGTGGAAAATTTGCGTCCAGTTTGGCCAATATAAGCTGTATTGCAATTCTCAGTGGAACAGCAGACTCGGTACACACCGGATCTACTAAGAGGTAGAATTTTGTCTTTAGAATTGCCTATGAATGATTTAAGAGAATGTCGAGTTTTGAACGCAGTATCAATATTGAAAGATTGAAAAATATTTTTAAGTTTATAAGATAGAGGACCCCAGAAAGATAAAGAACAAAAGTTTTTTGTGGAAGGTTCTTTGTGAATTAATTTCCGATTTAAATGTCTGTTGAGATGTTTGAAATATATTTTATTGATTAATTTTTGAGGGAAGCCATTGTTATGGCTTATTTGTCTAATGATATCAAGTTCAGTCTTAAAATCGGCATTATCAAGAGGAATGGAGAAAAGGCGAGAGAAATAAGAGTGGAAAGCTGCTAACTTTTGATTATAGGGGTGGTTCGAAGAGAAAGAAATAATGCAGTCTGTGCTAGTGGGTTTATGATAAATGGCAAATTTGAGTTTATTAAGTGATCTGGTAAGTTTTAAGTCTAAGAAAGGTAGAGAGCCATCAGTCTCAGATTCGTGGGTGAAAACTATTGAAGGATGTATGGAGTTTAGTAAGGTAATGAAGTTATTGAGGTCCTCGTGGCTGCCATCAAAAACTGCAAAAATGTCGTCGACATATCTCTTAATGACAATAATGTGTGTAAAAAGGGCACTGTTCATGATCTTTGACTAAAGGTTAGACATAAAAAGTTCAGCTAAGAGTGGTGAAAGGGCAGAACCCATCGCGAGGCCCGAACTCTGTTTGTAATACTTGCCATCAAATACAAAGAAATTTTGGTCTAGCACTAGGTCTACCAGTGAGCAGATGTTATTGATATGTGACTGAGGTAGATCAGTAGTTTCTGTGAGTAAATTGTTAACAAGTAGAGTGCATTCAGTGGTGGGAATACTGGGGAAGAGGTTAGTTACGTCAAATGATACAAAAAAGCCGAGTTGGGGATGTATGTGTTTTTGAGTTCTTGAGATAATTGTGCTGAATTTTTGATTGAAAAAGGGCTTCTAAAGTTAGTAACAGCAAGAAGTGTGTGATTAAGCCAAATGCTTAACTTGTGACAAGGTGAGTTGCAGTAGGAGACCACTGGTCTAATAGGAATTTCGGGTTTATGAATTTTCGGTAGGCCGTATAAGACAGGTGTAAGGGGATTAACAGGGGTTAATTTATATTTATTTGTATTGAAAAAGGTTAAGGTTTCATGAGTTTGTTTGAGAGTATTTCTGAATTTAATCATGAATTTGTCTATAGGGTTAATGATAGATTGGGTGAATTCCTCAGATGATAAAAAGTTATTAACTTTGTTGATGTATACAGGCTTATCTAAAATCACGATACTGTTCGTTTTATCGGCGCGTGAAATGACCAAATTATTTGATGTAATTTTACGTTTAAGCGAACTTAGTATTTCTGTGTCCAGAGTTTGCTGTTGACCATAAGTACTGTTATTCCTATGGAAATTATTAAGGCAAGTTGAGGACTGGGATCTCAGAGCTTCTTTCACTCTTGTACTTTGAATATATGAGATACAATTCTCACATTCGACAGCCATGACCTCTAGATCTTCAGTAGTAGGGTTGAAATTAAAGTTATATTTTAAACCTAAGTTGAGTACCTTTAGTTCGTTTTGATTAAAATCAGTTTGGCTAAGATTTAAAGTGCGGTCATGAAATTTAAAATTGCTGAAATTGGTGTTATTTATTGAAGGATCGATTAGTTCAGCTTTAAAAATAGAATTATCAAAATTAAGGTCTCTAATCGAAGTATCTGATGTAGGGAGGATGGCTGTCGAGTTGAAAATGTCATTGTCTTTATGATATTTGGTTGTTTTGATATGGTCATTCTTAAATTGAGGATATTGAGATTTTTCAGTAATTAGAGTATCAATTTTCTTTCTTAAACGTAGTAATTTGGTGTCTTTATGAAAATTAAGGCAAGAATATAGTGAGTCACTAAGAGAATCCCATTCCAGAGGATGTAATATAGAAGTGATTTTAAAGTATAGAAATTTAAGTTTTAAGTCTAAGAGATTAAGTTTAAAGTAGTGTTTTTTCACCTCCTCCTTGATCCAGACTGTTGTGGCGGCTTTCAAGGCTTTGGCAGCTGAATATGAACGGTTATTGGTGTTCAAAGATACGTAGTTCGGTTTTAGACCCTTTCTGATGCATTCATTGTTGAACCATATATCCAGTTCGGTTGAACCTCTCTTGATGAAATTTCTTTTGTATTCTCGGACTAAAGTAGCTTGACCAGCTGATTTAAACTTGAAGAAGTAGTCCATTACAGTGGAGTTGATATAATCAAATAAAACAACGGCAGTCTACCTCCACAATATGTATTTCAATGTTTATGTTTATATCCTACATGTTTCGGACATAGAAATGTCCATCATCAGGGATACTAAAAGAAATTTACAGTGTGAGTTAAACGTTTTAACTAAAATGAGAGGACTTACCAGTAGTCGATTAGAGACCTTAATTTTGATAATTCTATTTTTAAAGCTGAACTAATCGATCCTTCAATAAATAACACCAATTTCAGCAATTTTAAATTTCATGACCGTACTTTAAATCTTAGCAAAACTGATTTTAATCAAAACGAACTAAAGGTACTCAACTTAGGTTTAAAATATAACTTTTATTTCAACCCTACTACTGAAGATCTAGAGGTCATGGCTGTCGAATGAGAGAATTGTGTCTCATATATTCAAAGTACAAGACTGAGAGAAGTTTTGAGATCCCAGTCCTCAACTTGCCTTAATAATTTCCATAGGAATAACAGTACTTATGGTCAACAGCAGACTCTGGACACAAAAATACTAAGTTCGCTTAAACGTAAAATTACATTAAATAATTTGGTCATTTCACGCGCCGATAAAACGAACAGTATCGTGATTTTAGATAAGCCTGTATACATCAACAAAGTTAATAACTTTTTATCATCTGAGGAATTCACCCAATCTATCATTAACCCTATAGACAAATTCATGATTAAATTCAGAAATACTCTCAAACAAACTCATGAAACCTTAACCTTTTTCAATACAAATAAATATAAATTAACCCCTGTTAATCCCCTTACACCTGTCTTATACGGCCTACCGAAAATTCATAAACCCGAAATTCCTATTAGACCAGTGGTCTCCTACTGCAACTCACCTTGTCACAAGTTAAGCATTTGGCTTAATCACACACTTCTTGCTCTTACCAACTTTAGAAGCCCTTTTTCAATCAAAAATTCAGCACAATTATCTCAAGAACTCAAAAACACATACATCCCCAACTCGGCTTTTTTAGTATCATTTGACGTGACTAACCTCTTCCCCAGTATTCCCACCACTGAATGCACTCTACTTGTTAACAATTTACTCACAGAAACTACTGATTTACCTCAGTCATATATCAATAACATCTGCTCACTGGTAGACCTAGTGCTAGACCAAAATTTCTTTGTCTTTGATGGCAAGTATTACAAACAGAGTTTGGGCCTCGCGATGGGTTCTGCCCTTTCACCGCTCTAAGCTGAACTTTTTATGTCTAACCTTGAGTCAAAGATCATGAACAGTGCCCTTTTTACACACATTATTGTCATTAAGAGATATGTCGACGACATTTTTGCAGTTTTTGATGGCAGCCACGAGGACCTCAATAACTTCATTACCTTACTAAACTCCATACATCCTTCAATAGTTTTCACCCACGAATCTGAGACTGATGGCTCTCTACCTTTCTTAGACTTAAAACTTACCAGATCACTTAATAAACTCAAATTTGCCATTTATCATAAACCCACTAGCACAGACTGCATTATTTCTTTCTCTTCGAACCACCCCTATAATCAAAAGTTAGCAGCTTTCCACTTTTATTTCTCTCGCCTTTTCTCCATTCCTCTTGATAATGCCGATTTTAAGACTGAACTTGATATCATTAGACAAATAAGCTATAACAATGGCTTCCCTCAAAAATTAATCAATAAAATATATTTCAAACATCTCAACAGACAGTTAAACCGGAAATTAATTCACAAAGAACCTTCCACAAAAACTTTTGTTCTTTATCTTTCTGGGGTCCTCTATCTTATAAACTTAAAAATATTTTTCAATCTTCCAATATTGATACTGCTTTCAAAACTCGACATTCTCTTAAATCATTCATAGGCAATTCTAAAGACAAAATTCCACCTCTTAGTAGATCCGGTGTGTACAGAGTCTGCTGTTCCACTGAGAATTGCAATACAGCTTATATTGGCCAAACTGGACGCAAATTTTCCACTCGTATTGGTGAGCATGTTAGGGAGATTGAGAGAGCCAGGAGACTAAAACTATCACCGGAAAAAATCAAATCTAATTTCTCCAGACACATAGTTACCAATAACCACGAATTTAATTCAGATAACAACACAACTCTCTTGCATTTCTGTGATAAAAGCAATAAACTTGACCTCCTTGAAGTGATGGAAATTAACAAAATGTTAAAAAATCCGTCTTTTAGCAGCGTCAATGACCAAATTAATCACTCCTCTACACATTTCTTCAATGCCCTTCATTTTAACTAGGTTCACCTCCCTCTCTCTCTCAGTTCTCTCTTTTTTTGTTCAGCAGTGTTTCTGCTATCAGGATTACACAACCTTTTTTTATCATACATCTCACTATTTCATTGTTCATTTTACATTTATATAATCTTAATCTAGTAGACCTGTAATTAACATTCGATCTTCTCTATACTATTCTTGTATTCATTACTAAAATAACCTCTCTCACATTGATCTAATCTTAATCCTGATCTAGTGTTTATTCAAGTAACATTATAACCTCTCTAAACTATGGTTCATATAACTACTACTAATCTTAGGAACACCTTTTATTTTACATTGGTATTGGTATGCGCCATCTATTGTTAATTGTTAACCACTTGTTGTACGTTTCACTTTAGCACTGTACCCAACTTAAACTTTGAACCTCAATGCCCACTTGTTACCATAACCCGATCGTGCCCCCCCCCCCCCCTGGTCACCTTTCTGTGGTGTCGGGAACCGACGGGACTCCGCAACCTTATTGCTCACCCTCACAAACTACTATCCCCCACACATTTGGTGTGGAGTTCAGTTCAGTGCTCGTCTGTTCCCGACACAACTGATCGTATACCAGTGGTCGATTTTTGATCAATTTCTCGTACACCCCTGCGCCTCTCTTGCATCTCTCTGTCACTGTATTTTGCTTTTTGACTTTTCAAGCTGTCATGACCATTTGACAACCAACATTTTCCTGCACGCCAGCATGGTGAAGTGAAGTATCTTTGAGCTGTAATATCATCTAGTTAGCTAAAAACAATGTGATTTTAACATAAATACTTCTAGTCAAAATGGTAAAAATCCAATTTTAATTTTCTTTACTTCACTTTTTCAATCATAACATTATGTTCATTTTCTACCTAACAATTTATTAGCCAATCCTTCAAGCATGGTTGGATAAAGCATCTTTGAGCACCTATCTACATAATTTTCCTCTAATTAGCTACAACCTACATAATTGCTTCACCACCTGCTCATTGGCTTCAAATTAATAAATTCCAACCTTAAAATTGTATAATTTCATTTCATTTATTGTTTATCTCCTAAGAATGTGTTATTCAAGTCCAACCCAGTATTTTGTTGTCCACACCCTAGACACGGTTAGATGAAGCATCTTTGAGCACCTCACTTAAATTAATCTCCTCTAAGTAGCTACAAATGACATAATTGCTTCATCACCTGTCTCAGTGGCTGCAGACTGGGAATTCCCTTCTTCAAAGATACCTTGACCAAAATTTCAAATATCACTTCTCATTCAATCTTGAACATTCATTAGAACCTACAATTTTAATTTTAACATAATTTTGATCGTCGCTTATGCAAGATAGAGCTGCCGCAATCGACTACTGGTAAGCCCTCTCATTTTAATTAAAACGTTTAACTCACACTGTAAATTTCTTTTAGTATCCCTGATGATGGACATTTCTATGTCCGAAACTTGTAGGATATAAACCTTAACCTTGAAATACATATTGTGGAGGTAGACTGCCGTTGTTTTATTTGATTATATCAACTCCACTGTAATGAACTACTTCTTCAAATTTAATGCTTAAATCATTCATAAAAAAACAAATACGACCAACTACATCGTCAGAAGAACCTTTATAATCTAAATCTAAAATATGGCAAATTGATACAAGGTCAGCTGAATCGGTACGTTCTTTAACGTCAGTTAATTTGTTTTCATAATCTTCCGAACCTTTGTCTAAACCAAATCCGGAAAATTCGCGTAAGCGCTTTCTTGTCATTCGAGGCTGTGCTTCTTGACCATATGCAATCAAGTGCAACGCCTTAACTGCTTTTAATTGACTATTACTTAAATTGTATTCAATCTTTGCAATATCACCTAAAAACGTCATATTTTCAATATTTCAAACAAAAGCCAAAATCAGAAAATAGAGAAAAAAAAAACACAATTCTCCGACCACTAAGACAAAAAACGATAAAACGAGTTTTACAACCTTAGCAAAATAATATGTAATATATTATGTCCTAAAGTATTTCACCATATCATATTGAATCAACTTATCAAAGTATAAACCAAAAAGCTTCTTTAGATCTCACGATGTCTTAACTAAATTATTATAAATCAAAAGAAAATCTTAAATATTAGGTAATTAAAGTTCATATCTATCTAAACAATATTATAAATAAACATATTGTTCACGAACCTTTAGATACCTACTTATAAAGAATAAAAAGAAACAAACCTTTAAATTAGCTTAAAGCCGCAAAATGTTTTAAAAAGTCTCAAACTTACTGGACTATAGAAATGAAAGAATCAGTAAAACAAAGCATGCAACATGCCTTACTGTTCAATAAAAAAATAAAACAATAACAATTTCACAGATTGAGTCAAAATTAACCTTGAATTTGGATTAGGTATACGCTGTCACATACAAACAAAGATATCCCGCACTTATCATCCAGCTAATCGCATCATCTTCGTTTCAGCTCACGAGAATAATAAACGCGCGGTAGTCAAGGTTATTTATCAGTCATCATTGTCGGTTAAAAGTAAACTTCGAAACAGAAAACCGAAGATTGTTACTAATACGCGGCAAAATACAAGTTTGGTTTTACCGAATACTCCGTTTGTTTTCTAAACAAATTGGGATTTCAGCACCTTTTGCCGATTTGACAAAACTTAGCAACACAAACAATCAACACGATGGAGTACCGCTCGCTTGCTCACAAGAATCGTATCGGACAACTAAGTTTGGTAACATTGGCGATCTCGGTTCCACGGCGCTACGGCACTAACCTCAAAACATATATCGTTTGAAGATTTTGCAACACTGCTAAATCAGTATATGGCGCGAAAATCAAAGCTTGATTTTAAGATTTACTTGCTACACGGCTAGTTTTTAGCAATAAATTGTTAGGTCTTTTAACAAATTGTGTTTTGCACTACACGTCGCTATTGTTTCAGCTCCTGGATCTCTCCGTCGCTATATCTATTCTTCTTTTGTACCTTATTCGTTTTCATACCTATCCCTTTTCGTAAATATCCTTTTTCGTACCTATCCCGGTTGAGCCTCCAAAATGTACGCTTTTTCTGTATCTAGGGTAAAGAAAAGGCCAATAATACTTCAGGTAACTTATATTGATCTCTTGGAATAGGTGTTAAGGAATAAAGATACATTTCTGCAGCTCAGCTTCTTTAACAACACAACAATTACACGTTAAATAACACTTTAGGTACACTTTAGTTATAAACTACGTCTTTATCGTCTTAACGTCTTTTTGTCTTTTCCGTCATTTTGAGTAATCAGTACTTTGATACTCTCTCGTCGTCGTCTTACCCCATACTTCCTAATCTTTCAAGCGTTCCCGTTTTCGTCGTTTGGTTTTTGCTGACACCTCAACAATATCGGCAAAACCTTGCGTCATATTGTGCAATGGTAAATAAGCAGAGCTGTATTGTTATTGATTTGTAATAGGTAGAGGGAAATTTTATGAAAATTTCCTACACAAATGTAGAGTAACTCTCTATTAAAAACCTTGAAACATTAGAAAGCAAAATGTGTTTTAGTTTATTATATTAAATTTGATTTGGATATGTATATTCCTTAATAAAAACATGGAATTACAGCTATCCAAATATTAACAACGCATTTCACGTTTCTATTTTGACAGGATTTTAGAGGATTAGGTCAGGTTAGTTTACAGATATTTTTAAGTCTGTTAATTTTATGATTCTCAGCATAAGCTGAATATTATCTAGAATTTTTTTAAAGGTTACCACTGAACCTAAAGGTTTTTTAATTTTAAGTTGGGATAAAAAAATAATTTTTTCAGAAATGCTTTTTATTTCGTACAGGAATATTTATTTTTTAGATTCGGGTATATTTATAAGGCGTTGCTTTTGTTTCCTGATTTTTAAATGTGTTGAATTTGCTTGCAAACTGTCATTATGTAAAGAAAAGGATTGTAATTTTAAATAAATATATGTTGTGATAAAAAGAATACTTTGCAGAAATGCTTTTTATTTTGTGCAGGAATATTTATTTTTACATTCGGATATATTATAAGGTAGGGCTCTTGGTTCTTGCTAAATCCTCTGAATGTGCTTACAATATTTTATTACATAGTGAGAGCGTAAAGTTGGAACAAATTCATTTAAAATTCATGTGTATTCTTTTCGAACAAATGCTCAGACCCGTCAATTTTTTCTTTTTATTGTGCATTTTTTGAAGCCTATTTCATGTATGAAGGTTGTCCCAAAAACGAGTTATGACGGTTTACTTTATTGTTATAAATTGATACCCCTACTATATAATATCTATTTGGATTCTGCAAAAAATTCTAAACATATTTCATGAAATATGTCATAATAATATACTTAAATTCAGCCGTTTGCGAGAAAACTCCGTCTTAACTTAAAAGAACAACACACTGTTTATTAGCGAAAAGAAAATTCAAACGAAACTGAAAGTCACCTCATCAAATGTTGGAAATGACCTCCACCAACAGTCTGGCAGTACCCGAGACGATCTTCAAATTCTTGCACAACGTTATTGACGACGTACGGTTCTATTAATCTTATTTCGCCTCAATATTGTGCGGTTAACATATACCTCAGATTTAAGATAACTCCACGAAAAAAATCTAGAGGGGTTAAATATGGAGATTGCCCGGCCATTCAATTCAATACTATCGAGAAAAGGCGATATTGTGAATTTGAGTAGATCTTTTATTTTTAATATCTCTAAAAGGTCTGTACAAAATTTGAGCACATATTCCTGAGGCCAAAATAAGGCGATTTAAAGTAACTTACCTTTGTCCGAAATTGCTCCGTTTCCGAGATACAGGGTGGTAAAGTTAAAAAATAAAAATCGAATTTTTTAAAATTAATGAACATTTTTTAACGTATTACTTTAAAACTTGGTACTCGGGGGATTTTCTTGATGCGAAGCCCGAACACGGACACCTTTTCACTGTGGCCATTAGAGGGCGCTTCACAATGCACTTCTTATGGTTTAATAGCCATAACTTTTTTATCAGTGTAGTTTTTCCTTGTTTTGTTAAGGACCAAATTTTTTTAACATTTTGAAACAAAAAAGGTTCTGCAAAAAATTCTAAACATATTTCATGAAATATGTCATAATAATATACTTAAATTCAGCCGTTTGCGAGAAAACTCCGTCTTAACTTAAAAGAACAACACACTGTTTATTAGCGAAAAGAAAATTCAAACGAAACTGAAAGTCACCTCATCAAATGTTGGAAATGACCTCCACCAACAGTCTGGCAGTACCCGAGACGATCTTCAAATTCTTGCACAACGTTATTGACGACGTACGGTTCTATTAATCTTATTTCGCCTCAATATTGTGCGGTTAACATATACCTCAGATTTAAGATAACTCCACGAAAAAAATCTAGAGGGGTTAAATATGGAGATTGCCCGGCCATTCAATTCAATACTATCGAGAAAAGGCGATATTGTGAATTTGAGTAGATCTTTTATTTTTAATATCTCTAAAAGGTCTGTACAAAATTTGAGCACATATTCCTGAGGCCAAAATAAGGCGATTTAAAGTAACTTACCTTTGTCCGAAATTGCTCCGTTTCCGAGATACAGGGTGGTAAAGTTAAAAAATAAAAATCGAATTTTTTAAAATTAATGAACATTTTTTAACGTATTACTTTAAAACTTGGTACTCGGGGGATTTTCTTGATGCGAAGCCCGAACACGGACACCTTTTCACTGTGGCCATTAGAGGGCGCTTCACAATGCACTTCTTATGGTTTAATAGCCATAACTTTTTTATCAGTGTAGTTTTTCCTTGTTTTGTTAAGGACCAAATTTTTTTAACATTTTGAAACAAAAAAGGTTCTTTTGCAAAAATCCGCTAAAGTACGCCGTTTTTGAGATATTTGGGTTATTAGTGTTCGATGCCGCACCGGAATATTTAAATTATTCTGAATAAAAAATGTTTGCTGTTATCTTTGAGGATGCAATGTGGTCAGTGAATTAGCAGTAGAAAATGTATTTTTTTTTAGATACTTTTTGGAGTGTCACATTCAAAAGTCCTCGGATTTTTAACCTGTTTGATGAACAGCTTTAAAATTTTTTTTGCAACAGACCATTTAAATGTAAACATTTTTCGTATTTTAAGAATTTTCGCTATCACTCTATGTTGTTTACAGTAAGTGTTTCAGTGAGAATTTGCCAATGCGAGAATAAATAATTTGTTTGAATCGTGTTAGTTAAATTTTAAATTGACTGTAAAGATGGCTGAAGGATACAGTTCTGCAGAAATGAAGGATATGCTATTGGTTTTTGGGTATTGTTAAGGAAATGGTCGCGAAAGTGTTAGGGTATACAGGGAAAGATATCCAAATCGGCGCATACCAAACCATCAAACATTTGCTGCTATTGAGAGACGTCTTCGCGAAACCGGTAGCTTTACTTCTTTAACTGCCAATTATGGACGGCAACGTGCAATAAGGACTCCTAAGGTTGAGGAACAAATTTTGGAAAGAATTGCTGAAGATCCAAAATTAAGCACCAGACGCTTAGGTTTAGAGGTAGGAGTATCCAAGGAACTAATTCATAGAATATTAAAAGAACTGCAGCTTCATCCATACCATATCCAAAAGGTACAAGACCATTTGGCTCCGGATCTCGATCAACGATTGGACTTCTGCCGATTCATTACCGAACAAAGACAACAGGTTGTGAATTTTGCTAAGCACGTTTTATTTACTGACGAAGCATATTTTACGAGAAGTGGTGTAACAAACTTACATAACGAACATGTTTATGCTGCCGAAAACCCGCATGCCACGAAAGTAACTCATTATCAACATGAGTTTACAGTTAATTTCGTCGCAACCGATTAGGCTCAACTGCTACGTACCTGTTTGGATCGTTATTCCTTTCAGCCGGGTCGGCTGAGGCACCGCGAATGAGGCACCGCGAAGTCGATCGAAACGTCGCAACTGTTGAGGGGCAGGACTAAGGGTGGGCTTAGAAATATGCTGGTCCTTTGGATTTCTAAGGTCTGGGGTTCTCCCACCTAAGGGAGGCTTTTCTCGTCGTGGATTAAATGTTACCCTTGAAGAGCCCGAAGAATAAGAGCTTGTCTCGTCATTATCGTCGCCGCGAGTAAGGCTACGTTCCACCACTTGTAACATGTCAGGATTTTCTGGTAGTTGCCTAGATTTGCCCGGCTCCGATGATACCACAGGTGTTGTCGTTGTGGGGGCCCACCTCTCACCCGGTCATTTGGGAATTTCGACCGCCTCAACGCAAGTAGGAGAAGTACAATTCCGAACGGGGAAAGAAGAAGTTACGGTCTGGGTGTCTGGATTTATTTTGGAATATTTAGAAGTTCCAGAGACCGAACTGATAGGGGAGGGCAAATTAATTTAGTCGTAAATGATTTTAAAGGAGGCCTGTTTGTCGTTATGTCTAGCCTATATCCTTACAATAATCTATATACAACGGCGTTAATAACTACAACTAGAAGGCACGGCCTTTTTACAATAACCCTTATAAACTAAATACAACTTGGGCGATGGATTTCTCTTTTCTCCTTCCACCGAACCTATATACAGTCCTACGCAGGTTCGAATAGCCGTTCTTGGAGCGAAGATTATCCACTCTGATGGATAACTACTGTATTCGCGGGACCCGCGGAAATCTTTACGCACTACTACTTTGTTCAATGACCGGGTTGGTCAGATGTCCGTACGTTGATTACAATTAATTGGCTTTATAAATAATCGAAAGAAAATCCAACTTTCACTACGTGGTTCAGCGCTCACATCCGTCGCTCTTATCTATCCCGATCGCGGCCTTTTGCGAATCCGAACTTGTCAAGGATTGCCGTACGAATAATGAATCGTGGGCTGGTTGGATGTCCCCTCGATTCTAAGAAAGGTTTACGCAGAAACCACTTAATTTACACGGTTAGCTATTCGCAGATAGCTGCACATTGATCTAAGATACGGAGAAGCTCGCAAGGTCAGTCCGAACGTATCTGTCCATAATATTCCATGTGACCATCAAAGGTCGTCATCCGAGTTGAGTCCAGGCAACATCAATCAAAAGGAGCTAATACTTTATGACATTTTTTCCGTACTACCTATTATCCAGAGATATCCTAGGGAAATGCTTTAAGCCAATATCTAACTTCTCGGACCCTACAATGGGCTAGACTCGGAAATATGCATGGAAATAGCTAAAGGGTCTACTTCTCAGGCACGTCGGCCTGCTTATAAGAAATTAATATATTTTCTGGCTTAGAAGAGGAATCAAAAGTATTCCAGGTCGTGGTGGGGCGCTGTTATTCAGCCACAGTAAAAGTTCGTACAGAGAATCCTTACAGGGAATGGTAGATAAATTGGAGAACCTTAACGGAAGGCATCCAAACTATAGAAGACAAAAATTCGCCGGCGCCAGCGGGCTGTCCCGGGTATACAATACAAAAAGCCCAAATATTTAAAATTACAAATAGAGCTATAGCACTACTTTCATTTCTTTATCGAATTATCCCGTATAGCTGATATAAAATCGAAAGCTGGGAATGCGCCGCGCGCAGCGCCGTTATGGCCCACTGCCAAAGTGCTCAAATTGACAGCGAGCAGGAAGAAAGAAGAGACCTACGGAAGCAAGGCCTCGCCCATCTAAAGATTTCAGAAGTACCCCTGAGTACAGGGGTGGCTAATCACAAACTCCTCGCAGGTAAGCTTAACCTAATATACAGGGAGGATCCAGACACATTGGGTCCTGTAGGGCAACTTAAGTTCTATACACCTTATGCATAAATTAGTGTTGGACCAGAGTCAATGAGGCGAGTTTTTCTATTATACGTGGTCTCTTTGTGGAGACATAAATACACCAGTCCCGGGTATACAATACAAAAAGTCCGAATACTTAAAATTACCAAAAAGGGCGATAGCCCTACTTTCATTTCTTTATCGAATTTTCCCGTATAGCTGATATAAAAATCGAAGGCTGGGAATGCGCCGCACGCAGCGCCGTTAAGGCACACTGCCAAAGTGCCTAAATTGACAGCGAGCAGGAAGAAAGAAGAGACCTACGGAAGCAAGGCCTCGCCCATCTGAAGATTTCAGAAGTACCCCTGAGTACAGGGGTGGCTAATCACAAACTCCTCGCAGGTAAGCTTAACCTAATGGACAGGGGGGATCCGGACACAAGAGCTCCTGTCAGGCAACTTAGGGTCTATATATCTTATACATAAATTAGGGTTCGACCAGAGTCGATAAAGCGAGTTTTTCTATTATACGTGGTCTCTTTGTGTAGCGGCAATCACAAATCGAAATTTTTCGAAAACTATTGTAAGTTCCGGTCCCAAAATAAATTTTGGGCAGAGAGGTAATAGAAAATTAACTTTTTTACTTTTTGGCATTGCAAATGAAAGATCCTAAAGTATGTTTAGTTTTAAAGGATATGTTGTAGCCAAACGATTGAAGAATATTTTTTAGTTTATATGATATGGGACCCCAGAACAATAAGGAACAGTATCTATCGTTGAGGGGTATGGAGAATAAACGTGAAAAAAGGGAATGAAAAGATGCGAACTTTTGTGTGTGTGGATGATTAGATATGTAAGGGATAACCGAATCTGTGTTAGTTGGTTTGCGATAGATACTGAATTCTATAGTATTGTTGATTCTGGTAAGTTTTAAATCTAAAAATGGTAGGGAACCATTTTCTTCAAGTTCATGAGTAAATTTAATTGACTGGTGTAAAGAATTGAGAAAGGAGATGAAGTCATTGAGATCTTCGGGACGGCCGTTAAAAATGGCAAATATGTCATCTACATATCTTTTAATGGTGACAATATGTGTAAAGCGATGATTGTTTTTAATTTTGGATTCTAAGCTTGACATGAACAGTTCGGCTAGAAGTGGTGAGAGGGCAGATCCCATGACTAAACCTGAGTTTTGTTTGTAGAATTTATTATTAAAAAGAAAAAAATTTTGTTCAAGAACTAAATCAACTAATTGACATATATTGTTTATGTGGGTCTGTTGTAGATCAGTAGATTCTGACAGGAGAGAACGTACCAGCTGAGAGCACTCATTAGTTGGGATACTTGGGAAAAGATTTGTAATATAAATAAGAGATTAGAAAAGCTGAGTCTGGTATATAAAGATCTTGAAGTTCATTAGCTAACTGGGTTGAATTTTTGACAGAGAAGTCACTATGAAAGTTGGTTAACGATAGAATTGTGTTATTGAGCCAGTTGCTTAATTTGTAACAGGGAGAATCACGATATGATACTACAGGTCTAATAGGGATGTCATGTTTATGGATTTTTGGTAGTCCATAAAGACGTGGGGTAGCTGGATTTATAGGTGTTAATTTGAATTTGTTAGTGTTGAAAAAATTGAGAGTGTCAGATGTTTTTTTGAGAATATTCTTGAATTTTGTCATAAACTTATCAGTTGGGTTAGTTGTGATGGGGGTAAAATCTTGATGGGATAAAAACAGTTCTACCTTATCATTATATTGTGTTCTGGACATCACAACTACGCAAGTACCTTTGTCGGCTTTAGAAATCACTAGGTTATTTGATTTTATTTTGTCTTTTATTGATTTCAGGGTTCTGATACGAGGGTCAAGATCGGACCGCTGACTGCTCTTATGGAACAAGTTAATACAAGTTGCTGACCGGGACCTCACAGACTCCCTGAGAATGTTATCATTACAAAAAGATATGCTATTTTCGCATTCTACTGCTAAGACTTCAAGATCTTCTATTTTTGGATTAATTGAAAAGTTATATTTGAGGCCCAAATTAAATAATTGAAGTTCATCTCGACTAAACACCACATCACTAAGGTTTAAAGTGCGTTCATGGAAGTTGAATTCCGAAAACCGAGGAGTATCAGTGTCTCGGATATCAAATTCACACTTGAAAAGTGAATTATCAAAACTGAAGTTGTGAAGTGAATCTTCAGTTGATTGTTGGACAATAGTCGAGTTAAAAATTGTAGTGTTCAATGGCTCTATCGAGTTGGTTTGAAATTTGTTATTAGTTATGTACTTTGGATCTTTTTGTGAATTGGTGTGAAATTTATGTTGTTGTGATAAAATTTTGATCTTGTTATTAAGTCTTTGAAATTTAATTGATTTTTGATATTGTGCTTGAGCCAGTAAGGAATCTGAGAGGGTGTCCCACTCAGCAGGGTGTAAAATAGAATTAATTTTAAAATACAAGAATTTTAATTTAAGGTCAATCAGACTAAGTCTAAAGTAGTGCTTTTTTACCTCTTCTTTTATCCATGCCTTGGTTGCAGCTTCTAAGGCTCATCTAGCTGATGAAGATGTGTGATTGGTTTTGAGTTTTATATAATGTGGGCGAAGGCCTTTTCTTAAACATTCATTATTGAACCAGATGTCAAGTTCAATCAGTCTTCTCTTCAGGAAATTCCTTGTGTATTCACGGACTAGGGTAGCTTGACCAGCAGATTTAAATTTGAAGAAGTAGTCCATCCTTACAGTGGAGTAGGTAATATAGATAAAAACCAAAACTTCTGTCTTCCTCCACAAATGATATATTTCAAAGATTAAATTTTTACATAGCGATTGTCTCTTCATGTTTCGACCGTACAAACAGTCATCTTCAGGGGAATTAAAAGGAATCTATGAAAGTACAATGACAACAGGCACCATATAGGACTTACCTAAATCGAGTTTGGTCTCGGTTTTAGTAGTTGCCTCAAATAAATGAGTGCAACTCTTTTTAAGATTATTAGGCAATTGAAATTTTGTTAGTTGAAGACTTGTTTGGCTGAATGTGGTGGATAAATAGATAAGCACAGTTTAAAAAATATTCATTATATTATTGTATCAATTAATACTTAAAAGTGATGAAATATGGTTATATGTAGCATGATTTTAATTTGGATTTTATATTGTTATAAGAAACGTTAATCAAGTAGGTAGTATAGTGTGGAGAAATCAAAAAAGAAAAAAAGAGTTTTTCATCTTAACTAGTCAAAGATGTATTCCTCAAAAGGAATTTTGAAAAATGTTTATCTTAAATACATTATTGAAATTTTAAAGTAAATGTTAGGGTTTTTTATGTTTTTTTATATATTATTTAAATTGGGATAGGGGGCTCAGCCCCTGTTGTGTTAAATAATAATCGATCATTATAGAATTAAGAGTATTTTAGAAAATTTTTATAATAAAAGAATCGGTTTAGTGCTCACCAATGCCACGCCGAACTTGAAAAGAATTGAAGTAAAAGTAAGGTTAAGGTCAATATGTGAAATCAAAGAGATTTGGCATGTGACATGACAAGTCTCAGATTGTAGATATATTAAAAGTTTAAGTGTCGCACCAATTAGAGTGACTCGATGTTAGGTTTACAAAGTCTATAAAATAGATTACCTGATGGTTGAAAGTTGTAACTGTTAAACGCACAGAGTACCTGAATAAAGAAAAGACTGCGACATCTATAAGAGAATTGTTCAATTAATGGTTTTTAACAATTTTATAATTTCTTTTTCAAAATAAGGGGATTAAATGTTTATAGGAGGGTAGTTCTCTCTACACAAGAACATGCACTTTAAGTTGAGGTTCACTGCACTGACACTAGGTGGGAAATTTGAGATTTAAATCGAATATAAATCGAATATAATGATGTTTCAAAGGGAAATACTCATAATTTAAATTCACAAACAGATACATTGAAGTGGGAAAATTTTGTTTTTTATCTTATTAAGGAAAAAGAGATATGGGCAGATTCACATAGGTAAAGTATAAAAAGAATGTTATTGTTTTTTAAATTGTTAATTGTCTTATGAAGGTAAGGAGATATTAAGTGGAGATTGAAAGAGTGAAAATGTGTCTATGAGAGAAGAACTAAGAACATTGTAGCACCAACAAGAGGGAGCGCGGTCCCGCCAAGTACGCCAACAGAAAATACGAGGATCCGTCCATCGACCACTCAGCAGCAATATCACATCTCAATGATAGGAGAAACCCATGAGACTAATCTATAGCCAGTACACTAATTTGTTAACCGCCGCTGTAAGGGCCCAAGAACGCCCCAAACTATCCACCGCCAACGCATGACAGGCCCACGCAGCTCCTTGATGGGATACATGCTCGTTAAGTTATCTTAGGTTTAGAGAATTAAAGAAGTTTGTGCTGCTATGAATTATTTGATCGTTGACACAGTTTATATTAGCATTATTAAAATTTTTATTAATCTCAACAATTTCAAGCAAATCCAGCTTATTACTTTTTCGACAGAAGTGTAAGAGTTTAGTGTTTGTTTCTGGATTAAAAGTATGGCTATTGGTTGATATGTGGCTAGAAAAGTTGGATTTAATGTTAGATGGTGACAAATGAAGTCTTGATGCTCTTTCAATCTCCTTACAGTGCTCATTTATGCGAATTTTGAATTTTCTGCCAGTTTGACCTCGTGACAGGGCGTTGACCCTCGTATCAGAACTCTGAAATCAATAAAAGACAAAATAAAATCAAATAACCTAGTGATTTCTAAAGCCGACAAAGGTACTTGCGTAGTTGTGATGTCCAGAACACAATATAATGATAAGGTAGAACTGTTTTTATCCCATCAAGATTTTACCCCCATCACAACTAACCCAACAAATGGTTAAAAACCATTAATTGAACAATTCTCTTATAGATGTCGCAGTTTTTTCTTTATTCAGGTACTCTTTCAACTATCAGGTAATCTATTTTATAGACTTTGTAAACCTAACATCGAGTCACTCTAATTGGTCCGACACTTAAACTTTTAATATATCTACAATCTGAGACTTGTCAAGTCACATGCCAAATCTCTTTGATTTCACATATTGACCTTAACCTTACTTTTACTTCAATTCTTTTTACGTTCGGCGTGGCATTGGTGAGCACTAAACCGATTCTTTTATTATAAAAATTTTCTAAAATACTCTTAATTCTATAATGATCGATTATTATTTAACACAATAGGGGCTGAGCCCCCTATCCCAATTTAAATAATATATAAAAAAACATAAAAAACCCTAACATTTACTTTAAAATTTCAATAATGTATTTAAGATAAACATTTTTCAAAATTCCTTTTGAGGAATACATCTTTGACTAGTTAAGATGAAAAACTATTTTTTTCTTTTTTAATTTCTCCACACTATACTACCTACTTGATTAACGTTTCTTATAACAATATAAAATCCAAATTAAAATCATGCTACATATAACCATATTTCATCACTTTTAAGTATTAATTGATTCAATAATATAATTAATATTTTTTAAACAGTGCTCATCTATTTATCCACCACGTTCAGCCAAACAAGTCTTCAACTAACAAAATTTCAATTGCCTAATAATCTTAAAAAGAGTTGCACTCATTTATTTGAGGCAACTACTAAAACCGAGACCAAACTCGATTTAGGTAAGTCCTTTATGGTGCCTGTTGTCATTGTGCTTTCATAGATTCCTTTTAGTTCCCCTGAAGATGACTGTTTGTACGGTCGAAACATGTAGGGACAATCGCTATGTAAAAATTTAATCTTTGAAATATATCATTTGTGGAGGAAGACAGAAGTTTTGGTTTTTATCTATGATTTAATTATTCTGGGTGTTAGGATTTTCGCTGCAACTGCACGCTATTTTATTAAATATTTTTAATATTTAATACAACAATAATGTGTGGGCAGGAATCATTGGCAATTTCATTATTGGTCCTGTCATTTTACCGCCATGACTAAATGGTGTGGATTATTTAGAACATTTACAAAATACGCTGCCAGATTTATTAGAAAATTTGCCATAACAACTTCGACGAGATATGTGGTTTATGCATGACGGTGCTTCACCACATTTTAGTTTAAATATCCGCAATTATTTGCATCGACAGTATCCAAACAGATGGATCGGTAGAGGAAATGACGCTGCTGTAAAGTAGCCGCCACGCTTACCGGATATGACTCCGTTGGATTACTTTTATGGGGTTCTTTAAAAATGATGGTATACTCCAGACCGATTAATAAAGAAGAGGAATTGTGGGGAAGAATTCAAAATGCAGTCAACATATTAAAAAACGACGCGGAATTGATGCAAAGAGTAAATTTAAACTTTTTACGTCGTATTAATCTTTGTACCTACAGTACAAGGACGTCATCACGCGGGGGCCAAAGAGTAAATGAATTATATAATATATAGGGTTATTCACGTTATTCGACACAACATATTATAGCTAAATTATTCGTTTTGGATTAAAGAAAAGTTTTCGTAATAGTATACTTTACTTTTGGTTTCTACGATCAAAATAGAAATGAATTTCATCGTGATTTATTGTAGTTAAACCCTACCGTTTTTGAGATTTTGTGAAAATGTGGTAACAATTTTAATGTCTAAATTCTCAGTATGAATTCTCTTCTTCTAAACCATATTCACACTGGAGTCTACTAACAGCTTATGTTGCACTTACGCAAAATTTACTAACTTATACGAGGTGTTCAAAAAGTACGACAAAATAATTACAAGGTTAAAATGACAATAACTTGTTTAAAAATGTAACACCCTGTAATTTATATTAGCGATAGATATATAGATAGATAGATATAGATAAATTTAGTTAACTATTGAAAAGTATTAAACTTTCCCATAGCTAATTGCTAACCTTTTCATGAAAAATTCAAATATTCATATTGCAGACTGATTTTAACCAATTTAATATTATTCAAGTCACCTATGGTATTTCGACAAGTCACATAAATGTAATTAGTGTTTATCAGTTATTTCTAAAAGTGTTTCGTTGCAAATCGTCATTTAGTTTTGCACATACGGATGTTTAGTCATCTAGGTGCGACTTAATCTAATTTTTAGAATGTAGTCAATATAATTCCTGATTTATATACAAATATTGTTGCATTGTTAAAGTTTGAAAAATAAATGAGGGTATAAATGAGTATGAGAGTTATAATAGTGGTAGTTTCTGTGCTTTTCTTTTTTGTGTATTTAAATGACAATTTATCGAAGAGTAGAACGAATTGATATGGTTCTTATTCTTGGAGAATGTTTGCAAAACTGTTTGCTGGCTTCACGAGTTTACGCTCAAAGATTTTCTAACAGAAATCATTCAAATGAAGTCGTTTTCGAAGGACTCAATTTCGACAAACTGGTAGTGGTCATAATAAAAAAAAAGCCCACTAAAAGGAAACCTGTGACAGAAAACGAAGAAACTAAATTTGCTGTAAAATTTGAGCAAAATATTAGCAGCATTAGCCACTGAAGCATCTAAAATTCAGTGTTACCAAGAACTTTTTAAAAACCATTTTGAAAACGAGTGGATTTTTGAATGTGGGTCCTAGACAGATTAGTTAGTGGTAGAAAATAAAAACTTTTTTAATTCTGTTTTATTTACTGACGAGTGCACGTTTCACAATTGTGGATTCGTTAATAGACACGATTTTCATTGCTCATTCCAATCCGCGTCAATTTAGAATAGTTGATTATTAACACAGATGGTCCCTGAATCTTTGTGTTGGAATAATGGGTCGATATTTAATTTAATTAATAAAGGAGTCGTTTATAACACAGCTTTAACAACACCGAATAATATGTAGAAGCCCACTGGAGAAGCTTTCTGAAACATAAGCCCAGTAATGTTGTCAAATGTTGCTGAAGGGTTTAAAAGGAGGATACGTTTCTGTTTAGAGTCGGATGGTCGCCGTTTTGAACACTTGTTATAAGCAATTTTTTGTTTTATGCCCATCATTCCTTTCTTTCGTTACCTTTACATTACTTTAAATAGTAAGTAGTGCATTTACTGTAAACCTTCTCTTTTTTGCAAACAATTCTGACCTGTAAAAATGCTAAAGTTGACATACTATTAAAATGATTAAAATCAGTTTGTATTATGAATATTTGCAGTTTTCATGAGAACGTAAGCAACTAGCTATGGAGAAGCTTTATACTTTTTGTCGACAATTAAATTCTACATCTACGGCTGATATAAAATACAGGGTATTATGTTTAAATTAAACAAGTTATGATCATTTAAAGCTTGTAATTCTTTTTTCGTACTTTTTGGACTCTTTGTATAAGTTAGTGAATTCTTCATAAGTGCAACATAAAACCTAATTAGTTAGTAAACTCCATTGTGAATTTGGTTTTAAAAAAGAAAATATATATTAAGAATTAAATCATTAAAATTGTTACTACATTTTCGCAAAATATGAAATGATTCAAAAACTGGAGGGTTTAACTACAATAAACTTCCATGAAACTCGTTTTTATTTTGATCGTAGAAACCAAAAGTAAAATAATGAACATTTAAAAAAATGCAACTTTGATGTGTTTTGTGTTTTCGAGTCAACCTGTGCGTTATGAAAATAATTTTAATATGAACTAAGAACCTTTATTTACCACAAAAACTTTTGATGCTCTATAACGCCCAAATTCGACCATAGCTGGAGTACTGTTCGCATATTTGGGGCTCTGCTCCTAAACATACCATGATATTGCTGGATTCTATTCAAGAAGAGCCATTCGCTTGATCGTGATCATGATCTGGAAAGTCTTGAACATCGAAGGCAGGTTGGCGACTTGAGTCTATTTTACAAATATTTTCATGGCAAGTGCTCAACTGAGGTTGCCCGCTTGATTCCACTCAGAGGTGAATGGTAAACACATGACGAGCCACTGCAGCCCATTTGTACGTGGTTCAACTTAGTGCCCCTTAAACGACTGCTTAAAAATTCTTTTATTTGGAGAACGTCATCACTCTGGAACGACCTCCCTGAGGCCGTGCTCCCCAAATAGTATAATCTTCAAAGATTTAAGACCAACGTGAATCATTTCCTGCGCACACGCACCGCTCGCAGAGCGCCATTAAGGATTAATCTGGCAGTAGTGTGCCTTAACATAAAAAATAAAAATAAGACAAAAATATTGTTTTTCTGCTTGCACGATTTGATTAATACTTTAATTCACAGTTGGTCACATGACACAAATTAAATATTCAAACTAAAATAACCCAATTAACAAAATGTTTAAACATACTTAATTAAAACGTTTATGTACACTACATATTTAGGTAACTAATAGGTAAATATATCAGATCTGTATCGCGACCAGCTTATGTCTTATTTGAGATTCCACATAACGGTGCTGTATGTATAGGCTCCTCTCATAATCTAAAAAAAAATTTAAAATATCCATTACGTCATGTAACGTTTTGATGATATAAGTGGTTGGTACGCCACACGTATTTGTTTGTTAATCAGCAGTTGTTTCTAAAAATATTAAATATAAAAGAATATAAATAGTGATTAGTGATACCTTGTTGGAAAGGTATTTCTCCATGTGCTAACTATACGCAAGTTGACGCAAAAATTACGCACGTTTAATCTGCGTTTTAATTTTAAAAACCTAACCTATATACCTGTGCTATTACTCATGTGAAAGCAAGATGCAATTCTTGTCATCATGGAATCCTACTATTGTTTAAACTTAAAATGATATCCCAATTGTCAAAGGTGGCTGCCATTTTAAAATAAATAAATAAAATATTATTAAATCTATACTTATAAAAATACGTTTTGCATGAGGTATCACTCGACTTCACTTGCCATTTAAAAATGATTTTCAAAATGACGCCCTGTGACCATCTTCGAAAACTGTGTGAAGAATTTACACTTAAAAAGTAGTTTTATATTGTTTTTATCGGACATACCAAAGTTTCATTATGCTCACACTTGTTCATCAAAACTTAACAGAAGAAAGTTGTATATTTATTTGTAAAACCGATTAAACTTTTGTTACGTATCTATATCCTTTCCACACCTAATGGTTTTTGAAATATTTTAATTTGTTTACTTTTAACTTTCTTTATTTACATGTACCCCCGTTGACCCTACTGCGTGGACAATTTCTCGCAGAAGCGTTTGTTTACTAAATTTTACTTTAAACCCTGTAAAGCGCAGTACTTTTACTTTAGAATTAAAGGTTTATTCTTACACTTACATCCAAAAGTAGCGATTGGCTATATAGGGTGGTCGATATGTCAACCAAAGAACATTTAGTACCTGTTGGAGAAACGTGTATCAACTCGTCAAAGAGAATAGGTTGTTAAATGCTGTATGCGTGCGATTTCAATCTCTGCTATTTTTGGGTTGTAAATTATAAAAGGGTTGTAATTAGTTCAAGCAGTTATTGGCATTCAGTCAAGTAGCTAAATAAAGTCAAGCAGATAGCGATTCTGCGTTATCTGACGTACGAAGTTGAACTCCCTACGACACCGGGGCGTTTTTGTAATGTACAGGAACATTTTTTTAAGTGTCTCACCCGATTGGCCATTTTCCTGCTGACTATAATAAAAAACAAATTACAGATTTCTTAAAGATTTTCCATAAGGAAGCCGAATTTAATGTAAAAAAATACGTATATTTACAAATTTGACAGATGAGACGCCATTTTGGATTTTCTTAAATGGCAACCCCCATAAATAACCACACGATTGAATTGCATTTGGCGACCCATTTCATTGATTGTGAAATTTCAATAATTAGTTACTCAACTATGATGAGAATTGTGATTAATAATTTGGTCGCAAATTATAAAAGTTGAGAAACGCCGGGGTAACAGTAATTAGATAATGCAAGGGAGAATACTTAAATTTGTATGTAAATATATACCCTGACCAACAACCATAGAGAAAGATAGGATATTCTATAAGCAAATTTCTTAAAGCCAAAGTTTTTGTAATTTTATTTAAGTTAATTTTATTGTTTACAATTCGCTAATTTCTGAAAGACATTGCACAAAACAATTAATAACGAATTTTAATTTCTATTTGTTAAATTAATAATCCCTACTTTTTATTTGCTTCGACTAGACATGCAATAGGATATCTTAATCATTCTAGTGGCACCCAACTGCCTATTTTTACTTTTCTCAATAATTGGTTTAAATAAACTAAAGTGCATAAAATATGTTAAAGAAAATACTAAAACATTTTGCCATTTTAAGTGGCGGTAGTTTGTTGGAAGGGGTAAAAATAAAACCTTTTGTTTAAAGCCACTCACTATAATAATAAATAATTATTCACTTTACTTGTTAGAGCTTGATAATAGAAATTTAATAAATTACAAAAAAACATATACCTACTGTTTCTTGTTGTTTAAATTAAATTATATGTGGGATAACATTTTCATTAAGACACAACTTACCAGCAAAAAAATTGGGGTTTTCAGCTTAAAAGGTCTATATATTAAAGGGGTGAGACACTTAAAAACAAAATCGATAGAGGCAAATTAGGGACTCCCGTATTTCCGATACGGCTAAAAATAAGTATCAACAACTATATAGTTTTAGAATCGGATCGCCAAATGCAATTCAATCGTCTTGTTATTTATGAGGGTTGCCATTTAAAAAAACTGAAAATGGCGTCGTATCTCTCACTTTTTGACATCTGTCGAATTTGACTATAGCGTAGATCGCTTGCTTACAGGAAATTATGTTACTGTGAAAAAAATTAAGGTGTTCAGCTTAGAAGGTCTATTTATTAAAGTGGTGAGACTTAAAAGACAAAATCGATGAAGGCAAATTAGGAACCCCCGTATTTCCGAAACGGCTGAAAATAAATATCAACAACTATATAGTTTTAGAATTGGATCACCAAATGCAATGGAATTGTCTAGAGATTTATGAGGGCTGCCATTTAAAAAAAATTAAAATGGCGTCGTATCTGTCACTTTCTGACATCTGTCGGATTTGACCATAGCGTAAATCGCTTGCTCACAGGAAATTATGTCACTGTAAAAAAAAATTAAAGTGTTCAGCTTAGAAGGTCTATTTATTAAAGGGTGAGACACTTAAAAGACAAAATCGATGAAGGCAAATTAGGAACCCCCGTATTTCCGAAACGGCTGAAAATAAATATCAACAACTATATGGTTTAAGAGTCGGATCGCCAAATACAATTCAATCGTGTGGTTATTTATGAGGGTTGCTATTTAAAAGAATTCAAAATGGTGTCGTATCTGTCACTTTTTGACATTTGTCGGATTTGACTATAGCGTAAATCGCTTGCTTACGGGAGATTATGTCACTGTGAAGAAAATTAAGGTGTTCAGCTTAAAAGCTCTATTTATTAAAGGGGTGAGACACTTAAAAGTCAAAATCGATGAAGGCAAATTAGGAACCCCCGTATTTCCGAAACGGCTGAAAATAAGTATCAACAACTATATAGTTTTAGAGTCGGATCGCCAAATGCAATTCAATCGTGTGGTTGTTTATGGGGGTTGCCATTTAAGAAAATCCAAAATGGCGTCTCATCTGTCAAATTTGTAAATATACGTATTTTTTGACATTAAATTCGGCTTCCTTGTTGAAAATCATTAAGAAATATGCAATTTGCTTTTTATTATAGTCAGCAGGAAAATCGCCAATCGGGTGAGACACTTAAAAAAATGTCTCTGTACTTTTAAGTGATAGTTAGGGAAAATGTAAACATTAAGTATCTATCAGTGTCTTTTTGTGAATCATTGGAGTATGTTATTATAACCTGCATTAAGGAATAAAAACACAACTGTTTAGGTAAGCAATTGTTTTCATCAAAAGTAGCAGAAAATTAACGAACCAGTGAGCAACGCTATAGGCCACGCAGTTACAATTAATGTAACCACTAGGAAATTAACCCAGTGCGCCATCAGTACCCCTTAAGACATTGAAGTGGTACAGAATCTAAATCGTCAACTTATTTTCGTTTTAACATATCTAACGACCCTATATTGTCATTTTTAAAGACAATCTAGAATAATTCGCATAGTCAACCAAAATGAACAATCTCAAAGAGAAAAAAGGATAACATACGCAGCATGCTACTTTCACTAAAAAAAAATTAACGAAGGGATAGGACTGCATTATTTGTAAAAGGCTAGACGAAATAAAAAAAAACACTGTTTATTATACAACAAATAAGTTTGAGCTTTTAAAAATCTTTAACTTTTTTTTATATTTCGATTCATTGCTAGCGCGGGTCTATTTCTTTTCCTGGAGTGAAAATTTGCAATCACTTCGAGATTTCAAATGAGATATAGGTTTTTTTTTCTTAATTTTTGCAAGATGACTTATTCAGGGTGTAACAAATTCGTTTATCACTACAGGGATATCCTAAACCGTGAGAGATAAGAAGACTGTTAAATGTGAGCAAAGTTGCGTAATTTGATGCTTAGTAATAATTCAGAAAGAAAACACTCAGAATCCGAGCACTTCCGGCGATATTCAAAAGAAACCGAAAAAATGTAAAAAATGGGCTTTTTCAGTTTGCTCAACCGTTAAAGATGAAAGAAAACAAGTCAAACAACTCTTTATTCTTTTGTAAAATCTCTAACTAGTTTTGCCATGCAACGTTTTATTCTTCTGGAACCATCATCAGTTTCACTTTTTTAAATACGAGCCTGGATTTTTTAAATTTCCCAACAAAATACCTTGGTTAGGCGTTCATGTCCCGAAAGAATTAAAGCAGTAATTTATTTTTTATTTCGATTTTTCTAATCCGGCCCTGCATCTTACACATAAACTGAGCTAACTTCGAAAATTTTATTTTAATTCTTAAACTTTAATAATTTCACAGAAAAACAAATACCATCCATTTAAACCCAAATTTAGCAAGAACGGGATTTTGATGCAAGACTTGATTTCTGTACGTGGTTTCAAGGCAAGCTTGAAAAAAACCGTCATATTTCTCAAGAGATTATGTTCTCGGGTGAAGCAACTTTCTCTATGGCGGTATTCGAAGATGACCTCTTTTGAGGAAACTTCTATTATCGATCTATGTCGATGACGTAGGAAATTGGACGATAAATGGCAATCCCCTGTATACAGGAACTGCCGTTGGTGGGATCTATGATCCCAGCGTGGTTAGGAATGAAGTGAGTACAACTGATAGTGGGTTAATACTGATTTATTATTAAATTTTACATCTATTTATATTCAACGAGATAACACACAAAATTACCGGGAGTTGCTGAATGTGCACTCTTGCTGTATGTTGGACCCTCTGATGATTGTGCTGACTGTGCAGGTCCGCGTAGTCGGCTAGTGGGTCACCGTATTGCAATTGTTTTTAAGTAAATAGTTAATTGTTTTGTTTAGATAATATATGTCTAATTTAGGTCGAGAGATTTTGGTAATTGTAAATTGATAAATACATAAAATTAGGTAAATTAGACATTCTGGCCACCCAGCAACTTCATCCGTCTTCGTTGGTGGGTAGAGTGCTATATATGTGTATTGGTTCCAGTTGAATTCCATGTTGATTGGGATCGTTGTGTGTGGTTGGTCTTGCTGGCTTCGTTCTTGTTTTGTGATTGTACCAAAAACATCCCATCAATGCGATTGTAACAATGATGAGTATGACAGAAGACACATTGCTGACTATAGAGTGATGATGTAGCGATCTCCACTCTTTTTCTTCTATATCTTGTCCTATAGCGGTTTCTTCGGATTCTAATTCCTTAAGACTATTGGATACGTCTAGGACTGGCTCGTCGATAGTCGTTATTGTCCTATTGTTTGCTGGTATATAGGACGTGACATTGACCTTGTCTGGGTGTACCATAACTCCCAGCACAGCCGTTGTGTCGGATCTCTTTGGGATGAGAATGTTTCTGTTGGTTTTTATAAGACAGTTTTGGGATATTTGTATAATTCCCGTTTTGTTGAGCGTAACGTCTTCTCTGATGCCGTCGCAGATGACCGCAACCTTCAGTTTACTTCCGCTTAAAAACATCCATGCGTTGGGAGTATACAATTTTTTCCATATGGTGGATTGAATCGGTTGTTTGAGGATAGGGCAAGAGGTGTTTTCTGTACGCTGGTAAATCTCGTCCAGGATACAGTTGGAACTCTTCTCTAAATTTCTCGTTGTCGTGGGTGAACATATATACGTGTCTTGCTGTATCGAAAGACAGTTGTGTAGTTCGTCTTCCGTGAGCTGTATGTATAACTGTGAGTTATAATCGACTGCGAGAAAATCACTGGAGATATCCAGTATCCAGTAGGCTTCTGGTGTTATTTTTAGTGGAATTGGTGTTGTCTTTAGCAACATGAAGTCGTTGACTTCGGTGAATATAAAGAACCCAAATATGTGTATGAACTTTTTACTGTGCTGTACTTCAGTGCGTAAGACTGGATAGGATATTATTTTGATGTTGTGTGGGAGGTTACTCGACGCAACCGCTATGGTTTCTTCAATATGGGTTGGCGATATGAGTTCAAGGAAGTGTCCTCGGTGATAGTGTGCCTCTAGAAGATGCTGGTGGTAGACCAGTACGTCATCAATATAGTTTGCAACAATCTGGTAAATGGACAGTAATTGTATATTGAGGCTGTTCTCATCTGTCTGCCTGTCCCAGTGTTGCATGTCCCTTATTGCTTCTATTCCTTGATTCAGTTTTTCTTGAAATCGCTTTAGGTGGTTATTGATTCTGATTTCAGTGTCGTTAAAAGAGGTTAATGCGTGTAGCAAGAACTTGGTCTGGTGCGTTGAGGTTTTGATAAGCTCCTTTTGATTCTGGTCTAGTTTATCTATATCCATATAAACTTCGTCGTTGACGCCGAATAGTGACGTCAGTAGCTTTCCCATTAGTCCCCGTTTGCCATGGTTTGAGATAACCGCTTGCATACCTTTATTCGTCCACTCTATTTGCTTTTGTTTCTCTTGAAGGTGATGAATTAGCTGGATACACTGAGTGTTTGGTGCTAATTCTTTGGCCGTATCGCAAAGAGAAGATATTTGATTTACTACTGAAGCTATGCATGCTGTGTCATTGCTTATCCTGTGTTGGTCAAATCGAAGTTCTATTCTAAAGGTACCTCTGTCGATTTTGGCGTGACCGATGTGCTCAATATACAATCCTGGCTGTGGGTAGTGCAGGTGATATTGCTGTGCACTGGTGTGACGTAGCATAATTAAGAACAGAATAGCTGTGTATGCTATTCTCCATAGGGTTCTGTTCTTCTTTCTGGAGCTTGATAGTTTAGTTGTATCTTTTTCTTTGTTGATTGCTTGATCTGTTGCAATGGGTAATGGAACTAGCTTGTGATAGGGTCGTTTTATTAGGGCACCCTTTGCCTTTCGAAGTGTGACGACACGTACCAAGTTGTCTCCTGAATGATGAACGTCTGTGACTCTGGCTAATGGCCAGTTACTTGGATCGATATTATCTTCTTTGAGGATGACTACTTCTCCAATATCTGTTGTCCTCTGTTTATTTTTCCATTTGTATCGTTGTTGCAATTGATGTAGGTAATCCGATGTCCATTGCCTCCAAAAGTATTTTTTAATTTTCTGGATAAGTTTCCATCGTTCAGCCAAACTTGTATTGATTTCGGTCGTGATGGGGTCAGGAGGTTCCACCAGTGGTCTCCCGACTAGGAAGTGTCCTGGAGTTAGGACGTTCAGGTCGTTTATATCCTCTGTAGGGGGGCATAATGGTCGTGAGTTTAGACACGCTTCAATTTGGTGCATTAGTGTTGACATTTCTTCATACGTCAAACATGTTTCACCAATAGTTCGTTTTAAATGATATTTCATTGATTTTACCCCGGCTTCCCATAGTCCTCCAAAGTGAGGTGCTGCTGGAGGAATGAAGTGCCATTCTGTGCCTCTAGAAGTCAACTCTTCCTGTACATTGGTGTTTTGAGTTATAGAGTGTACTTCTTTCTGGAGGGTCTTACTTGCTCCTACGAAGTTGGCTCCATTGTCGCTGTACATGTGAGCGCAACGACCTCTTCGTGGCACAAACCGTCGAAATGCTGCTAAGAATGTATTTGTGGACATGTCACTGACAACTTCTAGGTGAACTGCTTTCGTGGCAAGGCAGACGAAGATTGCTATGTACCCTTTGAAAGATTTGTGGCCCCTTCCCTTCGTTGTTTTGATTTGCAACGGCCCAGCGTAATCTACACCCGTGTGAAGGAACGGATGTGATGGAGATACTCTAGCTGACGGAAGACTTGCCATTAGTTGTTCTGCTGTTTTAGCTTTAAATCGGATGCATTTTACGCATCTTCCGATGATTTTTTTTGCTGAATGTGCACTCTTGCTGTATGTTGGACCCTCTGATGATTGTGCTGAGTGTGCAGGTCCGCGTAGTCGGCTAGTGGGTCACCGTATTGCAATTGTTTTTAAGTAAATAGTTAATTGTTTTGTTTAGATAATATATGTCTAATTTAGGTCGAGAGATTTTGGTAATTGTAAATTGATAAATACATAAAATTAGGTAAATTAGACAGCGGCCTTATTTATTTAATTTATCTTTGGTCAACAATTGTAACAATTCTTGCAATAATTCTTGAAACTTGCACTATTCCTGAATGTTGTGTTGAGGCTAGTTCGTAGGCCGCTTAAGGCACAGGCTTAGAGAGCTGCAACGACTGCACCAACGTTAACCTTCTCCCTTGATCGAATGATCCGCTTAGGAACTATAGCGTGGAGACATCGACAAAGCTTCCAGTTTGGGACCTTGCAACAGGAACTAGGTGGATAGCAGCAATTAACGTACCGCGTACAGGGATACGCCAGGATAGGACATAATCAAATCCAAGTAAAAGATAGGAATACAACCAGAAACTTGACGTAAAACTTAAAGTTATAAACTAAAACCCCTGAAACAAAGGAGGTCATTAGACTCAACTTTTAACCTAGGGTCACAGACCCCACACCATAGAAAATATACATTTGCAGAACAGCAAGCAAAAGTTAACTACAAAGTTAATTGAACATACCTTTAGATCTTGGGGCGGAGCATCCTTCCAGGAAAATTAATCCACATGGGTGTAAAAAACCGTTCCAATAAAACTAGCATCAGATCGCCCAAACCGGCAAAATTCCACTATGTTTGCTGACAGAAAATCCCTATATCAAGGATACAGCACAACGCTTTACGGTTAAACTATATTATCAAACTTTCCCTGGAAGCTAGAAGTATTCCTGCTTCAACGCCTACACGCGCAAAAAGAAAGTTGTCTTCGGCCACTTCCTCTAGAGCCCAAAATGGACGGCCGGCGGTGTTGCCACATACCCGCGAAATACCCCTACCCAACGATCTGTTATAATTCATGATTCAATCTGCCAGGACAGAACTCGGTGGAGATAATCCTGCTCTCCTTAAAAGCGGAATCTAGAAGTTCTCAAGTGAAAGTATGATCCCACGGATATAAAACCTTCCGGGATAACGCAAGAATTCCATCGATTTCAACCTTAATCAATAAGTGTCACCTCCCAACTTCCTTACCGTCAACTGTCGCTCATACGTCAAAATCTGACAATCCTTGTACGTCAGAACCTGTCACTTTAAATAAAAACAAACAATAAACTTGCAAAGAGAAAACTGCCCCAAAGTAACGAAAGCCGAATAAGAGTAAGTTCCTTTCTAAATTTCCTATGACATATCATAAATAAATAAATAAATAAATAAATAAATAAATAAATATCGACTTTATTGAAAACACAAACAGAAAAAAAAAACAAAACAATATTAAATTATTACAGAATAAGTATGATTAGTAAACAGCACAAGAAAGAAAAATAATATTAAACACACCCTACCTGCGGTATGTTGGCGAAGTCTAGCATGGCTATTCATACTCAACCCCCACACGGCAGTAGGGTATGAAATAAAAGTTATAATAATATAAAATATAAAAAATGAAAAAAAAAATATAAAAAATATAAAAGAATACTCTTAGACGGCAAATACACCTAAAGATAATATAATTGATATACATAATAATACCATTATCAAAATCAAAAGCACTCGAACAACCCCCAAGCACGCGCGGCAAATTAGTGTTAAATTTGTTTTATTGCTTGCTCAACAGTAAGTGTTTTAATTTGTATTTAAATTTATTAATATTAAATAATTTAAAATTTTTCGGTAGTGAATTGTACATTGATATTGACTGATAGATAAAGCTTCTTGTAAACATGGCAGTTTTATGTTGTGGCAATACAAAGTTTTCATTAAATCTAGTTTTCATCTAGAACAAATATTTACATTGCATGTCATGTGTTTCTTAACCTAAATAAATTCCCAAAATACATATGTTTATAAGTCGAATATTCTAGCCAATCCGATATAAAACTGTGAGAGAGAGGCCTTGCATGGATCACTCAACTATTACCTTAATATTCCTGCTAGAATATATGCCGAAAGCTCATAAAATAGTGCTGCCTTGAGCTACACACAACATTCACACCGAAGGTTTCTCCTTGAGTTGACCGTGAAATTAGACTTCCCGTGGATTCCTGGTTCTCGAACCCTGAACAACCTTAGGAGGCGTTTGTAGCATTGGACTCTGGGCGGACACTTCACATGCTCTACAGTGCGGAAATAAAGTGGACAGACTAAAAAAGAAGGGGAAGAAATGACAGAGGCCAAATGACAAGAAAGTGGGACTATCTCTTTCCAGAACTAGAAGCCAAAGGACAATGCGATATTGCCAGGACATCCACTCCCTTTAGATCATTGACCTGTTTTAGGGTTGCTTCAAGGATTTGTTCCACAATCCCAGTAACTTTTATGGCAAGCTACCACACCGAAACAGGCAGGGGGCCTGGTATAAAAAAAAATCTTCTCACACTGACAATTTTCCGCGGTACGAAATGGATAAAAAACGAAATCTGTAAGTACTGAAAACTAAAGGTTAAATCTAAGAGTGTTTATTTTAACTAGAGCAAATTTTAAGAAATACCATAATTCGTTTTCGTAAATCTCCTTCGTCAATTTGTCAGGAAACAAGTTCATTAATCTACACTATACAATATACTATGTTTTAATCTTAATAAAAAAATTACACGTTACATCTCTTCAAATGGAATGGTAAGTTCCCAGAACTGTAGATGGTGGGCTGATGAAAACCCCAACTTTGTCATCGAATGCAGGGATCAATATCCCTTTAAAGCCACTGCTCGGTGTGGAATTTTTAATGGTAAGATAATGGGATCCGTTTCTTTTTTTAAGGGAATTTAAATTCGCAAAGAAACTTGAATTTTCTAATGAATGAAATATCCAAGTTATCGATAATATGAAATTAAAAGAAAGATATGTCCTGTGGTTTCAACAAGACGACGCATCTATACATAGTACGCTTGAGGTGAGGAATTATATAAATCTGTTATTTGAAGGGAAATGGATCGGCAGATATTCAAAGTAACCATGGCCAGCGAGATTCCCCGACTTAATTCCGTTAGATTTTTTCTTATGGGGGTATCTGAAAGAAAAAGTATACCGTAAGCAACCATTTCAATATTGACCAGTTTGAAAACACGATACGAAATATTTGCCTTATTCAAAATTCGGAAATACACTGAAAAATATATAGTGTTTTTATTTGGCAAAATACATATGAAAAAAAATTAAATTTTAAAACTTTGCACCAATCTTTGGATTTAGAATGCCTATGTTAATACAAATAACTTCTTTTATTTAATTTTTCTTGATATTTGGACAAATATTGTCATTTTCTGACGTTCGAAAATTTTAAATGATACTTACGGATTGAAGCAAGTGCGACATGTCAAATACTTATTGGATTATTATTCAGCAAAAACAAAACAAAAAATCATATTTTCTTAAAAACTTCACGAATATAAATTTTTTCCGCGGGCCCTCTATGAGTAAAATGAATAAATACTATATAGGTCGTAATGTAATCTATATTCGACTAGGACTAAAGTACGGAAGCCCGGTGGGGACATACATACATCAGACATCAGAGATGCATACTTACTACGTCACAAATCTGATAATCAGAGTTATTACGTCACAAATCTGATTATCAGAGTTACTACGTCACAAATCTGATAATCAGAGTTACTACGTCACAAATCTGATGCTCAGAGTTACGGCGTCACAAATCTGATAATCAGAGTTACTACGTCACAAATCTGATAATCAGAGTTACTACGTCAGAAATCTGATTATCAGAGTTACTACGTCACAAATCTGATACTCAGAGTTACGGCGTCACAAATCTGATAATCAGAGTTACTACGTCACAAATCTGATAATCAGAGTTACTACGTCAGAAATCTGATTATCAGAGTTACTACGTCACAAATCTGATAATCAGAGTTATTGCGTCACAACTGTCATAATCAGAGTTGCTACGTCAGAACTATGATAAAATTTTCCCGTCACATGGTGCGCGAATTCTGTTTTATTTCAGACATTTATTTGTTATTTTTTAGTTTAGTGACATGGAAAGTGAACAAAAAGAGGTAAGGTATAGTCCTTTATCTAGGTGCTTCTTACAGTAAGTATAATTTAACCTTTGATGTTTAAAATAATACTGTTTAGACAGAAAGTTAGGTTAGAGTAACGTTTTATATAATAATAGTATGTAAACATTCTGTATACACCGATCTATACAATAGAAACCTCCCTCCCCCCATAGCTAAATATAATGGACAGAAAAACGTGTCGATAAGCACGGCCAATGGTCATATTTTTTAAGGCAGAGCGAGCGTTCAAGAGCAATAATAAGGGTATGCACATTGTTTGATGTGGGCTCTGCAAGACACATGCGTAAGACCATTTACGGGAGCTGATGTTTATGTTTATGTCTGCAAGGCCACAAATTTGCCACTTGTGCTTATATATAGGTACTTAATATTGATATTTGAAAGTGTCTTAAAAAGGGCAGGCTCTAGCCTATTGGGTGGTATTTTATTTTGTAATCATACGCCTTGCGCATTCGCCAAAATGTTTTATAAAAAAAAAATTGAGTTATTTTACACGGTACCAGCAGTACGTATAAAAGGTTTAAATTTTGATTTTGTGAATATTTAAATTTAAATTTTGTTTTAATAAATTTTATTCGAACGAAACAAAAATGCAATAATGCCATCCTTGCTTGTTAGAAATGTTCCTTTAATATCGATTTTTCGACAGTTCGATCTTGTAGCATTATTCCCGATATTTTTAGATAAACATCGTCTTGAATGGCGGCTTTTAAACGAGTTTTTTCGTAGAAAGTACCTAGCCTGGGTCACTCTGGGTTTCAGAGAATTTGCCCGTGCCTGAACATGTATCAGGAAATTTCAGTGCCGACTAGTAGCGCTGTGTGATCTATGTAGTTTCAATAAATACTAATATCGGTAAATTATTTTTAGGAATTCGTTACCGTTAGTGGCAAAAAAAACGAAAAATTGCAGTTGCCAACAAGGGTTAGCGATAAGGGACTGGATGTAAACCTCCTTAAAGAATATTTTCCAGGAGCCGTAGGACTAACCTACATTAAAAATGATGAAAGGAGAGTAGTGGACAAAAGGGAGTTATTCTTACAACCGCCCGAGTCGGGTTGGGGCCAAGAGGTATATGAAGTATATTACAACAATGATGGTAAGGGAATTTCGATAAAATATGATCCATGTAGGTAATAGTTATTTATCTAAAAGTGCCGAAAGTGGTCCTTTACCGCACGCGACGGCAATTGCACGAACGAAGCGAAGCGAAGTTCGGGCAAGCCGTTAAGGGTGGTAAAGACACTTTTCGCACGTGTTAGGTACAACATTTTTCCTTCGAACAAATAATTTTTGGAGCAAAAATCAAATTTAAAAGAAAAAATTAATAAAGAGTACCAAATATTAATTGTTAAACGCTATAAATATTTTTACTTTATGCATTGCGCAAATGCAAGTACTGTAACTGCATTTAAAAAAAAATGTAATACCTAAAGATTCTTTACCGTACTGTATATCAAAAAAATATAAACAAGAGGGCGGTAAAGAAATTTTACAGCACTCGAAATCTTTACAACACTGAATGCGGTAAAGTTCTCCTTACGGCACGCAAATGAGTGCTGTAAAGTGTACTTTACCGCACGCCAGTAGGAAAAATATATCAATATAATATCTTGTAGATACCGGCCAGTCATCGAATAACACCGCTGATAGAGTAGCTCAACTGATGGCATCCATCAGAGAACAGAAACTGCAATCTAACAAGAGCAAAACACTGGCAGCAAAATCTAAGAACAGCCTGCCAAAGGTTAGTGGTGCCTATTCACAGTGTTCCTATGAGGTTTTTTTAATTAAGTGTCGATACTTAATGGTGATAATCCCTGGACGATTCTCAGACAAAAAGTTTATATGGACATATGTCCTAAACCTCTTAATTTTTGAGCTACAGGGCAAAATCTAAGAACAGCCTGCCAAAGGTTAGTTGCCTATTCACAGTGTTCCTATGAGGGTTTTTTAATTAAGTGTCGATACTTAATGGTGATAATCCCTGGACGATTCTCAGACAAAAAGTTTATATGGACATATGTCCTAAACCTCTTAATTTTTGAGCTACAGGATGTTAAAATTTTTAGAAAAATATAACTTTTTTATCATAATAATTTTCCTCACTCTCACTCACTTTATGAAATTTTGTACACACCTTTTAATTACTAAGGAGCATTTTTGACGTAAAAGATTTTTAACATTTTTTACCAGTTACGATGACGTCCGTCCGGGGTTTGAACTGAATATTTTTAAAGAAAAAAATGGTACGCCACTGATTTTTGTAAAAGTCAAAATTACTTTTGAACCCCTCTTTTATTTTGGAACACATTTGGTCTATAGACTTAAGTTCGTACGATGCACCTTTTTAAAATAACAAATTCCAATATTGTCAAAACTAATGGTACTTTACTCTTGAGCAAAATTCATATTCTTTGACAAGCCTCGTATACGCCTGGAAAAATTAATATCTGATAGTTGCATTTTAGGTTTTAGACCATGCAGAACTTTTTATGAAGAATAACTTTTTTTGGTATAATTAATAATAAAAAAGTTTCCCATATGTTGCTAACTTAAGTAGACACACTGTATATGCCATTTTTTTTTATATTGAGTTGAGCGTTTGCAACAATATATTAACAATTCCTTTATACCTATTCGTTACAGAAACATGCCTTCGAGAAGAAACCCCGAATCGTTAAGGTGCACGTTGGATGGCTCCACAAAACAAACGCGAAGTATACCCAAATGAAGAAACCGTTGGGAGGATCCCGTGTTGTAGAAGTTAAAGACTCGGAAAATATCTCCTTGGATAAAATGATCGAAATCATTAAAAACGTTTATATTAAGTTTAATGCTACATCTAGTGCTAATATTTACAATGAAGAAAATCTTGATTTCAGTTTAGGAAACTTTGATGGTTCAGAAATCTCAAATTTTGCAAACAATGACGGTGAGGAATGCAATGTATTTGATTACCTCAGATGTCGGGGTTTAATTCCATCCAGACACACATTTTACTTGCTTTCTAGATTTAAAGATAATATAAATAACCTTGAAAATAGCTATGTTTCCAGTCAGATTGCATCAACTTCAACATCGACATATTCTGACCCTAATATATCATGCGAGATTAGGCAGAGTAATTTTGCCGAAAAATGTATGGTTACCAAGTCTCTCAATTCTTTTAAAGTTACGTATTTAAAATTGGTCGACTCAATTTACAGCAAGGAAGTTATTGTAAACCTTTATGCTAGCAGAAACGATTGTCTTGATAATATAGCTTCAAAACATCCTGAAATAGAATGGTCCGATTTTGACAACAATAATATTACAGATTTTGGGTTTATTATTTCAACCATAAGCCAAGAAAACAATTATTATTTATATCGCAGTTACGATACGACTCTCCGATCATTCGGCTTTAAATTTTTAACAACCGATAAAACAGTGCCCCATACCATATTATATGATTTTGACGAAATGCTGGGCTTTTACGAGGGAAAGATGGGACTCTGTGTAATACCTGTTTGCACCGATGAGTGCAATCCAATTTTCAAATGGCATTTAGATGGAGTATTATTATATGAAAAGGCAATGATGTATTTCATCAATATTAATAAAAATGGAGAGTATTCTTGCCAAATTTCTTGCAAATTCGGGAAAATGGCATCTTCCACAATTTTCGTGGATACGCTTAACTCAGAAAATGTTGAGGTTAAGGAGTGCCAACCATTGGCCGTAGACATAAGTGCCAGGGGTACATGTGCTGATAATAACGAAAGTCCTACAAAAAAATTAAAATGCTCAGCAGGCAATGACTTTGACATGGGGTGTCCCACAACTATTAACTGCCTACCCGTTATACCGAAAAAAGATCTTATTTGTTCAAAAACAGTATTAGGATGTGGAACTCAAGGCAGGGTTTTAAAAGGTACCTGGTTAGGAACAGAAGTGGCAATTAAACGAATAAAGACTTGTGGAAAAGGACTTCAAAAAGATTTAGCACTAAGGGAAATCAGTATCCATTCTATCATTCGACATCCAAATATTGTGCAAATTATGGGTTGTTGCTATGGCACCCATACAGTGGATGTTGTTATGGAACTGGTCGAAGGTGAAAGCCTATCTAACATTATTTTTGATGACGGTATTAAAGCGACATATGGACTTGATATTCAAAACAAAAATACTATAGCTATGCAAATATGCCTTGCAATAAATTATTTACACAAGCAAAAAATTCCTATAGTCCATCGTGATATTAAACCGTCAAATATTTTGGTAAAGCCTAATTTAATTACAAAAATTTGTGATCTGGGTTTAAGTAAATTGAGCACAAATATCAGCAAAACTATTGGAGGGTTTGCCAAAGGCACCCCAATGTACATGGCACCAGAACTGTTTTTAAATAAATGCACAGCGACGATAAAAAGCGATGTATGGTCGTTAGCATGCACGTTAATAGAGTTATATAGTGACTGCGATATGTGGTTTATAGATGAAGCAAATTTTGAGGAAATCTTAAAGCAAAAGATGCTTAGTTTAGAATTACCAGATTTAACAAAATTACCTTTGGTCTTAAATGACGTAATCCGTAGATGTCTTAATTATGAAATGGAAGAACGACCTGGAGTTGATATTTTAATAAATGAAATAAAATTTAATTTATAAAAATAAACCTTTTCACACGTTTTCACCCACATTTTTTTTGTCGCCCGAGTGCCAAACGTTCTTGGTCCACTACTGACCGGTACTTATACTCTACTTGTTATTTTTACATGATCACTTAAGTTATAAGTTCTGAGTTTTACTGATACCAGTATTATTAAACAAATAAGTAGTTGTTAAAATTATATTTTAAGATATTTCTTGTATCTTGCGTTCACTTTTAAAAACATATTATTAAAATTCTGTTTGCTTTTGATATATTTTTCTATTTTTGTAGATATTTTTGCTTAGTATATTCTACTGTAATAAAAATTTTTAAACTGAAGTTCTTTGTTGTTTAAGTTCGTATGTATGTATAGAGGATTACTTAATTGAAATCTATGGATTTAAAGAATCTATAGATCTATAGATTTCAATTAATAATGAATATGGGTATATATATATATTTAAAAAGGTGTATTTCCTGTTAGCTACATTTATAAAAAATATGTAATTATTAACACTGAATATACCTATTGGTCGTAACTTTTAAATATATTAATTATATTTTTAAATAGCTTAAATGCTTCATTAACATTACTTGGAGGTGCAGTGCCTGGTAACAACAGTTCAATTAGTTCGTCAAAAAGAGGATTATAGAACTCGGATATTTGGCTGTACTGATTTTTGCAAGTTTCTACCTTTTCTATTTTAATCCCTAGTCCGTAATTTTTGGAATTAAATTTTTCTGGTAGAAAATAAAGAACGTTAGGCTTTCCCGCAGGTAATTCCGAGTTTTTCTGTTTCCTAATCCTGTGCCTGTTCCACTCTTGAACAATGGTTTCTAGTTCAAACTGCAGAAGTGGTCCATAGCAATACCTTAAACATTCTACATGCAGTGGGTCAGCATCGTCGTAGAGTCCTTGATCTCTAATATCTTTAAAATAATTAATCCACCAGTTGCCACCTAAACGTCTCATTTGTGACCACCAACATTCAATTTTTTGATTTGCCGTACTTTTTCCTTGTATATAACTCTTTTCACCGGAAAGAGAATCTTTATGATAGTATCTTAAAAGATACTGTAATAAACAAGCGGTCACATTTTCAGTACCCAAATCAGTTCTTATTAACGTGGGCACTTCTATTAGCTCTAAAATTTGATTTAAAAAATATCCTGCAATAACTTTGGGGTTGTTGTTTGTGTTGGTTACATTTAGCCATAAAATACGTCGAGAATATCCATCTATTGCGCCGTGAATTGGAAATCCAAAAGGTTTTAGTTTGTCGTACCCATCAAAATGCCAAATAAAGTTTGGTCCTGGAACAATATACTGTCTTCTAAGGAATCTTCTTTTTCTCCTGGCACTCACGCCCTCTGGATCTACCAATTTAATTAATCTGTAAACAGTTTCCCGTTTAACTCTTAGCTTATACGTACTCTGGAGACGTTTCCATAAACTTTTGTATCCGAGGCATGAGCCACTTGTTTCAATTTCCTTAAGCATGGCGTTAATTATTTCATCCATTGGTGATTCATCATAATTCTTACGTTTTAGTCCTAACCTGTTCAAAATTCTTTTTAGTTGTCTTAAGCTTAAATATATACCATGGCTTAATAGAAGGAAATAGACTATTTCATCGTAACTATAGCCTTCATTGAAGTAATTAATAATATGAACTTCACACTCTAATATTCTAGGTGCTTCCACACTGATTATGCAAATTGTTATGAATAAAATCTAAAAGGAAAAATTATAGATTAGACTTTAGTCAAATACGGACTAGGGACTATAATGGTAGTATATACAAATATATTATAATAATTATACTATAAAATAAACTTGAAAACTAAAAGGTTTTAAAGACTTTACTAACCTTAAAAAGGAGTTTCCAAAAATCTTTCGTTGTCCCCATTCTAAACTAGGTATAGTAAAACTCTTATAAAAACATTTATATAGTTAGTTGTTGCACATTATACCTAAATATTAAAAAAACGACAATGAAATGTGCGAAACAACACAAATCGCCTACCAATACAACGCAGAATGTGCTCTCCTCTGATTATGAAAGTTGTGACGCCGTAACTCTGATTATCAGATTTGTGACGTAGTAACTCTGATAATCAGATTTCTGACGTAGTAACTCTGATTATCAGATTTGTGACGTAGTAACTCTGATTATCAGTTTGTGACGCCGTAACTCTGATTATCAGATTTGTGACGTAGTAACTCTGATAATCAGATTTCTGACGTAGTAACTCTGATTATCAGATTTGTGACGTAGTAACTCTGATTATCAGATTTGTGACGCCGTAACTCTGAGTATCAGATTTGTGACGTAGTAACTCTGATTATCAGATTTGTGACGCCGTAACTCTGAGTATCAGATTTGTGACGTAGTAACTCTGATTATCAGATTTGTGACGTAGTAACTCTGATAATCAGATTTGTGACGTAGTAACTCTGATTATCAGATTTGTGACGCCGTAACTCTGAGTATCAGATTTGTGACGTAGTAACTCTGATTATCAGATTTGTGACGTAGTAACTCTGATAATCAGATTTGTGACGTAGTAAGTATGCATCTCTGATGTCTGATGTATGTATGTCCCCACCGGGCTTCCGTACTAAAGCCTTGTGCGTAAAACATTGCTTACGACCGGGATACATTTAAGATACATACAAGATTTTATACACTGTGATCAATTTTTGGAATGAGTCTCAGAAGTAAAGTCTAAATTCATTTAAAATTCAGCGTGTTGCTTAGAAAAACGCTCAGACCCGTCGATTTTTATTTCTTAACATGTTTTTCTTTTTATAGTAAACTAATACATACAGGGTAGCCCAAAAATTAGTTACGACCATCAACTTCATTTTCTCAAATGAAAACATTTTTGAATCTTGCATCGAATTCTAAGTATGTCTCATGTACCATACATAAACTCAACAGTTATTGAACAAATTACCATTGAACCTAACAATAAGTAATACCCTATTTCTGAGGATTTATTTGTAAATCGAGCAAAACATTCCATTGTGCGTTTATCTTGTTTGTTAGTTTATTCCCATAGAAACAGTGTCTCGTAATGAGTTGGATATAGCAAATAAGTTTAATAATTGTTTTGTTGACAGTGTTTGTGAAATTGCCAGAAGCATTCTGGCTGTAGAGCCTTGGAATGTGTTTAATTTTGCCCATGTTAATAGTAATTTTCATACATTTAAGTTGTTAAATATCAATCAGTTGCGCAAGACTGTATTTTCTTTGCACAAGATTAACAAACATGAAATTATTAACAGTAAATTTATGAAGGAGACGTTTGAGGTACTTGGTCATATAATTTTAAATTTTATTAACACATCTTTAGAGAAGGGAGATTTTCCCGATCATTTTAGAACTAGTACTGTCACACCCATTCCCAAGGTTTCCAATTCAAATAATGCTGTTGATTTTCGCCCTATTAACTCATTGCCAACTCTTGAAAAAGTGCTAGAAATTACAGTATACAACCAACTTTTAGAATATTTCAATTCGAATAATTTATTCTTGGGATACCAATCTGGTTTTCGACAAGGCCATTCATGTGAAACAGCACTTCAGTTCACAGTAAGTAACTGGAAAAAAAATATTGATCAAGGTAAGTACATTGTAGCTGTGTTTTTGGATCTTAAAAGGGCCTTCGAGACTGACTATTGACCGTTCAATTTTGTTGATGAAACTTAAATATTATGGTGTGACCGGTGTAGTGCTGAAATGGTTGGAGAGTTACCTTTGTTTTCGTAAACAGGTTACAAGGATAAATAGTAGCATTTCTACAAAAATTAGTAATAATCTCGGCGTACCTCAGGGAAGTGTTTTAGGCCCTTTGCTGTTCCTGATTTACTTAATTGATATTAACAATGTGCCTGGCAATTACAAAATTAGCTTGTTTGCAGATGATACTTTGGTATATGTTGAATTGGATAGTTTGGTGGAAGCTCTTGGTGAAATAAATTCATGCCTTAAAAACATCAACATGTATCTGAAGTGTAACAAGTTAAAATTAAACATTTCAAAGACTAAGGGCATGATTGTTACCACCAAGAGTAGACACCATTATATTGATCTTAGCGCTATTAACATAATGATCGATAATGAGGTGATTGAAATTGTTTCTGAAATAAAATATTTAGGCTTGATTCTGGATAATACTCTGTCCTTGAATAATCATGCTGAGTATATAATTAGGTAAATAACCAAAAAACTGTATTTTTTTTCTAGAACGGCTAAGTTCTTGTCTATGTAGGCTAGATTAACCTGTTATAATTTTTTAGTAAAACCTCACTTTGACTATTGTGCCACTTTAATGTTTTTATTTAATCAAAATAAAATAGTACAGCTGCAGAAATTGCAAAATCGTAGTATGAGAATCATTTCAAAGCAGAATAGATTTACAGCAATAGTAGACATGCATACTACATTAAGGTGTTAACTTTTTATTTCTTGGCAATGGTGTTCATTTATAAAATTACTCAGAGTTTACAGCCAGCTTATCTGGATGATTTTTTAATTCGGACTAATGAGGTTCATAACTATCCTACAAGAACAAATAATAATTTCTATGTACCAAGGACAACTTTTAAAAGTACAATAAACAATTTATTTTTCAGAGGATTAGTTAGCTACAACAATCTTCCTAATGAGGTAAAACAGAGTTCTAGGGTTGAACTTTTTAAAAGAAATTTACTCAGAACGATTGTTTAACTATTTGTCTATGTGTTTAACTGTATCTTTATCTGTCTTTATTGTGTTGGTGTAGTAAAGTTGTGTATATGGCCTTTTATTGAATGTCTATAATCTAAGAACTTTCAACAAATTTATATTTTATATTGTAAATTTCCTGATGTTACATATTAGGCTTGCCTGTTTTGAAATAAATAAATAATACAATTAGAAACGGTATGACAACTTTACTTCAAACAAGTAATTGTCAAGCATAGTTGCAAAGTTGCGGTTTTTACAATAGTGAAGTTAACGGAATGAGAAAAAATTGAAATTGTATGCATGGTTGCGTTTGGTGATAGAACACGTACTCAAATAGAAACAGCTCAATTATGAAATCCATCCTGAGGAGTAGAATGGAGGCTAAATTTAGACAATTCGTTCATGTTAGAGATTTGCCTAAATCTGGGCATCCTGCTCGAGATGAAAATGAACAACTTGATGTTTTGCTTTCCTTGAAAGAAAATCCATGTACTCCTTTCTCGCACATTGGGGCCAGCTTACACATGCGGAAATCTGTTGTTCATCGAACAGTTCAAAAGCTGAAATATCACCTATACAAAGTTGTTACAGTGCATGAGTTATTTGAAGATGATTTCGACATGCGAAATGAGTTTTGTGAACGCACGCAAAATATATGCAATCTAGATAATAGTTTAGTAAAAAATATTATTTTTTCCAATAATTAATCTAGGCTTTCGTTATTGGGCAACAGAAAATCCGCGTTGGATGATGGAGGTTCACAGCCAGAATCCTGAAACAACAAATGTGTGGTGTGGAGTAGTGTGCGGAAGAGTAATTGGTCCATTTTCCTTTAAACAGTGTTTAACTGGACAAGTATATCTCCAACTTGAATTGATTCCAGAATTAGTGACATTATTTTCGAATTCATTGGACCCAGACTCCCCTGAGGAAGAACTGATGTTCCATCAAGTTAATGCTTATCCGCACTATGCTGCCACTGTGCGTACATTTTTGGATGAAACCTTTCCCAATTGGTGGATAGGAAGGAGAACACCTATCGAATAGCCTGCTAGGTCGCCAGAACTAACTCCGTTGGACTCCTTTTTGTGGGGTTACCTCAAATCGAAAGCATTTGTTGCAAGGAGATTTTATTGATCGCCTTGAATATTGTGAAGCCGTAAATGGCGCACATTTTTAACTTAATTTAATGTTTTGTTCTTTTTAAATAAAGAAGTCTTACTTATTGCTATGTTCAATCGTAATTTTTTGATAACTGTTTCGTTTAGGTATGGTATGGTACATGAAACCTACCGATAGTTCGATGCAAAATTCAAAAATGAAATAAAAAATATATGTTTTCATTTGAAAACATGAGATTGACTTATTTTTCGGCTACCCTGTATACATGAATTTACCATAAAGAAAAAACACATTAATAAAGAAAAATCGACTTTTCCGAGCGTTTTTCCGAAAAACACACCGCTAGATTTTAAATGAATTTAGACATTAGTTCTGGGACTTATATACCCATATTTATTAAAGAACCCTAACGTAATCTTTAATCGACAAAGATTTCTTTAAGGCATAATTTCAAATTTCAAGAAAGAACCTATAGTTGTCCACACACGCTGGAATGGAACCCGCAATAGAGGTCAACGGGTGGCGCCTAAAGCCAGTTCATCGGTGTATGTATGTCAGAAACAACCGTTATCGTCAGACCCAAAGCCTTGCTGACGAGCCGTTATATGGCAAAATATGTCTAAGGATTCGGTTGTAACTAAAATATAAACACTTCCGTCAAACGGTAAAGTTACAGTTCAAAATAACTTCATCAGTTCAGCAATGGATTAAGGTACGAACAGTTACCGCTTGCTCTCGACCCGATGCATTATATCTAAATATATAGCTGGATTTGTCGAACAAAAATCAATAAGGTACGATTTAGGCAGGCAACGTGGCCACATTGTAATGTTTATATTTAAATTGTTAGTATACCTGTATAGAACGGATATTTTTAGAAGCAAGCAGCAAAATGGGAGGTGACTCTGCTATAGCTTAAAGTGAGCCAGTGGAAATATGTTGGACGAGGAAGTCACAGGCAGTGAAATGCATCTAGCGCCTCTACACGAGGTTTCTCAAATCATGCAGGTGCGTCAGCAACGTAGTTGCGGAAGCCATTTTGACTGTGAAGTATGCGGAAATCACGCAGGAGTATGTAGGTACCGAAAAACTTTGTGTGTATTAAGTGCGGGGAAAAAGGTCTTTTAGCGGCAAAATGCAAGAAAAGGCGTTTTAATCGAAACAACTTTCTAGGTTCGGATAATGTGGATCAGCTTCTTCAGGTTTCAAACATTTTAGATTATCAAAACAACGGTCAAAATAGGTTTTTGACAAATGAAAACGTTGATCGACTTACGACATATGACTTCAGAAAATGTACATTCATTATACAGATCCTGTATATTGGCATTTTCGTGAACAATATTCCTTTAAGACACTTACAAACCAAACTTATCGCATTTTTTTAACGTCGGTTAGTGAAAATGAATAAAAGCAAAAAGAACTTATCCTCTCTAGTGGGTAGCGACGATAATAATAAAGCATGTAAGGCCTGATTTCAAGTAAATTATCGTATAGCTAAGGCAGGAAAAGCGCAAATTTTTGCCGAACCTCTTAAAAACCCGTGCATAATAGGTCTTGTTGAAACCATGATTGGCGAAAAGTTTAGTAATAATATCAAAATAGTGTCACATTTGAATGACAACGTACGTTGGAGAATTTATGAAATAAGTGACGAACTGAAAAGTACAGTTATTCAAGGGATAACAGGTGTTATATATGCTAGTTAACGTCCGGTGTATACACAATAACCCCGCAGAAGAAGAAATGCTATTTTGCAAACCTCTGAAGACTCATAAATCCGAAGAGGAAATTTTCAATTTGGTCGATTCCTTTATCAGTAAAAGGGAGCGTAATTAAGGCAAATGCATTAATATCTGCAACGACGGTGCTAAAGCAATGACTGACAAATAATATTGGTTTACTGCACGTGTTAAATATATCGTTCCGGAAATCGAAGGTAGCCACTGTGTTATTAATAGAGAAAGCAGTCAAAAAATTCCACTACGTCTCAAAAACGTTTTGGATGAACCAGTTAAAATCGCGAAATTAATAAAGTCCTGGCCTTTAAATTCGCGAATTCTCTGTGAAAATATGGGAAGATGTGGGAGCTCAGTTCACTACACTCTTGCGACACACCGAAGTGCAGTCACTATCTCGAGGAAATGTTTTGGAACGCCTGCCTCATTAGTCTGCGAAATGAGGTCTTGATGACTCCTCATTTAAATTGTCACCAAGATTAACTGAGTTCAAGTGATTACAACGCTTGGCCTATCTCACAGATATATTTTAGAGCCTTAATGAATGCAACATTTCACTTCAGGAACTATCTGTTACGGTACTTGCACTTTATGACAAAATTGAAGTTGAGTTAAAAAAAAAATACAGTTTCCTATACTCCATGATTTTGTAATCGAGTCAAAGACTCCACTTTCAGCAGAAACTACATTAGATATAACCACCTTCAGAATTCAATTCACTCAAAGAATATTTTCCAACACGAGAAGAGGAGAGTCACAATTGAAAATGCACATCAATCCCAAACCCTAACAGTAAAACAAATTAAACAGTTTATTGATATAGAAGCTGATGCAAACCTAAAAACTACTTTTAACTCGGCTACTTTGTTAGAGTTTTGGGCCCAACTTAGATGTTAATACCAAGAAATTGCCAATAATTGTGTTGAAAAAACTACTACCATTTGGTACAACTTACCGCTGTAAAGTAGGATTTTGTAAGTATGCCCTTATTAAGACTGACCAAAGAAATAAACTGAGTCCTGAACCAGACATGAACAACTTTTTAACATTGAACCTGATTTTGACAAACTTCTCTCACACAAATAGCTCAGCCGTCCCATTAAGCTTACTTAGATGAAATCTTATTCAATTAAAAATAACTAATGGCTAATGCATGTATTTTTTTAGAGTAATTTATATTATTTTGTTCTCAAATTTGTTTTTGTTTTTATTATAATTATGTATTTGAAAGCTATAAAAGTAGCATGATGTTGTTGTTCTGATGAAAAATTCAATGTCTCATATTTGCTCTCATAGTACTAAGGGGTTGAATAGAAAAAAAAACAGAAGTGCTCCAGGGTTCCTCGCTCTACAAAAGGTTAAGAAACAATGCTCTAGCAGAATTATTTCTACACATAAGGTATAGTTCTAACATATCACGTTTTTCAACTTGCGCGAAGGGTATTTAAGAAAAGCTAAGAACTGCCAAACTAAGATTCGTCTATGTAAACAAAAGTTTTGACGCCGCGCCCATTATAAATAAATGTATTTTGAAAGTCGACAGTCACCTTGTCTTTTGAAATATTATATCCACAGCCTGCTTTTTTTCCCAAGGGATTTAAGCCAACTAATTTTGGTTTCGCAATTCCATATTCTACTTGACTAAAAGTAAAATATCGCCATAACAATTTTTTACAAAGTTTAGACCGTTAGTGCATATAAGCTTCTTTGTTTAGATATTAATTTGCGATCAACATATAATAATTTTACATTTGAAAATAAGTGCATTTTTTGAAATAAATCAAAAACGTGACGTTCAATTGTTTTTCTATTTTGGCCATTTTTATCTGAGGAAAAATGCTACTGGGACCCTGTATATACCGGAGGTTCACCACTATAATTTTTTTTATGCACATTAAAATGAAATTTTGGGATTATAGATAAAGCATGCATCTGCATTTATTGGCGCCATTTTCAACATTTTAGGACTTCTGCTTTGAAGTGACCTTGACTTCGGTATTGTAAATGGAACACCCTGTATAATAATGCCATATTGAATTTTTCTAAATGGCAATCCTCATCAATAACCACACGAGTGAATTGCATTTCCTGATTTGGTCTCTTAAATGTCTCACCCCTTTAATAAATATACCTTTTTAAGCTCATAATTCATTTTTACAGTAAAATCATTTTCCGTGGCCGAGCTATTTACGCTTTAATCTAATACGACAGATATTAAAAAGTGACAGAGTAAGTAACTCAGACCTTTAAGTATAACTTAATTGGACAGATGACACATCAATCATAGGAAAAAATGCATAGCAACCAAATTAATGCATTTATCTATTTGTAAGAAATGCCACCTTTAAAAAAATGGAACCAATTTTGGTACATCTTCCAAATAACTAAGTTTTAGGAAAACGCTCGAACAAGGAATAATTTATTTAATTTTTTCTCATAATTATGTTGACATTATTTTTTGGTGTCATCCGTGAATATTCTGAGAGGCAATGCCATTTAAATATTTCTTGACGTGCAATCTCCATTACAAAGGTGACTCATCCTAACATACTATGCGGTCTTTATGGGGAAAGTAAAAAATAATGATGTAAATGCAGAATCTTTATGAGCACACTTTAAATCTATTTTGAAACATGCGGGTGTTACAAAAAAAGGATCCTTGATTGAGGGTGTGAGAAATTAAATAATAGGATCGCAAAATGAAATTCAGTCGTGTGGTTATTGATGAGGGTTGCAATTTAAAAAAAAAATAAAATGCCGTCGTAGCTGTCACTTTTTGACATCTGTCTTATTTGATTATAGCGTAAATAGCTCAGCTACGGGAAATTATCTTACTGTGAAAAAAATTGGGGTGTTCAGCTAAAAAGGTCTATTTATCAATGGGGTGAGACACTTAAAATACAAAATTAATGAAGGCAATTTAGAAACCCCCTTATTTCCGAAACGGTTAAAAATAAATATCAACAACCATTTGTTTTTAAAATCGGATCGCGAAATGCAGTTCACTCGTGTGGTTACTGATAAGGGTCGCTATTTCAAAAAATTTAAAATGTCGTCGTATCTGTCAAATTGAACACCTGGTTTAGAAGGTATAAAATCAAAACATTCAAAACTGATTAAGAATACTGTTAGTCCTTATATAGTTTTATTAATTAATAAATACATCGAATCTGGAATATTCCCTATTAAATTAAAAATTGCCAGAATACACCAGTACATAAATCGGTTTTAACAATATTATCAAAAGATTTTGAAAAAATCTTGCAAGAATATCTACTATGTTTTTTAGATAAAATACATTTTATTATCGAGAACTAAAATGGGTTTCAAAAGAAAAAAAAAATGCGGAAATTTTAAGATTTTCGTAAAGCCTTTGATGTAGTAAGACAGAATATTCTTATCGAAAAAATTAATATTACAGGCGTAGAAGAAAATTATTTTAAATTATTTCAAAACTTCTTATCAAATTACGCCATTTCTTCAAAGTAATAGAAATTTAATAAAATATGTGGTTCCTCAAGGGTCAGTCCTAGGACCACTGCTACTTTCAATTTATATAAATGACATTATTCGTTTAAATTTAGTTATATGCTGATGATATTGGTATTTTTTATAATGAAAATGAAAATAACAATTTTGAATCTATAAAAAATGATATTAAAATAATTCAAGAATGGGGTAACTTGAAAGATTTCTTTTTAAATGAGAGTAAATATTTCTATTTAAAAACAGGAAGACTAGAAAATAATAACTTACCGGATATAGAAATAACTAACTCAAAAGTTAAACACCTTAAGTGTCTAGGATTAATTCTTGATAGGGATTTCAATATTAATGAACATATCAATCAAATCATAAATAAATTAAATTGGTTTCGTAGCATGTTTAGAAGAATTTCCTATTATTTAAATACACATACAGAAAAGCACTATATTATAGTTATATACATAGCAATTCAACTTATTTCGTATCCTTATGGGGAGAAACTAACAAATATAATCTAGATAAATTACAAAGATGTCAAAATAAACTTATTAAAGTATTAAGTAATTATCCATATGATACAAATACTGAACTCATTATAATGAAACAAAATACTTCAGTGATAACAAAAACAGGGTCATTTTACTAAGAATGCCACGCTTAACTAAAAAAAAGTAAAAATATAGAGGATTTCCTATTTAAAATACCCAAGTTAAGGTCACTTCCGGTTAAACCGGAAGGTTTCTATCTAACCAAAACTAACCTAAACTGACTAAAACTAAACTAAATAAAATAACTATTTTATTTAGAAGTTGAAAAAATAGTTCATACTTTTAGTGGAGTCAATCTAATGTAAATAAAACAATGCAGTCTTTCTCCACAGTTTAATGATTGACATAAATTCTAAGTTCCCGACATGTTTCGAGCACTTAAGCACTTATCTCCAGGGGATACTAAATAGACAGATTTTAGGTAAGTCCTTCTTAATCTTTGATTTATATTCATTGTTCGTTCTCAACTTTGTACTGTCCTTTTACTATTCGCTGAAGATGAGTGCTTAAGCGCTCGAAACATGTCGGGAACTTAGAATTTATGTTAATCATTAAACTGTGGAGGAAGACTGCATTGTTTTATTTACATATTTTATTTAGGTCCAATTGTATAGGTTGGGATTAACTCAAGGTTAATCAAGGAGTAAGTAGTAAAATCCATTGTATAATCAGAGGCTACCTCCAACCCTAGGATTAACCCTCAACTCGTGGATTAAGTATGAGTTAACTCGAAATCTTGGGATAAAAATGGCGTATTTTTAACATATGTTGGTTTTTTAACGTATTTTGTCATTTTTACTTATTAAACTCGACTGCTGCGTAATTATATAGTAAACCTATATGGATGTTCTCGATGTTATAATTTGTCTTTTTTCAGATGACAAGGAAGATTTGGAGATTATTAACGTAGTTGAGAATATGCGAACACCTCGGGTTTTTAGGCCTCGTATTGAGAATATGGACTATTGAATAGATCCAGAATTATTACAAGGTTTGGAATATCAAAACCTTTTGTAGAAATGCTAATTCAAGCGATTAACCAACGCCTGCAACGAAAAACGTGGTACCGAATCACCAAAGACATGAATGTCTTTGCAACTCACGAATCAAAAAATAATAAATAAAAAAAAAAGTTGCAAAGTTAGGGCCGGGATTCTGTTATACGATAGATAGGTATCGATCGAAACGACTATCAATACGATTACGAACACGAGTTTGGTGGAGAAGGCGATTGTGTTTTACGATCGGGTAACATATTATAGAAGAAAGTAGTTTTGATACAAATTGACATTTTTGACAACAGAATATGTCCAAGAAGCTGAGGCCGCATAACAGAAAAGAAGATGAATTTATTTTTTTTCTCCATTTTGGTAGTTCATGTTTTAAAAAGTGGTTGTTAAACTGACCTCTATGCAAGGTCGTGTTTATGAGGGGGGAGGGGGGTAAGTAACTACCCCTCCCAGAATGTGATAAATTAAAAAATCTTAATACAAAGTGTGAAAATTTGAAAAAATCTTAGGTTAAGAAACGGTAAATAATAGCGAATACTAGTAATACGACAACTCGGACGCTATCGAGGAACTCGAATCGTATTTACTCGATAAATCGTAATATAGAATCGCTTTTGTTAAATCACATGGCGTATACGATACGAATCGTGTAACAGAATCCCGGTCTAGGTTAGTTTTAAATAACATGGACATGACAAGTGAAATGTGAAAACAGAAAGCAATTTTGATTTTACCATCCCTCTGAAGTTAGCAGTTTTATGTATTAACCCCATTCTATACAATTGCAACAGAAACCGTGAATAATTAACTTTAGGTTTTATTTGAGGGTAAATCTTCATATTAGTTCTAACCTATACAATTGGGCCTTAGAGTGTCGAAGGCTTAAGTTGAACTAATACTTAAATTTAGTAAGGTTAGAATAATTTACACCTTAGAAATAAATTTTGATAACTTATATCAAAATAAAGTTAGTAACTAGCTAAAAAAAAAGATATTTTACTCCAAACTTATATAACTGGCAAAATATTTTACTTTAGGTTAACTCACGGATTAACTTAGAGGTAAAACTTAGGTTTAACTCTAAGGTTAATTCATACCTATACACTTGGCCCTTAGTGCAAGTTTCTGTCACTGTCAACCTTCACAACACGCCCACCCGTACTACACGATATACACTGGTTGTCTATTCGTGTATAAAGTTTCCGGGTATCGGAATTCTAAACAGTAAAAGTAATTTTGGGGCGAAATGCAAAATACTGAAAAACGGGATGAATGCAGCTGGAAGAATTACAGCAGGATAAATGCAACAGCATAAATTACCGCAGGATGAATTGCAATGGGTTAAGTGGTATTGCAATGCATGCATAATTGACTTAGGTATAATAAATATCAAATATAAAAAATTGTTAAGGGGGGATAATATGTTAATAATGTTTGTTTTAGGAAGTTCTTAGATGACTCTATTAAGAGTTTAGACAGGTGGCAAAATGATGATTATTGTTGTATGGTCAGTCCATGTTCTGTTAAACTGCTCGTTTTTGAGACATTTGCATTAATTTTTTTTTTCTGTTCTATACGAACCTACCGCGTTCGTCATAAGTAACTAAACTGAAAAAATCTGACCAGGGAAGACAGTTGAAAAGAGAATTCTATCACACAGTTGTAAAATTTTGCTCACTTTTAAATAACTCCTATATTTATAATAGGTACTAATCTATAAATGTCATGTCAAATAATTTCAAGATAATTTTAATAGTACGTATTTTTTTTTTGGCAGATTGCGATGGTAAATAACGGGATTTGCTAGAGTTCGTCGAAAGGTAGAGTTGATGGTTTTGCTATTTAAAAATGTTAAAGATAGGTCAATGCTTTATAAAAAATACTGAGTACAAGACACGTTATGACTCTAATTACTAATTATTAAAGATTTTGATTTTTTTATTAATACCAAAACAACTTACGTAATGAGAGTATTGTGTTACTATAGTTATGAAATAAATTAATTTTAGTCGTTTCATCATTAACTAATCTCATTACGTAACTTAAACAAACCAAAATAAATATCATAAGTATATTAATTAGCCCTTTCTTTTAAAGGTCGTGGATAAAAGTCTTACAATTATAAACGTTTGTAACGTCATTGGCCCAAACGGACCAATAGATAATGTCAGTGGCCTCTGGGTTTGTTGCAACACAATTAAAAGAAGTTTCTGAGTTCCTACATCTTGCTCACACCAGTTGGACTGATACAGGACTTCCCCAATTTCATAATTCTAAAAAAAATTAACGACTACATATTGACGCTGAAGAAAATACCTTACCGGGTACTCTATATACCTTCACCCTACACTGCTTGCCATCGTCCTGGTAGCTAAGAAGCAGCCCTATGATCAAACACACAAGTTAACTCTAGACGCTCACTTCAAAATTACCTGTTTTTCAACCACAGTGAAAAATTGACCAGTAGGCTTTTTTCGGTTGTTCTCAAGGAAACGGTACGTTAAAAGTTAACTTGTGTGTTTGATCATAGGGCTGAATAAAGTTTAAAATTAAACTATTATTCTAAAAATGTCGCTAGTTTCTGATACTGATTGGTGAATATATATTTGATATATTATATATATATAATTTATATTAATATATTTCTAATAAAACTTAGAGATGAATTAAAACTACATGAATGAATATAAATAACTTAAGAAAGATGTTTATGAGAAATAATCTGTCTTAGACGTTACGTCTCGCTCTCATTTTGTCATCACAGGGGTATTTAGTGTTTTCCAGCATAAAGTGAGTGCAACATAGTGGTAGGGTAACGGGTACAGTCATTAGCCACCCACTAGTTATTGGCCACTTTACAATTATTCTAAAATATTAAGATTTGCGGACAAATTAAAGAAATACATTTGTTTGTATTGGCGTCTGGCAACGTTGCTTGTTTCCTTTTCCAACGGTCGTTGCGTCAGTTGCCATCGAATACAAAGTCACAAGTGGTTGTGTTTAGGCGTTTTCCAAGTCATATGCAATTTAAAGCGAATTATAAGAAATTCCTTAAGGAACTCTATTTAGAAGGTAAGCTAGTTTGCTTAAAAGTATTATTATAATTTAGCATATAGTTAAAAACATGATTGTCGAGGCCTTTACTTGATGAAAATCCATGTTAAACATGTAAGAAAAAACACACTAAGTTTTCGATTTTCACTATATTATGTATTATCAAAACATGACAGCTGTTTCGGTACACCGTACCTTCTTCGGATGATGAGTACTTAATACTATTACAGTATACAGTATACAGTATTAAGTACTCATCATCGGAAGAAGGTACGGTGTACCGAAACAGCTGTCATGTTTTGATAATACATAATATAGTGAAAATCGAAAACTTAGTGTGTTTTTTCTTACATGTTTAGCATATAGTTGTTTTACGGTGATTTATTGAGTTAATCGTTACATATCAAGAGGTTTTGGAGGTTAAGTTACAATTTTTGGCGGCAATTTTAGGTGGCCAACAACTGTAACAAAAATATATCCATCTAACAGTGATTGGCCATCCCGGCCAATCACTAGTACAATATAAAATAAAGTAATCTTATTTAATTTGCTGTTTTTAAATTAGGTGCAAGTTGAAATGTTTTCTAGGGTTTCTTTTTATTTACTTTATGAGATTTACCAGTTGTTGGCCGGCGGAAAATCACTAAACTATTGGGCGGCCAATAACTGTAACTTCCAATCAAATGCTCTTTTCGTATGTGCGGAATGGCAAACCTACCTAGGTATTTTTCCTTTTTAGAAAAGAAAAATGCCAAATATTAAAAAGGAAAAAAAGTATAATAAAAAATACACAGAGGAAGATATCCAGTTAGCTTTTAAAAGTATTGAAAATGGCATGAGCCAGAGAAAAGCTGCTGAGCAATTCAAAGTTCCCAGAGCCACACTACAATTCAGATCAAGCAAAAAATTTCAAGAAAAAACTACACTTGGACCAAATCCCATTCTGTCCCTCGAAGAAGAGAATCGCCTCAAAAACTGGATTTTTACATGCCAGAAAAAGGTTTTCCCGTAAGAATAGATGATATACAAGAATCAGTCAAAGGTTTTATAGACGAAAATCCTCGTGAAAATCCGTTTATTGAAAATAGGCCTGGAAGGGGTTGGTACAGGTCTTTTCTTAGACGAAATCCAGATTTAAGTCTAAGAACACCAGAAGCAATACCAGCAGCTAGTTCAGTTATTTCGGAAAACGATATCAGAAAATGGTTTACTGGTGTTGAAGACTACTTGCATGGTAAAGGTTACAGTGATGTTCTTCAAGATCCGACACGAGCTTACAATGGTGATGAGACCGCTTTTTTCTTGTGTTCAAAGAATAAACGAGTGTTGGCCATAAGAGGAAGCAAAAATGTTTACGAGATACAACATCACCCAAAAGTTAATTTAACGGTAATGTTTACATTTGCTGCTTCTGGGGATATAACCCCTCCCCCCCCCCCCCCCAATGATCATTTACCTATATAAGAGAATACCATCTGATGTTGTAAGATCAGTACCGAAAGATTGGGGTATAGGATGCAGTGACACAGGATGGATGAAGAGTGAGACTTTTTATGAATATATTGGGAAAATTTTTTTACAAACATCTTGTTGCCAAAAATATTAAATTTCCCATAGTTTTGTTCGTAGACGGACATAAGACTCATCTAACTCTTCAAACCAGCGAATTGTGTTCAAAGTTAAACATAATTTTAGTTGCATTATATCCTAATGCCACTAGAATTATGCAGCCAGCTGATGTTGCGGCATTTAAACCGCTTAAAATCAATTGAAATCAGGCAGTTTTAAAATTCAAACGAGAAAACCCAAACTCTGTTATTACCAAAGAAAACTTTGCTGTGGTGCTAAATACGGCAATTGGTGCATTAAAATTACAGTCCATCGTTAATGGCTTTAAAGCATCCGGACTATTTCCATGGGATCCTTCGGCCATCGATTACTCCAAATGTTTGGGAAAGGCCAAGGATCAAAATAATGATTTAAAGGAAACTCCATACGAGAAAAATTCAATATCATATTATGATTTTGTCCAAATAATCGGGGCAGCAAAGATACTGGAATTTGAAAATGTAAATAACTCCGAAGGTCTTATGGGAGATTCACAATTGCTTTACAATTCAATTAAAGCATTTAAAAATAAACCCTCTACAGTTACTTTACCGACGGGTCAGCCTACAGAGAACGATGAAATCATCTACGATATAACAGATATTCCCGTTGTTACAGAGGATAATTTATGTTTAGATTTTCCATCGACATCCAATATTGCGTCTCCAATAGAAGTAAACTTCCTTGAACAAATCCCAAAGCAACCCTTTTGCCAAGACACTGATGTTAATTATGGACAGGTTAACACGTCTATTGACAAATTCTTCATTTGCCCGAAAACGCCGGAAAGAAAGGGTAAGAAACAAACAGAAAAATTGCCTTTTCTTCTGATCGTCAAAATGCAGAAAGACGTAAAATCCAGAAAAAAAAGAAACAAGAAAGATTAAAAGAAGAAAGAAAGAAGCAGCGAATGCAAAAAAAGGTGAAAATAATCAAGTGCAAAGACACAGGAGAAAAAATGAATAAAAACCACACCCGTTCCAATAAGAACGCTAAACCCCCAAAGAAGACTACTATTCAAGAAATAAATACTAAGGAGAAATTAGGATATTTGATCTAAATGATGACTCCTTACATCATAAAACAAAAATTTACAATGCTAACAATGCAAGGATCTTTGAAGAAGACGAAGAAGTCATTGAAAGCACCATTTTAAACTGTGGAGTCAAAGTACACATTCCAAAAGTTAATATTTCCAAAGAAAACACACTTTTTTTCTCAAAACTAGAGTCTAAAGATGTTAACGAAGACAATCTACTGAAAACACCGATAAAGAAAAGTGTACCGAAGTCCACGAAAAGGAAGCTATTTTCTGAAAATCAAGCCTTTCAAGACTCACAGAAGGTTTTTGTTGTCTCAGATATATTGATTAACTGTGGGGAAAATAGAAATTTGTATTTAAAGAACAGGGTTAGTTCAGGATTATGCTATTCCTGTCTGCTCAACATAACTACATCAAAAATTGGGGTTAAGTGTCAGTTTTGTCAGAGAAGCTACCATATTACATGTTTAGAAACTTCTCAGCAAACACAAAATTTCGATATTTTTTTGTGTTCTAGTTGCAACGATAAAAAAAAATCCTAAAAGCGATTTGGGTAAATGTTAAAAGTAAAGATTTTTAGGAGTGGCCAATGACTATAAGCGAATATGCCAATAACTGTATTCATATGGCCAATAACTACGTTTTATCTATGTTTTCAAAATATGGTTAATTTTTAATCTATGTAGTCTAAAAGTTGGAAAATAAAAATATTTTTTCTATATATTAATGTTTAATTAACATAAAAAAATATAAGACAAATATTTGTTTCCAAAAATTTACACGGTACATTAAAAATTCAACTGCTTATTTTACGGGTGCAAGAGTCGTAGCAAGCGAAATAAGCCAGGAATAAGCTCTCACAAATAATAAATGGTAAACATCAGAGTTATTTTATTTTAATATTTTATTATCCGCTAAAGTCTTGGGCTTGTTTCGGTAAGATATTTCACTATTTTCATTTATAAGTAGGTAGGTTATTTGAGACAATTTGCAGTGGCGTCGGCATGGTTTTAATAAAGCAATATTTTCTGTTCCTCACGGGATATGACGTTTTTATCTACTTTATAAAATAATAATACCATCTTTTTTATGTTTGACTACAGGTTTCCTACAAAATATCCCGAAATATGTATGACCTTTGGGTCAAAAATATACATAAAGCAAACTGGAGTTCATTCCAAAATGACAGACTTTGTTCAAAGTATTTTCAAGCGGGTTGGTTTTACTTGCCTATTACATAGAGCTGTGCCGATTATATTTCTTGATTTACCATGAAGGTTACAAGTGACAACCCTTTTTTTTTAGTTTTCCAGAATTATGTATCTTAAAATTGTTGTACCTTGTTGTAAATGTGGGAAATCTCTCGGATTCAGATAGAACATGAAAAATAAGATGACAAGTTCCTGTAAAATTTTTTCTTACATGACCTCCCTACGAGGATATGTGCCCCTGGAAGACGCCGCTGAAAATCGTTTTTTTTTAATAACTTTTAAAGCACTTAATATAATTTCATAAAAATTTAATGTGACGAATGGAGGTCAGATCATCGCTTAGTGCCCTCAGCTATTTATATCCTGGATACGACTTCTACCACCGATTAAGGCGCAACTTTTGTCTTTATCTTTAATCCGCAGTAATATATCTTGTCAACGAGAGGAGACACACAAGCCTAAAGAATTTGATGTAATGCTGTTGTTTAAAATATCATCGCAGAGAATTACTTAATTCATATGCTGCCTTTACCGGCGGCCAAACGATATCCATTATGGAGACTTGTTCCCTTGACTATATAGTACTATAGACATTTTTCAAACCCACAATCCCTATTACGAAGTTGTCATGTTTGGCGACTTTAACGTTCATATTGTCAGCTCAAGTACCAGCGATTAGTAAGGTTACGATGCTAAATCCTTTTTCATCAACTCGCAGGCAAGCCAATATGATAGTTTTGCTAGGTTGTTTGATCTTTCCTAACTTCAAATCCCGACTTGCGCCCAATCACCGTGAAGCCTCCGTTAGGAACGTCTGACCACAACCTTATTTCGGCACGGAAAAAACTAGCAATTAATGCCGAGCAGCTTCTAAATCCATCCAAAATCTGGCATTATTCATCAGCTTAGTGGCACCACCTAAGGGACCATTTTCAAATCTTTCCTTGACGGAACGTTTGTTTGTTCTCTGACAACCCAGCCATCTGTACTAGAGAAGTATCGGGGGTCATCCTAACTTTATTGACTCGTTTTTTTAATGATAAGGAACAGCATAGCAGGATTAATCCTTTATGGCGCTTTACGAGCGGTGCGTGTGCGTAGGAAACACTTCACGTTAGTCTTGAATCTTTGTTGATTATACTCGTTTGGGAACACGGCTTTAGGGAGGTCGTTCCAGAGTGATGACGTTCTACAGATTAACGAATTTTTTAACAGTGTCGTTCGAAAGACACTAAGCTGAACCACGTACGGGCGGATTGCAGTAGCTCGTCGTGTATTTCTACCATACACCGCTATGGGTGTAATCCAGCAGGCAACTGATCAGTTGCCATAAAAATATATTTGCAAAATAAACTCAAGTCGCCAACCTGCCTTCGATGTTCAAGGTTTTCAAGTTGTTTGTCAGATCATGGTCACCACCGATTAAGCGAATGGCTCTTCCTTGAATGGAACCTAGCAATAGAGCTCCAAATATGCGAACAGTATTCCAGCGATGGTCGAATTTGGGCTTTATATAGCATCAAAAGTTGTTGGGGGTGTATAAGGTTCTTAGTTCGGAAAAGTATTCCAAGCTTCTGCGAGACTGCCTTAGCAATGGCCGTAACGTGATTATGCCAAGACATATGACTATCCAAATTAAAGCCCAATACATGAATTGATAAAGCAAGGGAAATCGAGTATCCCGCTATGACTATATCCGGTTCTTCAACATTAACTTCTTTTGAAAAAACTGCCGCGTGGATTTTTTTAGCGTTAAATTCTACTTGGTTACTGTCACTTCAAGACAAAATATATTCCAGATCTCTGTTGAGATGCGAAACCTCTTGCTGCCTATAGAGATGTGCATTGGCAGTCGATATTCGAGCATCCAAAATAAAAGACGAAACAAGTATGATGTTGTGTAAAAAGAGGGTGGGCGACAATATAGAACCTTGAGGAACTCCGGCGTTGATGTTAAATGAGTCTGAAAGAAATCAGCCCATCACCACTTGCAGAAAACGGTATTTAAGAAAGCTTGACAGCCATGAATAATACTGAATCGGCATTTCGTATCCTCTTACTTTAGTTAGAAGCCCCTCATGCCTTACTTGGTCAAAAGCCTACAAAATGTTGAGTGCTACCGCCCGGGACTCCCCATGATGTTCTATTGCGTTATTCCACATGTGAGTAACATAAGCAAGAAGGTCTCCTGTTGATCTAGACCTACGGAATCCATACTGACTGTCACTAGTAATATTGAAGCCTTCCAGGTACTTTAATAATTTTTGTTGATAGCCTTCTCAATGACTTTTGATATAACTGAAAGCAATGCGACTGGACGATAGTTATTTGGCAAGATCTTTTTGCCTTCTTGGGTATGGGCTCAACTCGCGCAGTTTTCCAGCTGGAAGGAAATATTCCTTTATTTTAAGATAAGTTTCTACAGGGGGAATGTTCGTTGGACTTTTTCCCTGAAAATTAAGAGTTGAACTTAAAGGGAATAGTTCCGCCAGTAAGTTTGCTTTTCCTGTGCTTTGGTCGCAATGGTACCATCAGAACGTTAGAGGTGGAATGGTTAACTTGGTAAAGTTCTGACTGAAGTCCTTAACTACCGACCAAAAAGATCTTGAGCCGTTAGGACATTCAAGAAGTTCGTCTTTGATCCTCTGGTTGTGTGCTTCTTTGCTTTCGTTTATCATTTGCTTGCATTGGTTTCGAGCGTTAACAAAGATGATACGATTTACGGCGGTAAGGTCTTGACGCAATTGTCGGTAGAAATTTTTTTTAAATTTAACAGCTCTTCCCCAATTTTTGGCAAACCAAGGCTTGCCGTTAGAAGAGCACTTTTTTGGGAAAGGGTTGAAGGCTTCCATGCTAGTGATGATAACCTCCAATACTTCTCTAGAACAAATGGATGGATCGTCCGAGGTAAAACAAACGCCCTGCCAAACAAAGGTTCGAAAATGGTCCTTTAGGTCATCCCACTGAGCTGATGTATAATGCCAGATCATGCGTGGTTTGGAAGGCTGTTTGACACTAATTGGTAGTTTATTTAGTGCCAAAATAAGGTTGTGGTCAGACGTTCCTAACGGAGGCTTCACGGTGATAGTGTGTAAACCGGGGTTTAAAGTTAAGACAAGATCCAACAAACTAGCTTAATCACCATATCTGGAATCCATGTTGGTTATAAGTGTGCTTATCTCGGTAAAATTTTTGATTTCTTAGGCACACTCTTTCGCACGCCTCCGTTTCACAATTTTGCGCGTTATCAATTCTTTGGTTTTAGGAACGAAACGGCGCACGGTCTCAAATAGAAAAACGGGAGGATTTCAGACTAGTCAGCCGGGTATGAGTACTTCTGGAAGGTTTGATGGATTTACCGGCCGGGAACGAGTACACCAGGACACATCTGGGTACAAGAAATGGAAAGGATAATGGGGAATTGCCTGACACAAGAAGGGATCTGGGTAGGAAGTTCCACTCTGAACACATGTTGTACTATTAAATATCTCACATTTGCGTAAGTTTACTCACAGGTTAAAGTTTTGGGAAACCCGTGCGCACTATTTCACAAATAACGGTCGGTTCACTCTGCGAACGGGATTACTTGCTACCTTGGGTGCCGATTTGGTGGCTCGAAGTCTCGCTGTTGAAGGAGAGCGATTGTATTGTGAGTTCTGACTTTATTGATTTGCGGGTCGCCGGTGTCGCATATTCACGAAAGGGATCAAAGTAGGAGGTCCGGTGCGATTCAACGAATACGCGCCCGCACGGCACGACCTAAACACGTCCAGTAGAAGCACTTAAAACCGCGTACATATTTAAATTAATTTTTGAAGGTCTATTTAGGATAAAAGTATTAATTACATAACGGCAAATTACTGAAAGAAAATATAAAATAAGTGGCTTTGATTTTGCTTATGCACCTTAATTTTCCTAACTAAATAAGAAATGTCTAAAGAATTATGTTACTTATTACAATGTAATGTAGTAAGTACTTACATTAAAAAAATATAAAGCAAATTTCACAAAATATTAAAAATAGTGATTGCGAATAAGATTATTATTATTTGCATAAGATGACATATGAATATGTATATATGTGAGAAACTTTGTTCTCTAGATACTTGCTGAGACCTTATATAATAAGAATTAACCAAATTATGTTAAAACACCTATTCTCTGACCTATATGTCCCAACGAGCGCTGAATTGTAGAGCTAAATTTACCGTATTTTGACTAGTACTTTTAGACTAAAATAGAAACTCAAACTGCGGAAACTACCAGGAAGAGAGCAATAAATCTCTCTTTCCAATGATAAGATGCTACACTGCTGCTACCTGCAGACGGGTTTCGAACTCTTTGGTTCTCGTCAGTTCAAGGCAGGCATAACAAATGAGCATACCAACCATTGGAAAATCGAATCACCCAATAGCTGTAATATTGATCTGCGTAGGCAGTACAATGTAGGTAGCGCCATCTTTCAGCAGTTTCTAGCAAAGTGAAAATTACTTGAAACACAATAGCAAACGAATTGTCATGCTTGCCCTGTACTGACGAGAACCAAAGGGTAGCAGCAGTGTAGTGCCCTATCATTGAATAAAGAGATTAATTTCTCTCCTTCCTGTAGTTTCTGCAATCTGAGTTTGTATTTTAGTACTAATAGTGTTAGTCGAAATACGCTAAATTTTGCTTTATAATTCAGCGCTCGTTGGGGCATATAGCCCAGAGGATAGCTGTTTTAACATAATTTGGTTAATCCTTATTTTATAAGGTCTCAGCAAGTCGCTGAGAACAAAGTTTCTCACATATATACATATTTATCGAGAGGGTAGTCGTTGCTGACTAGTTAAGAGATAAACTAGTGAATATTCAATACATATTTATATGTGATATTATGATTGCCACTTGTCAAGTAGTATTCGTTTGCTATTTGCATAAGGTCCAAACTATTAATATTCTGTTAGTGGTAACAGCCAATAACAAGATTATTGTTTCAAAAATGGTATCCTTACAAGATATCTTATAGTTATCTACTAGGGCATTGATAATTTGGACCTTCGGTATGGACAAAACACCAACACTAAAATTACTTTAAGATGGCGTCGTGTCTGTTATCACTGGTTAGGTGACACAATAGAAAAAATGTCACAGCATATAGGAACTTAACAAAAAATTAATATAAATACAAACCAAAACCATAATTTCATTTGCGAACCATGCCAAAAGACCAATGTTTGGTACAAGAATTAATATTTCTGATATAGGAAAGACAAATTCGCCTTGCTGAAACAAAAAATAAATAAATAAATAAATAAATTAAAATATTTTGAGACAAGGCGGATATAAATTTAGAAATAATTTTCCTATTATGGTAATAAAAGTATTATAAATGGAAAATATTTTTTCTCTTTTAGAACCCGTTGTTCTTTGGCTCATAGCGTTTAATATAGGGTATCTAAAAAAGAATTCTTAGACACAGACGACAGTGCCCCTAAGTCTGATGTAAGTTAATGTCAAGTTAATAACTTCATTTCTTATATTATTTTAAGGATTTACGATAAAATAATTATGTATTTTTTACTTTATGCTTATTACTGTTGCCTAGCGATAATGTTACTAACATAGGGGATTGGAAACTTCATAATCAGGAAAGTGCTGATTTTAGTAATTGACGCTATCACAAAAAAAAATTGGAATATTTAAAATATTTCAAAAACTACTAAGTATCAGTATAAAGAGTTATAAACGGACACCTTGGAAGGATAAAACCGTTTCTGTAGCAATTCAGGGTTGGCTAGGACGTTGTCACATAGGCAATATCCAAAAACATAGCATGACATGACATTTATGATATAATTTCAAAAGCACTGGAGTACCTATACTTAAATAAGTATTAAAAATATACTTATGCATTCAATATATACTAAACTGCATATCGAGTCTCTTGTAAATAATAAAGTATAAAGTAATAAGTAGTGTAAATAAATTTAATAGGTATGTAATATTAGCATTGCAGTTAAAAAATATCCTGGGTAATATCTTATCATTGTAGTAACATTACTAAAACTAGTAGATAGTTATGGGATTAAATAGTAGACACATACTTTCTTTGTTTTTCTTTCATGTATAAACACTACCACTGATACGCTGAGTAAGGAAGAGCCTGCCAGATGCCAGACTACTTGCGCAATGCCGATATACATCAATAGACGAGCTCAAACTGAAAAGGCCACATCTGTACACTCCGTCAGCATCTACGTCTCGACATGCAATACGTATAATCTTCAACCCGTACTAGCTGCCATGGAACATCTATGTACATCCCCGATGCCACCAGATATGATGCTGTCAATACTGCCAATATCTAGCCAACTACCGTAAAGGAGTCTTGAAATCTACCCGAGGCAAGAGATACCGCCACTACGTGCACAACACGAATAAACCGATTGTAAGCAATGGAACGAACACAAACAACCCCAAAATTGAACAAATTTATGACTGGATAGCACTATCACAATGTATTACTTGAATCACATATCAAAAAACCACCAATGATTATTCTTAAGAAACCCGCCACAGAAGCAGCAATGCCAGCATCTCAGCGTTGCACTGAAAGAAACTGCATATTTCGCAAAAAATTAAAAGTGACGAACTTTGTTTTTCATAAACCATATAAAACAAATTCAAGAAAAACCAGTGTTGCTATTAGTAGCGACAAATCGAGGAAAAAAAGGACTTTTTAGGCGAGTAGAAACGCAGCGGCGCTTCGCAAGAAACACTTGTTTGTAGCGGCTTTTTGGATTTTAGAGAAAGAAACTGACATTCAAATAATTATTTAAATATAAACAAGAAGGGCGATTTCGATTTGCATGGAATTTTGCACTGAGTGCGCAGTCAGTGTAAGGTGTATACTTGTTTCGCTTTCAATAATGTCTAAAACAGGAGACAACAATACCTTGCCTGGTCCGGTGCTCCGATGAAGTTTGTTTATCAGCAGGCGGGATTCCCAGAAATTAAACTATTGTAAATTCTAACTATAACTATAGATGAATAATGTAATGCAAAAGACACAATAATATATAATGTGTTTTATATCAAGATATTACGCCGCTGTCTGCGACTTTTCACAACAGGTTGTAGCGATTTTTGGCATTGCTACTCTGGTAACACTGAGAAAACACAACTATTTTGGCAAGTACTACGTAAGCGGCATATCAAAGTGGCAGTCAAGAACATATACCGAAATGCATCGATTTTGTGATGCTATGAAAGTAGTAGAAGAGCTACTATTCTGTCAACCAATAGAACTCAAAGCAACAGCACTTGCATTATTTTCTATCTTAAAGGAACAGTGCGTCGGAATATACACCGATGGTGCTCGTACAATGTCTGGGAAGTTCCAGAGTGTACAAGTACTTTTGAAACAAAAATCTCCACAGTGGGCCTGGACACATTGCATGATCCACAAGGAAGCTCTGACTTCCAAAGAAATGAGTCTAAGTCTGAATATTCTGCTAACGATGGTGGTAACCGTAGTAAATTATATAAAAATAAGACCTCTAAAATCAAAAAGCTTTTCTGCACTTTTTAGAGACATGGGTGCAGTAAATTCAGCGTTACGATTTTATTACAAGGCAAGATGGTTAGTAGGACATTTCTGCAACATGTTTATGAATTAAGAGATAAAATCGTCATTTTTCTAGAAGAGGAAAACCGACCGCAAACCGAGAAGTCTCGAAATAATTTATTTGCGATGAAATTGAGCTACTTAGTCGACATATTCGAGAAATTGAATACCTTGAATCTTCAACTTCAAGGAGCAAACACACATATGTTGGATATGAGTGATAAAGTTAATGCCTTTTGTAGAAAGCTGGAATTATGGAGCAGAAATGTAAAGCAAAGAAATCTAAAAACGTTTGCAAATGTGGATAAATGTGTTAAAACTAACAAGGTTGAAGAACAACACGTGAAAGTTGTTTTTGTAACCAATGAAAATCATTTAATCATGCTGGCAAAGAATTTTAGAAAGTATTTTCTTGCTGACCTCAACTTACGTATAGCAAGTTACGAGTGGGTTAGGGACCCATCTCAAGATACTCCGATCTTTATGGAATTCACGGCAAGTGGCGAAATCAAAAGACAATTTAGTAATAAATCACTCTTTGAATTTTGGGCAGGGTTAGATGATGATTTTTCTGCACTGAAAAAAGAGCATTTCGTATACTATTAACATCCTACCTGTGCTAAACCGGATTTTCTATGGTGGCTGCTTTGAAGATAAAATATAGATCTCCGATAAATATAGAAAAAGAGCTTAGAGTGTCAATTTGTAATATTAAACCTTCTTTCAAAAAACTTTGCTCAGCAGAACAGGCCCAATGGAGTCACTAAAAAGTTAATTGAAGGCATAACTGGACAAAGGTGTCATGTCACATTTGTTCGAAAATGAGGTCTTTCAATTTTTGAACATCTTTAGCACAGATTTAAACCTATATAAATCCTAAATTACAAATTTTTATTATTTAAGTGACTTTTCAGATGACAAAGACGCCATGTCGCACGTACCGGTTGCGGTCGTTAGTGGATAAAGGTGTTATGTTACATTTTTGTTACATGACACCTTAATCCGCTTAAATAATTGAAAGTTCCGCCAAAGGTTCCGTTAACAAACGAAGTGGCATGTAACATTTTGAGGTTATGTTGTGGTTATGTTTATAACTAAATAGTTTATGCATCGGTAGCTTTCTTATAACACATTTTAGTAGCTGGATACAGTAAAACTTTAAAAGAAAAATAATGTTGTCTTGCGGTAAGAAGATTCTTAAGTTACTAGAAAACAACCACTCGTGTTCTCAGGATAAAGGTAAGATCATCGATTATAAGTTTTCCGAGGTTGGGCAGAGTTACCTCAATTTTAGCAGTGATTTTGGGCACATCGAAAAAACCCTCAGAAAGCATCAAAATAATTTTATTCCCGATCAATACAGAGACATCATTAAATTAGCCAGCACCAAGGATAGTTTATGTCTAAATATAGAGCACCTTTTTCATAACTTTGAAGACGTTGAAAAATACCAATGATGAAAAAGTGAATCTACGAGATAATGTAAAATGGATTACGGTGGTTAGATTTGGATCTTACTTTTATAAAACGAGTATTGATCCATTTACCCCATTTTTGTAAGTCGATGTACGTAAAAAGGGCAAAAAGCAAATTAATTCTGGAGGAAATAATTTAAATGTTTTACCCAAATGTGAAGGTTTAACTGCAGAAAAAAATATTTAACCAAAGAGAACAACCTAAGTTCATCTATATCGAATACAGGTTTTATGAAGATGTTTTAAAAGAATATATTGAAAATCCGAAGAAAAATAGGAAGACATATTAAAATATGAATACATTTAATATTCTTTTGTATAATTTATTGTATGATTAAGATTGTATTTTGTTCATGTCATCCAATAAAATATTGTTTATCAACTTTATAGTTCTTTATTACAGATTAAAATTGATTAAAAAGCTACATGACCCGCTTACTCCATATAGAAGTATGTAAGACCCTAGTAAACTTGAGCAGATAAAGGTGTCACATACACAATGTACTAGATTACAATACTTGTTGGGCAAACGTGTTCAACAAATCAAAGAGAGTAGGTTGGTAAATTATGTGTGCGTTTGATTTTAATCCCAGTGGGACGCTAGCTCCCTATAGGTTGGGTCGTATCGCACGCCGGCGCCGGTCGAGAAAGAGAGAGGCTCCACGATCTTAAGGCCTCTTTGGGCAGTTAATGGTTTCTTTTTAAGTAGAAGTAAGCAGATTGCCATTCCGCATTATCTGACGTACGATATTAAACTCCCTACGATACCAGGGCGTTTTTGTGATGTACTTTCAAGTGATAGTTAGGGACACAATGTAAGAAAGCAGTAATGTGAACGTTAAGTATCGATCAGTGTATTTGTCGTGAATCCTTGTAACATGCTACCATAACCTTCATTAAGGAATAAAAACACAAGTGCTTAAGTGAACAATAGCTTTAATCAAAGGTAGCAGAAAATTAACGATCGAGTGAACAACCCTATAGGCCACGCAGTAAAAATTAATGTAACCACTACGGAATTAACCCAGTGCGCCATCATCTCTAGAAAAAACTACCTGGCATTATCTAATTTTTAACGTAATATAAATTCGAATATGAAATAAAATAAAAAAGTTCTAATCCGAAAAGCGTTTTGCTAATTATCTCTAGACTGTACAAATGTGACATGACACCTTTATCCATTTATACCTTCAAGTATTAAATAAATACTCGTGCCCCCCATTTAATTTTAGCACGCCTCGCAGGTTGAGAACCGCTGCTTTAGCTAAAGAAATTTTACTTGTCATTATAGAAATAAAGTGAATAACTCGAGCGATTTTTCAAGTTAGTAGTAAAAAAATATAAGTTAATAAAATAAATAACAAACCAAAAAAAATAAACAAAATTTGAACAAAACACAGCCAAATATTTGGTCTTAAAACAAACATACATAATTTTAATATTTTACCAAAATAGAAACCAAAAATATGATAAAGTATCTGAAAAATCTTGATTTTGGTAGAATCCCGGGTCCCTGTTCGTTTTTATTTTTGCCGGGACACAGGATCCCGATTCCAAGATTCTCCGGCGAGTTGGCAACCCTAGTCCGGTTCTATATTTTTCCACGCCGATCTTAGATGAGTAAGGTATTTTACCGCACCAAGCTTGGAAACAAAATTTTTTAACGAATCTTGCTAAAGTATATTTTGCGCGCTGGAATCTGCAGAAGTCACCAGCATCGTGCAAATGCTAGCTTTGGAAAGTACTGAGTTGTGATTATTGTATAGCTGTAGCCGATTTGTCATATCAATTTAATTCAGTGACTACCTTTACGATTAGGATTTGCGCTCTGAAGTAGGCGCTTGAAGTCCAGTTAAAGTTAGTAGCGTCTAGTTTACTTACAGGACTTCGTCTTTTATTATAAGAGACGCTGAGAGTAACATGCCCTCCTATTTAATCTTTAAATTATTGATATTTTTAGGATTATATTGTGTGGCAACTTTTCTTGCAGGAATATTATTTAAAGTTCATTTTGGAGTATTGAATAATCCCTAAACAAGCTTAGCGAAGCTATACGTTAGATTTCCGCAGCAAGTAGTCGCAAGATTATGCCCCGGTATTTCCAAAATCAGTACGAATTTATTTCATTTTATTTTGTCAGTTTTAAGGTTGGGGACTTGACCGAAATTTTCTATTGTTGTTAAGTTTAGATTTTCTTGAATGTGATATACGTAGCGATGTTGGCCATCCAGAGTCCGATCCCTTAGTACAGGCCGGGCGTCTGATTTGTTCAGAATTTTTGGAAATTAAGTTTGAGATGTTTTGCTAGATGTTTCAAAAATGATTTTTACAAGAGACAAACTCCATTATCGGTATCATCATTTTTGATCTCTAAGGCTTAAGAAATATTTTGCCAGATAATTTCAAAAGTGGTTTTTACAATAGCAAAACCTTGTTCTTGGTCAAATCCTCTCACAAAATTTATCTTGGATATAAAAACTTTGAAATTTTTCTGCTTCTAAAGTCAAATTATTGGTCAATTGTCACAGCTATAACATATCATCAGGATAAGCTGAACTAACCTCTACGGCTAATTAAATTTTTGATTCAGTTGACACGTAGACGAATCGCGCATCAACTCCCCTTGCCTTACGATAGTCATTTGCCCGACAGGACCCACTGCGTATGTGGTCCCCTCTGCCCCTTAGTTTTTAAGCAGAACTGTTGGACAGGAGGTGAGATTAGCTGCACTTCTTGTCGAGGGCATTTTTGCTGCATGCAGATCGGCGAGCCATCCCATTGGCAGTGTTTCGCCTCTTCCTTCCGCCGCTGTACAGGATATCATCCCTGTAGTGGTTCTCAGGCGTCGGCTCTACTCAATAGTTTCCTTAAGCAAGGAATCTTTTATTTATTGGAGAGCCAATTTGGATGTGTTTTACATACCCACCCTTTCAGTAATTTCAGTTTCTGGGCCGATTATTGTGAAACAGCGGCCGGTTGAGTGCGTCTTCCAGCAGTTTAGCAAACTCTTTACTTGTTTCATATTTATCTCGCCCGACGGAACTCACTGTGTATCTGGACCCCCTTTAATCCCCAGGTTAAGCTTAATAGCCAATAACTGAAAATTCGAAGATCTATGATTTAGGAATTCTTGATTACAGACCCTCGTCCGACTTTACGCACTAGAGACCAGCGAGTCCAGTATTTGGATGGCGTTGTTTTTCGAATTCTTTCTACTGCTATTTGCACATAGCTCACCTTATTTAGTAATAAGTAGGTTTCTGCGTAAACCGTTTTCCTCAAGGACGGTTCCTCCAGACAGACAGACAAGTGCTGTCAGAGCGATCGGTTAGCCAGCCGTTGGTCGACAACCCCATACTTGTAGATTTGTTAGAACGATACTTGAGCTGTTGCGACGATGCAGCATAGACGCAGTCTGATTCGTCGGACAGTTCATCAAGCGTATCGTTTCATCTCCGTCAATCGTTTGTACCCCTAGGTGGGACAACCCCAAACCTTAGAAATCCATAGGACAACATAGTTTCTAAGTCTACCCGTAGTGCAGTCCCGCAGTGTTTCCCACCATTTGATAAGCCTGGCAAGTTGGGACCAACAATTTCTCCTTTCTTAGTCACGAATGTTTGGTTGCATAAGCAATAAAATAACTTTTTTGGCAGGAGAAGACTAGATATTTGGATAGAATTACCAACATAGGTTAAACGTAGGCATGCAAATTTATAAAATATCTAAGGCATATTTGCTTTTTAAATATGGATTTTAATTTTAGAAAATGGTAAATAGAAAAAATTGCATAAAGTATATGTTTTATAAAGCTATTGCCGCACTTGTGCCGTTAAGAACTAATCGCAACCGTCTAGTTTTTTACCATGGACACTTGCGCTAAAACTATGCGTTATAAAACTTGTACATGCTTTATTAATATACTATTCTGGATACGAATTTTGTTGAAATATTCGTTTAATTAAAAACGTAGTTTTGAATGCAAAGTGGCAAACATCTAAGGTGGCGACAAATTGGCAATGCTCGAAATCATATAAATGAGTCAAGTATCATGATGTTAGGTATCTGCGTAATACTTACTGCTACCATTAATATCATACTTGCTGCCAAAGGTAAGGAATAAGAAAAGTAGTTTGTTAAAAGAATGGCCCTTGTATACTTGTTCAGCTTGTTAACAAAACTGAAAAAAAAAACACAAGGTAAGTACAGTGTGTGGTTAAATATGCCTAGTGTTTTTGGTAAACACTTTTCGTAGAAAAGCTCCCACTAGGGAATTATAGAGCGTACCAGATATTAAAAATTCATGAATTCCTCCTCCCCTCCCCTCCACTAGGGAATCATTAGGCTTACCAAATATTGAAACATGGGACACTGTCCCCCTTCCACTAAATCGTTCTATCTAACCTACCACTACATCCACCCACTACAGCTACCACTAAATCTATATACGCAGTAGAGACCAGCTTTTTAATCCTCCCTTCATACCACCAATATTCTTAAACCACCATTTCCCTTCACTTTCACACCACTCTCCTCAGCACTCTCTATTTAACACAGTTATCAATGACCCACCATTCAGTAGCGGTCTCCATTTACGTTAACCTCATTTAATATTGTATCTAGATGTCAGTGCGTGTGGAAAAATATTTTTTGATAGTAGATCAAGTATTTGTGTACAATATTGTGGATACTACAACAACAATTTAGACGTTCAGAAGTGACAATGTATCCGTGCAGTGATTGTAATTAACCTTTTACCGAGAAATCAAATTTATTTAGACACCAATGGGAATCATGTTCTTATAGACCATAATGTTCTAGCGATAAACAATACCAGTTCACATAGCCAACAAGCAAAAAGGATCAAACTGGAAGAATCTCAGGAATCACCGATCCCTAACCTAATACTATCACGGTGTAAAGAGTGTATGTGAAAAATGAACTCAGTGCACATTTATGGTCTAATATACAGTTGTGTGCATAAAAAAGTCGTACAAGGTTTGTAGGGTGTAAACCTGCCTATGATGTTTTAGATTTCAATAAAAGGTAGTACACGTATGTTACATCTATTATATTAAAAAAAAAAAAAATCATGTTACATTTTGTCCTGAAGTATCGAAATGATTATTTATTATTAAAAAAATGAAATAAATATAATACATAACATTATAACAATTAACTTAATAGTAAAAATTTATCAAAGCTATATTAATATTTGATCATAGCGCCATTATTTTCTATTATTTTGTTTAGTCTATTTGGTATCGAAGCATAGAGATTTCTTATTAGATTGATGTCATTGGCTAGTTCGTCCCACGTTTCTTCTATGAAATTTATCAGCTCATCCCTTGTCTTTGATCGGAAGTAAACTTTGTAGATTTTTTTAGTCATAAGACCCCAAACATTTTCCAAAATATTAATGTCGAGACTTTTGGCGGGCCACATTAGTCGCTCTATATTTTGCCGTTCAAACCATTCTGTTATGATTGCTCTTTTGTGGACCCGGCAATTATCTTGTTGGTAAATAAAATTTTGATCGGGAAAATGTTCTGAAATACTAGGTAACATAATATTTTCCAAAATGTTCCTATACGTAATAGCGTTAAATCTTTCATTAACAATCCAGCACACGCCCAATCCTCGAAAGCTTAACCAAGCCCAAACATTTACCGAAAATCTACCGGATTTTTCTGAATTATGAACAAATTCTTCATTAAATCTTTTTCCTCTAGGTGTGTACACTCTTATATTTCCTGTAAAGCATGACTGAAAACTTTCTCATCGGTAAATACTACAATATTCCAGTTTTTGCGTAAAATGTTATTTAATGCGAAAATAACTCTTGCCTGTTTATGTTCATTTCCCAGGATTACCTTTTTGGCAGCAGCATAGCTTTTTAGGTGCGATTTGCTGTCGATCTTGTTGCAGAAAATGCTGTAAGTCGAATAGCATTCCGCGCTACTTCAAAGGGATTGCCCTCCAAATACCGCAAAAGTGCATTATCTTGTTCTTGGGTACTTATTTTGGGTCTCCCAGTTGGCTTTTTGTTGTGCTTTATGTTTTGCACAGTCTTCTTATTCACATCTATAATATGGGCTATATTTCTTATGGGCATACCATCTTGTAAATAAACAATTATTTGAGCTTTTTTTAGCTAAGGCATTGCACTATTTGCACTAGAAAAATGTTAAAAGCTCGTTTACTGAAAAAATTGTTTGAATTTTGACACTACTTGTCAAAGTCAATAAGAGGATTAATCTACTGACAAGCCTACAACAATAGCCTATAACTGCTGTACGAGTTTTTTATGCACACAACTGTACATAAAAGTAAAATGGTTCAAAGTGATGAAAGTGTAATAGTGTTAACTTCAGCTTTCAAAAACAGGGTTGTGTCTTACATGTTGCTTCCATATAATAAGTGTGTAGATATTGAAGAATTTTTTTGATGAGGTGAAAAATACGTTTCCAAGTTTATTTTCTGAACAAGTGGTCAAACATATATTCAGTAAGATTAATGTAAAGTTATTTGGACAATATTTGCTACAGATCAAGGAACAGTAGAAACTTAGTAATTTAATACGAGAAATAGGGTGATAACTGCTACAACTGATTTAAGTGATATTTACAGAGATTTTTTTTGTGAAATTAATTTTTAGTGAAATTAAGGAAAAGGCGTCGACTCAGGGTGGGCTACATTTAAAACTAAGCGTTAACAAATACAACCCGATGATTCAAGAATCATCCTATATTTCATCACCTAAGGAAGTATTTAAAAAAAAAAACCGTTATAAACGTTAAAAATAATGACGAATACTGTTTTGCATGGAGTATCATAAGTGCGTTGTTTCCGGCTAAAAGCAATGGTGGTATAACACGTTCATATCCTGATTTTTTTGAATATTTAAATTTAAGGAATTAATTTTCCAGTTAAATTAAAGGATATATCAAAATTCGAAACTCTTAATAAAATATCTGTGAACGTTTACGGGTTGGAAAATGTTTATGAAGATAATAAATTAAAATGGGGGGTTGTTGGTCCTCTCCATTATATCTCTAAACAACTTTAATCACATGTTAATTTGCACTTATTTAGTGATAATACTAACATTAAATTGGATTAAATATATGTGCCCCCTACTTTATACAGTGTGTACATAAAGTAAGGAACAAGTTCATTATTTTATAATCTACCGACATTTTGTAAAAATTCTCGGACCCGTATATAATAATTTTTAACTGCGCATATTTTGACGTCTAAATTTATTATACAGGGTAACTCATGTAATAGATATGACATTATCGACGCTTTTTTTAAAATGAAAACCCCTATATTTTAGTTCAGATCTGTTATCTCCAAGAAAAAATCGTCGATAATGTCATATCTACTACATGAGTTACCCTGTATAATAAGTTTATAAGTCAAAATATGCGCAATTAAAAATTATTATATACGTGTCCGAGGATTTTTACGAAATATTTATAGATTATTACATAATGTATTTGTTCCTTACTTTATGTACACACTGTATACATTTTTGTGATGGGCGTTTAGTTTATTTCACTTCTAAGGAAAAATTGGAATTACATCAATCACATGATTGGATCCATTTGTTTGCAAGAGTTTCCACTAATAAAATAAAAATGAATAAGTATAGTATAGAATATTATAGTATAGTATAGTAAGTACCCAAGTAGCATTTATAGACACAAATTGGACACAAATTTTTTGCTGAAAAACGTTTCGAAACATTTTCGATTAAAATGATAAGATTGTGTGGAGGCACATGTGTTTCGAAACTTTTGTGACACATTTTCGAATTCATTTACTAGAAACAATTAAGAACTGTTAGTTTCGAAATATTTTTCAAACTACAGTGTTGATACATTTACGACACGCACGGAAGAAATTTTTCGAAACATTTTTGGATAAAATTATGAAATTGTGTTAAGACACATGTGCTCCCAAATTGTAGCGACACATTTTCGAATTAAGCTAATCAAAACAAATTGGTATTCTTCTGTTTCGAAATATTTGCCAAACATTGATATCTATTTAATTACGAAACTTGTAAAGAAAACAATTTTCGAGACTGCCAGAAACATTTAAATCCCGGAACAATGAATTACTATGACCTATAATTTCCTCTTTTAGTTTTTGATATTTTAAATCTTCTTTAATCATTTTACGTTTTTTATTTGTTATAGTATGGGGAGAAAACAACAGCTTGAACATTCCTCGCGGTTTTACAAAACACTAAAAAGGAAAAAGAAAGAATTTAAAATTCAAAAGAAAAAAATTAAGTTACAACCTCATTTTTCAATTAGTGATGTCCCATCGACATCTCGATCCACGGCAACCACGGCATGTAAGTTCTTTAAAAATAAGTAGTTGTACATTTTTTAAACTATTCATTTTTACCGTAGTGCAAGAAATGAGAATATAGGTTATGTATATCACAGAATGTAATAGCGAATTCCGTTGGTAAAAGAAGTGCGGCACCGGTATGTCAGTAAAACTGCAGTACCAATGGTTTTCAGATTAGACCTTGAGTGCATTTTTCCAACAAAGTTGATGATAATACTACTCAATCCTCAATGACTTTACTTACCACTGGACAACATTTGAGATAAAATAGAATTTTAAAAATCAAAACACTGTATTTTTTGACATTTTCATCCAGTTTCGGTGCAGCACGGTCTCGAAGAGCACGTGCGGCACTGATTGCACTCGGTGCAACATTTGTTGCACCGGTTTCCCAATGGTTTACAAATGTTTCCACTGAAATGTCCAATGGTTTTCAAATTTTGTACTCGTTCCACACAGTTTTTACCAATGGAATTCGCTATAAGTACACTCAATCAAGACTAAGGTTAGAGTACACTATTTGACAAGTGTCAGTGTATAACTTGACGGTATACAGAGGTTTTATGCTTCTGAGCTTACCCTTCCGCTTGACGGGACCGTAATATTATTACTTTAGCGACGTTTGCTCCGCGTAGTTTCGATACAATATCGAAACATTTTTCATGTTTCGACACATTTTCTATTAATTATAGCTACATGATTTTCGAAACATTATAGAAACCAAATACTAGAAATTGTGTGTCGACTCCATTTTGGACCAGAATAATTCTCGCTTTCTGGCGGCCATTTTGACAAATGCATTTTTATATTATTAAAATGGACTTTAATTAACTTCCTGCTTCATTTGAAGCGTAAAAAAGTGCTTGCTTATATTAGTTCCATTTTGCTAGGTTAATCAATTGAAAAAAGAATTAAGTAAAATTTTTAAAATATTTAAAATTTAATTTTTTGACAAAGTATTAATTTTATGTGTAGATAGATTTCAATAAACTAAGGGCGTCTTAAGAATATAAAGGTAAATTACTAAATTGCACGATAAAATTTATTTCGGCATTGATTTTTGGATCTCCTTTGTAATAAACTATACAAAATAAATCTATCACTTATAGAAAATACTCTTTGGTGACAAATTCATTATGGCGAAATTATGCTGTCTTCATTTATTGTTTACTTTGTTTTATTTTATTACAACCTACAGGTATAATATCTAATTATTTGTTTCCCTAATGTTTTCATTTTGACAATTCACATTTCCAACACTCAGCGCCCTCTTTATAGAATGAACTGTCTAGACACATTTATAGAAACATGCTCGAAAAATTTTCGAAACATTTTCGATAAACGTTTCGATTTTGCGTCAAAACAGCGAAAGTCACAGCCTGTACCAACCACTTGGAAACACGTGCTAATGCGCCATTTAAAATGTATACGTTTCGAAAATATTTCCATACTTGTTGCCAACAATTTCCAATTGTGGAAACAGAATCAATAGTTTAGACACATTTACCATAATGTGTCTAAAAATGCTACTTGGGTAAGTCAACATCATAAAGAAAATATTTTATAGTTTGGAAATTTCCAAAAACAGTTAAAAGTTCCATCTGTTATTTTTGCAGATTTCGAATGTTTTTTTAAACCTCTACAAAATGAACAACCAAAAAATGATAACAATGCTTACACTAGAAGTACATTTAAACATAGAATACGCGTTCTCGTATTTTATAAAATGTTAATATAATGATGATTATCAGTTATGGATCACAATTTTGGTTTGGATACAGCTGAGGAATTTTGTAAACGAATCGAAAGTCATGTTCAGAGAATATATAACAAATATTTAAAACATGTGGTTCGAATGATCCCTTTACGAGATGAAGAAAAACTCATAAGAATTTTACTGCTTGTAATATTTGTAATGAAAAATTTAAACCCGGAAATGAAAGGGTTAGGGATCATTGTCATTTAACAGAAAAATATCTAGCAGTAGCCCATAGTATATGCAGTTTGAATTTTAAAATTTCATACTTTATACCAATCTTTTTCACAATTTAACCGGATAGGATAGTCACTTGTGAATTAAGCAGCTTTGTTGTGAAAAAGATAATATGGATGTACTTGCACAAGAAATATGTTTAAAATCAATTTTAGTCAACAATAATAAAAAAAAACATTTTTATTAAAATGATATTTTTAGATTTATTCTAATTTATTGCTTGTTTCTTGGAGAAACTTGGTAAAAGTTTACCGAAATAAAAAAATACTTTCAAGATAATACCAAGTTAATGAAATAAGGAAAAAAGGGGCTCACATGGATTTATTTGAACAATTGTATGAAACCCAACTTCCAAGTATTGATCAGTTTCATGATAAATTTAAAGATGAACTCCTCGATGAGTCAGATTATAAGAGAGTGATTAATACTTGCAATTTGTTTAAGTCTCAAACCGTAATGGATTACACCAAAATTTACTCATTTTCAGATGTTCTAACATTAACTGATATTTTTGAAGCATTTCGAAATCTTCAAATCTTTGGAAGTTGGAAGTTGCTCATTATCACACATCACATAAGATGTGATGCTTTGCTGCGTATAACTAATGCCAAGTTAGAATTATTAACAGATATTGGCATTTTACATCAGAGGTGGTATTTGCCATTGTAGCGTTCGCACGGCTAAAGTCAATAATCAGCATTTTCAAGGGTATGATCCAACAAAAGCTTAATTCATTTATAATATATTTGGATGCAACCAAATTGTATAGACATAGTATGAGTCAATGTCTTCTAATAAGTGACCTTGCGTGGATAACAAGAGATGAAATTAATTCTCTGGATGTTCTATGATGATGAGGGGATTATAAGGCTTCTTGGATATTGGGGTTCACTGTCCCCAAGCACTAAATCCTCCTACCTTACCTTCCACTAAATTCTCCTACCTAACCTACCACTTAATCCACATGCGCAGTAGAGACCAGCTTATCAATTCTCCCTCCACACCTAAAGGGTCGCTTCCTAAATTATGTATTTATTTTAAATTGTATGGAAAAATAAAGCCCCATGTTAGAAAATGAAATGAAAAAATGAACTTTGCTTTAAGAGTTTAAAAACAGAAATTATTTAAATTATATTCTCCCATTAATTACTTACCATATTATGGTCTGGTATAGTAAAGGTTTAATTAATTTAATGACAGTGCACTTAACTTGTATCTTCAAGGTTAAAATAAGAACGCAAGAATTTATCAATAGCCTGTTCAAGTTGATTTGCAATGAACTTATATATTTATTTTTGAATGGTGGGAAAGTTATATATTAATTTAACATTAATTACGTATTCAATAAACATTGACATTTACATACCTAGATACCTCTTAAATATTTCACATTGCTTCCATGATAACCCAACTATCTATTATGCATTATAACATTTATTCCACCATTCAAAGTACAGCGTTCACATAATAAATAAAACTGTTTAAGGAAGAAGCGCATATTATCAGAAAAATACCAATATTTAATGAATATTTTTCTACAATGTTTATTAAAAAAAATCACAATTCTCCTATATTCTTTCCTGTGCAGCATATCAGACAATCTTCAAAAGATAGTTTATTTTATAATGATATAAATAAAATATAGTAGGTTGTTACAGTTCGAAAATTGCATTTCATATGTTTGGTTATCTATGTTAAGTTTTCGGTTTTAAATTGTTAAATTACCTATGTAGACTATCACCTTAAACACTAATTACTAATTAAGTTACCTGTAATAGCCAAAATTTTCATTATGTTCAGTTTGAAACTTCTGTTGATGTTTATATTCCAGTAATGTTTTGTATCTTGTAAGACATGGCCAAGTGGATTGATTTCTTCTGTTCCTTGTTTAATACTACTGGCAGACAGGTTTTATTTCAAATATTTGTTTTCGTTAATTAATAATTGATAAACTTTTCTAGTTATCAATAGAAATAACTTCTTGTAATTGAGATGTAGGGCAAATGTCTCGGCTGTTGTAAATCAGCTGTTTTTAAGAAATTCGATAATGGACAGTTTCTGTTCATTTTCACGGCCACGTCTGGTTAATTTTTGCTTGGTTGCGTGGGTTGACTTCGGTCGCCGTTAGTTTTCTATGGTGTTAAAGAGGTTAGTTTTCATAGATAGGGTTGACTTTTTTATTTCTTCAACGTTTTTGTTTTGGTAACTATTTACGTTGAAGAAAAATAACATCAGGTCCTTTTCGACAATGGACACTGGAACTTAAAGCACGTTTGTTACACTTTAAATTATGAATAATATGTTTATCCTTTATATACTTACCTGAACTAGTTAATTTATTGTTTAAAATAATCGTAGTTGAAAAGAAAAAAAAGAATGACAATAACAAATAATAAAAAATATGCTTCAAAAAGTAGACAAGTAAAATACTAGTTTTCTTACAAAAATCGTCGTTCGACCAGATATTTATTTAGTTGCATCCTATTCTAGGTAAGAAACGCAACAAAAATGGTCCCTAGCCGTTAACAGAACGGAACCTATGGTAATATAATGTCTTTAAATTGTCACTTGCGTAGAAGTAAACGTCTAATGGAAAATGCTACTCCCGACGTCGAAGACCACGACAAAACACTTCCTCAAACTACCAAATCTGGTCTGGTACCATGCAGATCATCGCATGGATCCAAAAGTAGTAAAAGGACGCAATCAAAGGTCAGATCAAAAGGAGGAAGTCAGAAAAGTTAATTGTTACGCTGTAAATTTGAGTTGAAGGCAGCGCTAAAGAAAAACGTACTCAAGAAAGAAAATGTTGAATTGGAACTAGATCTACGCTTAGCAAGATTGGACGAGGAGGAGCTGGCTGAATCTGAGTCATTGGATGGTGAGTCGAGTGAATTAAAATTGATTGCTCCAGATATTAGAAAATGGGCGCAAGGATGTCATCTTTGGGAAACAGAGGTAAAAAGTAAAACTGAAGATGTCAATGTCAAGGAAAATATAAATAAGGTAAGAGATTTTCCACCTTTCAATATTGCTGCATTTATCTTACAACCGCTTTAGTTTTCAAAAGTTTTAACACGACAATCAATGCCAAAAGAATTACCAATCTTCAGTGGAAATCCGACAGAATGGCCAAATTATATATTTCAAATTTCGAAACTCTACCGAAATATGTGGCTACTCACAAGAAGAAAACCACTGCAGATTGCAAATATGTTTGAAGAAAATGCATTTAAAATTGTTCAAAGTCTACTTATAACGCCACAAAATGTAGATAAGATTATTAATATCTTAGAACGTACATTTGGGCAACCTGAACACATTATCTATTATGCTTGTAGAAAAATTAAGAATAACTATTCCTATCATTAAAGAGGAAAAACTTTGTACTATTATAAATTTCTCAGATGTGTGTAGCGTATGTCGACATAGCCTTAAGACGTCACAAGAGTCTCTAGTAGGTGGTCCGTTACAGCTTATTTTGTTGTAATTATAGTTACAATTTATTATTATAAAGCAAATATTTTTGTTTCCTGGCTAAAGGCTATTTGTTTCTTCTAAACTTACCACTTGTAACTTTAACATTTTAACTTATCTATGCCCAAGTGGCTAGTATGCTTATTGAGTAACCACAGGTACTCGTAAGATTTTGTATTGTACTTTAAGAATGCTCTTATGGTAAATTTAGTTAGTTGTGAGAGGTTATTGCACAGACCTTGCGGAAATTCCAAATCTGAGGCAATGTCCTGGATATAGGCCTATGTAGCTGCCAGATCAGACCAAACAGTCGTTTTTTTTATGGTTTAGGTCTGACAGTTGCCGTCTTGTGCAAGATCCTGTCAAACAGGGTTTGACAGTTTAAACCTTCAGAACTTCTATGTCAAACTTAATACTTCCATTTTGTTATTACGTTTCACTTAACTATCTTTTAACTTTAAGCACCTATTGTCCACCAAAGTAAGATGAGCTTGCATTTATAAATCCAAGTAGCCAAGGGCTTAACACGACTTTAAGAATAATTATCTGTATTGGCCTCTGCGAAAATTTGGCTTTTATTTTAAATAGAGTGACTTTGAGGGACTTGAGTGAATGAGAGCTTATAAGAAGCTAATGTATACCGATTGTGAGTGCATTTTATCCTAGTTTTTTTTTTTCCAAACACTAGAATATTTAAAGGCTTTTAAGTAAAATAAAACTAAGGTGGCGCCTTCAGGATTTTACTTTAACTTAAGAGTGCTAAACCTCTCAATCTAGAGACAAAATAGCGAACCTGAACATGAGTTGAGCTAGCTAAGGGGCGAGTTTTCAGGCAGCACAACATAGGTCATTTTTAGGGACTGTTGTCTAAAGTACATCCTGCAGGGCGTAGGGTTACCAGAGTAAGGGTGGAAAGGTTGCCTTGTTGCAGTATACTTTAGGTTACTCTAAGGTGAATACTGGCACCCGATTATTGTTTGGCGCTTATTTTTTATAACAAGTTCTACTTCATTTAAATACAGATACACCTTTAAACATTAAACGTTGAAATTTACATACCTACCTCATAAATATTTCACGTCGCTTCCGTGAAAAAAGCATTTATCTATACAGGGTGCTTTTGTAAGTACGGTACATAACTTAAGGAGATTATTTCTTATGATATTCTGAGAGATAATGTTCATATAAACATGTGTCCGGAGTTGCCTCGTTTCTAATATACAAGGTGTTATAGTTTAAATAAAAATGAGTTACAATCGTGCGTTTTATCAGAAGGATTTTCAACATTTGCTTTGATTAACTGTTGCATTTTTTGTATCATTATTTAAAAAAAAAATAATTTTATTTTTAATTCAAATGTTTTTATTAATTTTGAAATGCACAGGTATCCTTTTGTACGTGGAAGTTATTTAAGTGTCTCATCCAATTGACGATTTTCCTGTTGACTATAATAAAAAATAAATTGCATATTTCTTAATGATTCTCGACAAGGAAACTAAATTTATTGTCAAAAAATATACAGGTTCACAAATTTGAGAGACGCGACGGCATTTTCAATTTTTTTAAATGGCACCCTTATAAATGACCATACATGTGAATTGCATTTGGCGATTCAATTTCAAGAATCTATAGATGTTGATATTTTATTTATCAGCCGTTTCGGAAATACGGGGTTCCTAATTTACCTTCATCGATTTTGTCTTTTAAGTGTCTCACCCCTTTAATAAATAGGCCTTTCAAGACGAAACCCCCAATTCGTTTCATAGTAACATAACTTCCCATGACCAAAGCTATCTACACTATAATCAAATCCGACAGATGTGAAAATGTGACAGGCACGACGCCATTTTGAATTTTTCCGAATGGCAACCCTCATAAATAACCACACGACTGAATTGGATTTGGCGATCCGATTTCACAAACCTATAGTTATTGATATTTGTTTTCAGTCGTTTTGGAAATACGGGGGTTTCTAAATTGCCCTAATCGATTTTTCTTTTAAGTGTGGTTTTTTATGAGGGTTGCCATTTAAAAAAAATCAAAGTGGCGTCGTATTTGTCACTTTTTGACATCTGTCGGATTTGATTATATCGTATATAGCTTGATCACGGAAAGTTATGTTACTGTGAAAAAAATTGGGCTTGGAAGGTATATTCATTAAAGGGATGAGACACCTTAAAAACAAAATCGTTGAAGGCAAATTAGGAACCCCCGTATTTCCAAAACAGCTAAAAATAAATATTATCAACTCTAGGTTTCTGAAATCGCATCGCCAAATGCAATTCACTTGGGTGGTTATTTATGAGGGTTGCCATTTAAAAAAATTCAAATTCAAAACGGCATCGTATCAGCTGTCACTTTTTGACATCTGTCGGATTTCATTATAGCGTAGATAGCTTGGTCACGGGAAGTTATGTGAAAAAAATTCAGGTTTTCAGCTTAAAAGGTATATTTATTAAAGGGGTGAGACCCCTAAAAGACAAAACAGATGAAGAGAAATAAGAACCCTCGTATTTCCGAAACAGCTGAAAATAAATATCCACAACTATAGGTTTTGAAATTGTATCGCCAAATGCAATTCAGTCGTGTGGTTATTTATAAGGGTTGTTATTTGAAAAAATTCAAAATGGCGTTGTATCTGTCAAATTTGTAAACCTATATATTTTTTGACATTAAATTTGGCTTCGTTGTCGAAAATTATTGAGAAATATGTGATTTGCTTTTATTATAGTCAGCAGGAAAATCGTCAATCGGGTGACACTTAAAAAAATGTCCCTGTACAGGGTGGGCATTTTATTAGGGGCCTATACCTTTTCTCAGAAACTACTGACTTAAGAAAAAAAAGTTTGATACAGAAGTTCCTTCGTTTTAAACAAATTATTAAATTATTTGAGCTATAATAATACAGGGTGTTCCAATAGTGCTGCACCGACCTAGACACATGAATTTTAAATGGGACACCCTATATATTTTTGGATTTTTAGATCCCGTGAAAGAAATAAAGGTAACTTTCATAAGAACTTTCTGTTCGAATATTGCCTAGTTTAGACAGAAATTGAGGTTATGTATTTTTTCCAACAAATGTATGCCCGCAGGAAACAGTTTCTTGTGCGACTGGTAGTTAAGATTATTTTATAAAATTTTAACCACAATGTAAGAAGACTACCTCCTAATTATCTGCGATGGCTACGTGTTTTAAGTTTCTACAGGGTGTCTCAAATCATTGGGCAATATTTTGAATTTTCAATTCGCAATATTCAAGTTTTTTTTTTAACGGGACACCCCTTATTTGATATCTTTTTTTTAAGGCTAAGAATACCTATTGGTATATACAGTCATATACTTAAATCTAATAATTTACGAAATATTTAAAAATATATTGAGCTTTAATTTTTACAGTAAGCAAGGTTGCAATTAAAGCTGTTCATAATGCAAAGCATTAAATTCATATAGTGAATTAAAAAACCGCTTCAACGATAGAATATTAATATAATTTTATAGCACAATTGTGAAAAATACAGCAACCTAACCTAAATTAAAGCTAAATAACATACTAAAGGAAGTTCTCAATATGTCCTCCATTTTGAATAATGCAGGTGGTATAAAGGGCCTCTAAATGTTGTATAGCATTGGACACAAAATTGGTTTGATTTAAGTGGGCTACAGCTTCTCTGATACTTCTTTGCAGTTCGTTTACTGTAGTAAGCCTTTGCTTATATACAATGTCCTTTAATGTTCCCCACAAGAAAAAATCTAGTTGGGTAAGGTCTACACTCCGAGCTGGCCACGAGATAGTTCCATTTATGCCTATCCAACGGTTGTAATGTTGGTTAAGAAAGTCTGTAATAATTTCCCCCCTGTGGTACGGAGCGCCATCTTGTTGCCATATTAATTGATCACGTTCGCAAGCCGGTATTTCATTTTCTATTAGCGGTTGTATTTCATACCTTAGCATATCTAAATACCTAACTGAGTTTAAGTTTTCATTAAAGAAAATTGGTCCAACAATTGCTAATCGGCAAATTCCGCACCACACCTTTACGGATCGTCTTCCTTGCCTATTAACTTCCAAAATCTTTTTCTTATTTTCATAACTCCAATAATGCATATTTTTCCTATTAAAAATTGGTGCTGTTGTGTTAAAAATAGACTCATCGGTCCAAATCATATTGTAAAAGATATTTTCAGCAAAATGCATATCCATTATTATCGAACAAAATTCTAACCGTGTCTGATAGTCTCTTTCTTCTAAATATTAAACATGTAAAAATTTAAATGGTTTGCGATAATTTATTTCTAAACAGTTTCTAATGCTGCCTCGTTTCACATCCAAGTCCAAACTGGCATGCCGGGTGGAGATTTCGGGTAAATCCTCAAAATGCAACAGAATTTCCAACTGCTTCTCTTCTGTTAGCACATGTTGCCGTCTGTTCTTTGGTTTTGGGAGCAGATTACCATTTTGCCTGAATTTTGCATAAATTTTGCCAAATATTCTCTTTTCCGGAATTTGCCTTAAAGGAAATTTTCTTCTATACTCTCTAATCGCCAAGGCCGGGCTTTTCGAATTTTCTAAAAAACACTCGAGCATATCTGCTTTTTCCTCCATAGTATACATTTTCAAAAAAACTGTTTATATAATTAATGTAACTAGTACTAAATTAGACAGAATGCAAAATCTCTCAAAATACTATTTTGTCGCCATAATTATGACAAGCGAGGACATCAATTTGTTATATCACAGCCTACTGGAATAAAATAGTAAATTAGCATTTTTGTTTAAAAGAATGTTATTACAATAGGTATATCGTAAACTATTAGATTTAGGCATAGGACATTTAGGCATAGGACATTTAGGCATAGGTATTCCAAGCTGTAAAAAATATCAAATACTGGGTGTTCCATAAAAAAAACTATTAAATAATATAAACTCCCAGCCGCACAAATATTTGCTGAGGACATAAAATTGCTTTAAAAAATACATATTCTTAAGTTCTGTCTAAACTAGGCAATATTCGAATAAAAAGTTGATATGAAAGTTACCTTTATTTCTTTCACGGGATTTAAAAATCCAAAAATATAAAGGGTGTCCTATTTAAAATTCATGTGTCTAGGTCGGTGCAGCTCTTTTGGAACACCCTGTATTATTATAGCTAAAATAATTTAATAATTTGTTTAAAACGAAGGAACTTTTGTATCAAACTTTTTTTTCTTAAGTCAGTAGTTTCTGAGAAAAGGTATAGGCCCATAATAAAATGCCCACCCTGTACATTCATGCAATAAGGTGGTTTTCATGTTTTCTCTCGAAAACGAAGCAAAATGCGAAAATAATTTAGGGAACCGAAAAGTTGTATCATTAGTTGATAAATCCGAAAAAAATATCAAAGTTAGAAAAAAGTTAGTGGCGTACATTTTTGTCAATAATATTCGTTAAGGTTGTAACAATCTTTTTGCGATTGTTACAACCTATCGTAATAATAGCCAAAAGCATAAATCTTAAATTTTATTAAATAAAGTTATCAGTAAATTTAACTACTACGGTCCTGACAGGCCTCGATCGATCGATATTTCGATGTCAGCTGACCGGCGCAGCGTGGAAATATTCAAATCTCGGACAGGGTCCAAAGTTCAATTATACTGGAGACAAAAACCAAAATGCACCGTAAAATCTCCCCTTTATCCCGCGAAAATCCTTAAGAGGCACATGTGAAATAATGTGAAAGCTGGAAACTAAGAAATAAGGCACTATAGTGCTGCAGACTCGTTCTGGATTAAAAATTAGTAATTAGTTTCACGTATAACCCGATGGGAGATCAAAATTCAAAAGAAATACTATAGGAAAAAACCCAGAACAACAGGTAAATTTCTTTGAATAATTCGCATGAAAACGAGGTACTGACGCCGACCATTTTGTTTTTAGGGTTTTAGCATGCCGTTTTAATTCGCAGTTGAATTCGCAGTTCTAAATTACGTTCAACTTATAATATTGCAATTAACTATGCAACAACTCAATGTACAATTCAATTTATTCTTCGATTTGCTGTTCAACTTATAATTTATACTCAGACCATATTCAATTTATGATCAAATCCTAACCAAACAATTAGGTTATGTCCAGATTGGAATTTAACAATCAGTGCTAACATTTGGTTATTGATCAATTCAGTCCATTCTAATTTTCTAAGGGAGAATTCAAGTTGAATTACTCTTTCTACATAATTAAACAAATCCAATTCACATCAAGAACCATCTTACTCTTACTGTTCCTTTTTACTATTTACTCTGTCCATTTTATTTTCCCCTTGTTTATTTCCCTTGGGTGCCCCACTGTGTAAGTGGTGACCTAATGTTTGATGGTATGGACTAATTATTAGTGATTGGCAGATTTTCCAGGCTACCAGCCGATTATTTGGAATCTGTGGATCCTGTGGCGTGAAGTCGTCGAGTCCAAAACTGTCAATTTTTCTATTCCGTGCTTCTATTCTATATATTGCCCATTTTAATTCTTATCCTTGTCTATGTGGAGTTGAGCCTGTTGATTTGGCTCCATATTATTGCCCTTGCTTGGACATTGTTTACATTCCTTGGATGCCTGGCCGTGGAAGTGGCTGGCTGGCGGATTAACAGCAGGACAACTAGTGGTTTGCGGTTTTCCCAGGCTTGTGGCCGATTATTAGGAGGCTGTAGATCCGTGGTGTGAAGTCACCGAGTCCATTACTGTTATTTATTCGTGCCTCTTTTTGCTGATGGTGGACTGAGAGCGAACCGTTGGATAAGCTGCTACATGGGGAAGTCCCGGACAGAAACGAATGCCTAAGATGAGTACTTACTTTTAACTATAATCTTATCCCAACCATTGCTTGATGTGATATTGTTTAGAACTGTGAATTGTGACGAAGTCACATTTTAATCAAACATACTTCATAGTTATTCCGCATAATTTATATTAAAAACATCGATTAAATAATTAGACTAGCGAACTAGCTAATTACCGGCTCCCTCAGAGCACCCAGTATAGCTCAGCCAAACCATTCCGCAGTGCGACCATGCACAGCCAATCAAAAGGCGCAATCCCCCAGAGTACCGTAGTACTGGTGGGAGAACGCGAACCTTGCTCCAGACGTTGAGAACGTCGTGGAAGACACTTCTCACCGAGACCCGGCTTAACAGAGACGTTTCACTGAGCCCTTGCCTAAATAATCTAAATATCCACCGTCGTGTAAATTTTCCGCTACGAGACACCGATTTGACTGTACAAGTAAGTATACCTGTTAGCACCGTGGAGGGATGTAATTGTCTCCTCGCCAGAGAAAAGAGTGTTAGGTTCTGTTGAAAAAGGGACGTATATGGTCATGTGTTCTCACGCTGATCCTGTACCAACTTAAAAGTTTTCCGAAGAACGTTCAGCATTCTTCGGAAAGCCAACAGGGAAGACCGAAACCGAGTGACCGAAGGGCTGCCGACTATCGGAAAGGTATATATGTGTTTTCACGCTGTATACACTTTCGATATTTAACAAAACCCGTTTCGGGAGACCGGCTACTTTGAAGTGTGTTTACGCTCATTGTAATCGCCTCCCGTAATAGAGCGAAAGTGAATGAACCGCAGGATGAATGTTGTGGGGACTAGCCGCCGACTGACTGCACTATAGCGTTTTCACGCGTAGTGTAGCCTGTCGGGGGTAACTACCCTGTGTCGATCACCGGAGCCTCTTGGTGTGTTTTACGCCCATTACTGCCCCGGTTACCGATTCGCCGAAACTAAGAATGACCGAATGTGTGAGGAATGTGGTGTTCTCTGGCGAGCGAAGTTATTCCGTTTCCTTGCCACGATGGTAGCAGTCCGTATGTCTGTGACAGCCCCTTATGACCGCTGGAGCCTTTTTCCTTTTTAACCCGTTGCTTTAATCCCGCTAAACACCCTGCTTTCTTGCACGCATAGTTTGCTCTATCGTACCTGTCTGCTTTACACCCTCCCGTAGTAGCTTGTTCACATAAAATGTGGAACCGCCGCACCCCCTCTAAAAACCGTATATTTTAAATAGCATAGTCCTAGCTTCTGTATAGTAAATGTCAGCCCGAAAATAATAAATTCTATTAGTTAATAAATTGTTTAGAACAAACCCGTATTCTGTGTTATTATTTATTAAATAGGCAAAACGGCTATAGTGGGCGCATAGACCCCTGGAGTACCGTTTCTCCAACTGTGTAAAAGCTATCTATAGGTCTGGTGGTTCTCTGTTACACCCTAAAGCAACAGAGTGGCGCTCGAGAATTATCCGTCTCAAGAAAGTACAGGCCGACAAGCCTGTTCGGCATTACGAACCACAGCAGGAGCGTTACAGAATCACCCAGATAGGATTAACTTATCTAAACGTATTTCTTAATTTAAAAAAACCCAGGCTCAATTTGACTGATCTTTGATCGATTGTGCTGCGAACATTTTTTATTTATCATTTGCCCGGTTAAATTTTTTGTTTAGCTTTATAGCCACAACTTTATATCAACCCATAGGTCAACCAGCTTAATAATTATATTCTTTTGAAACAGGCCAACAAAAACTTGAGAAAGCACCGTTGCCTGTAAATTATAATAATGATTAGAACTATAAATCACATCGATAAGATTTGATTTAACATACTTGAATTCATTAATTAAAAAGAGCCCATGCTCAATTTGATTGATACTTGAATCGATTGTGCTGCGAACATTTTTTGTTTATCATTTGCCCGGTTAATTTTTTGTTTAGCTTTATAGCCTCAACTCTCACCCGACCCATAGGTCAACCAGTTTAAATATTAATTTTTAGTAAAACAGTGCAATATAGAATCGAAATATTGCCATTGCCTGTAAATTGTCTTAATAGGACTAAATTTTACTAACCTTATTTCAGCTGCCTAAAGCATTTGATGTCCGTGTAAATTTTTAATAATCAGTGCCTGTCAATAAATTTTGTGAAGATAATTAGTGATTGTCAATATATTTTGTGTATTTTACATTATCTCCCAATACTGAAAGCTTTTGAGCTTATTCTACGTAGAATTTTGTGAATTTTTATAGGATTTCATTTTTACATTAAGTGTGAAATCACGAGCAAGTGATATTTTGTACCAATTTGTTTTAAACTGAAATTGCAATAGCTAGCTATCTATCTATTTTCCTTTTTTAAGTCTGTGTCTTCTTAATGGATAAGCTACTTCTATTTTCCTAAATTATAAATTTGTTGATTGGTAAACTTGCGTTATTACGCCAGATTGTTGAATAAAAAATAGACTACTTCAACTTGGCAACGAACAGATTATTTACACTTGTTAATAAACATAAGTTTTTTTTATTAATTCTGTGCTTCATTAAGTCTACTTTTTCTTTCAGATAATTAGGGACCTTATCGATCTTAAGTTAATTTCTTAATCAGTCTTGCTAATCAACTAAGCTGGCAATCTATTATAACATTTCTAGCGTTACCTATTTTTTCATTTTTTATCAGTCACTTAAGGCTGGTTGGCGCCCAATTTTAATTCTGGAAATTCAATTTTAACTACCTTTCTTTATGCAAACTACGACCTGCTCTAAAAGCCGAAAAGACAAAACTGGAAAGCCGTGGTTCTCTTAATTGTGTAATGAAAAAACTCTAAGGATATAATCATCAACAAGATCAATAATTATCATTCTTTATTTATTACTCATAAAATAGAAAAACATTCAAAATAATCAATTACTATCTAATTATCAATAAAATAACAAAAAGAAAAATCACAAAACAACTAGTTCATAGTAAATTTAAATTTTTTATTTTTTATTTTTTCATTATTACAAGGTGCTGTCCGGGACGCCACTGGACTTAAATTTAATGTAGTTAAGGCTAATTAGTCCCTTATCATTATTAATAACGGTGCCACATTTTAATAAAATCAAAAAAAGAATTTTTAAAAAAATTATAAAAAGACTATTTTTTTTTATAAAACTTTTACGCCATGTATATTAAAAACGGGGTAACTATGAACACATGTTCATATGAACTTTTTCTCTTAGAATATTGGAAGAAATCACTCCCTTAAGTTACATATCGTACTTCTGAAACACTTTGTATAAATATGTATAGTAGTTTTACTTGATTACGATATCCTCTTGATAAAAAAACATAGCATACAACCAACCCTATAACTACAGCATTTTAAACCGATAGATTTGAAGTTAAACTATGCTTTTTTTTAAACGCACAGCGAAAAACTAGAATGATATTTTAATAAATGTGTGCAAGTTTAAAATATTGTTTGTTTGTATAAACAAATCTTTACCGAAGTAAAATAGAGTAAAATAAATGAAATGACTGGTTCATTGAACGGTCAATCAAGGTTGATATGAAAAAGTAGCTGTCAAGATGCGTTGAGAGCCAGTTTTTATTATTTTTTATCAAAATATGTTGATATAAATATCTCCCTGAAATTGCAGACACATTCACAAGCAACTCTTAAAGTAAGTACCTACTACACTTGTAGGTACTTATAGCCACTCATCCACAAACTATTTACAAAGTAAATACCTACTGCCCTTGTAGGTACTTATCATTTAATTTTCTTAAAAAGAATGGTATATAAACCTTCCATTAAAAAATGCCGCAATTAGTTAGTCGCATCAACACAATAGAAAATTTGGTGATTGTCACTATGAGAGAGGCTTTATCTAGCAATTAAGCAGGTTGGTAAAGTGGAAGAGATGATTTAGGTTGATGAAGTGGATGAAGCAATCCAGAACTTACTCAATGCAAACGAAATGAGTGACCATAAAATGTTGAAATTCATTAACCAATCGTTTGTTATTGACGCAGGAAACATGGAAGAAGAAAATGGATGAAGAAAATGTAGAACAAAATAAACCAGAAGAGGTATTAGTACTAAATAATATGAAAATGTTTGATAATGAACCGATCATTGAACGTGATATATATATAAATGACGTTTAAGTTTTCACACAAGTGCAGAGAAAATGAAACCATCACCAGGTAATGGTGAATAACTGTAATACTTTTTACTAATTAGAGGCTAATTAGAGACCATTATCTGATGATGGTTGATCAACGAGAATAGTAGGTATGTAGTTTAAAAGTGTACATTTGTTACAGTTCGAAAATTGCATTTCATAAGTTTGATTATCTCTGTTAAGTTTTCGGTTTTAAATTGTTAAAATACATAATGTAGACTCTCACCTTAAACATTAATTCTTAATTAAGTTACCTGTAATAGCCAAAATTTTCATTATGTTTAGTTTGAAACCTTTGTTGATGTTTATATTTCAGGAATGTTTTGTATCTTGTAAGACATAGCTAAATGGATTGATTTCTTCTGTTTATCGTTTGATACAACTTGCAGACAGGTTTGATTTCAAATCTTTGTTCTTATTGATTAGTTATTAGTTATCAATAAAAATAACTTCTTCTATTTGAGATGTAGGTTAAATGTCTCGGATTTTGTAAATCAGCTGTGTTTTAAAAAAATCGATAATAGGTCAGTGTCAGACTGACAGTTTCTGTGCGTTTTCACAGCGACTTTTGGTTAATTTTTGCTTGGTCGCGTTGGTAGACTTCGGTTGCCGTTAGTTTTCTATGTTATTATAAGTTAGTTTCCATAGATAGGGTGACTAATCCTTGTCATTGTTTTGTTTTGTTTTGGTAACTATGTACGTTGGAGAAAAATAAGAATCGTCCTATTTGACCATGGACACTGGAAGTTAGAGCACGTTTGTAGAAGCAGCTCCCCAAGTTTAGTTTTTTTGGGCCGTGCAGGCTAATGTAGTGTCGATGAAGCACCCACAAATGTTTTAAAAAGGGTATGGTTTTGTAGTTTGCCTATTCGTTTTGGCGGAATGCCGATTTAAAATGCTTTAATGAACTTCAACAGCGGTCATAGACGCCATCTGGTAAATTGGGAACCCTTGTTAGTTATTTGAGGTAGGTTTTAACTTTAGTATCTGAATTACCCTCGATGGGTTTTATGAAAGATTTCTCTTTGACGTTTGTATATCTAAAATTCGATTTTAGGGTTTTTTTATTTGATGGGCTAAAAGTCCGAGTACAAAGTGGAGTACCAGTTTGTGTAGCAGTATCCACGTTGGCTGTTTCAGAGACCATGTGTGTGTGTGAAGATTGAGTCTTCATGAACCATGGGTAGCACGTAAAGTTGCAGCTAAGTATCATTACCCTGTGTACACTTTTCTTTAAAAAGTAGTTAACTTAAAATCTTAATATTCTGCATTTGCGTATTGTTTGATATACATTGTTTTGATACCGTTTTGCGCCCATGTTATGTACAGAGCTTGTGCAATGTAAACGTGTAGCGTCTGTCGACATAGCGTTAAGACGTCACAAGAGTCTCTAGTAGTTCAGAGCGTTAGGTAGTCTGTTACAGCTACTTTTGTTGTAAATATGGTTACAATTTATGATTATAAAGTAAATATTTTTGTTTCCCGGCTAAAGGCCATTTGGTTCTTCTAAATTTAAGACTTGTAACTTCGACATTTTAATTTATCTATGCCAAGTGACTAGTATACTTATTGAGTTATCACAGGTACTCGTAAGATTCTGTATTGTACTTTATGAATCTTCTGATGATAGATTCAGTTAGTTGTGAGAGGTTCTTGCACAGACCTTGCGGAAATTCCTAGTCAGAGGCAATGTCCTGGATGTCTATGTGGCTGCCAGATCAGACTGAACAGTCATTTTTACAGTGTAGGTCTGACAGTTGCCGTCTTGTGCAAGACCCTGTCAAACAGGGTTTGACTTTTTGCTTTCTTTTATCGATAACTTTGTAAATCTAAACCTTCAGAACTTTTATTGTCAAACCTAGTACTATCACTTTAATATTTCATTTCACTTATTTATTTTTTAACTTTAAGTATCTATCTATTGCTCACCAAAGTAAGAGGAGCTTGCATTTATAAAACCAAGTAACCGAGGGCTTAACACCACCTTAAGAATAAATATTTGTATTGACCTCTGCGAAAATTTGGCTTTTATTTTAAATAGAGTGACATTGAGGGCTTGAGTGAATGAAAGCTTATAATAAGCTAGGGTATACCGATTGTGACATAAGTGTTTTTTTCCTAGTTTGTTTTTATCTGAGGCCAAACACTATTAAAGGCTTTTAAGTAAAATAAAACTAAGGTGGCGCCTTCAGGATTTGACTATAACTTATTTATAAGAGTGCTAAACCTCTCAAACTAGAAACAAAATAGCGAACCTACCCTGAGTTGAGCTAGCTAAGGGGTGTCTGAAGAACATTCTCCAGGGCGTACGGTTGCCAGAGTAAGGGTGGATAGGTTGCCTTGTCGCAGTTTATTTTAGGTTATCCTAAGGTGAATACTGGCACCCGATTATTGTTTAGGGCGTAATTTGGTTTTGTATCACACAATAATTGTGTAGATTTTTTTTTAATTATAACACTATGTACATATGGTTTATGCAAAACAAAAACCGATTAACGTCATCAATCACCTGATAATTATTGTAAGCCCGTAAGAAAACACGAGGAAATTAGATTTGGGCAAAAATTATTAAAACTTTATGCGATATTAAATTTACTACAAACTTAAAGCATTCTTCTTTGATACGAACCCACTTATAGCAAATATTTTGTTCATTTAGGCTTGTAAAAATTAATATAATTTGAATTTTATTGGCCGTTAGTTGGCAACACAATTGTAAATGGTGCCAGCTTGTTCGTTGACTTTGTTGGGCGTTTCATGCAAAACTAACCTTAATTGTTCGTGGTTTCGTGTTGCTGTCCGTCTATTTGTTAACAAAAACTCCAGATCTTTTCATAAATGGCATTAAAAAACTGTTCTATTAGGAGAAACAAAAGTGCACATACTACACATCTCTGTCGATTTTTTACTTTACGTTGTTTACTGTTTGTGAAAAATGCCGAAGCATTTAAATAGTCGGTGCCAAGAGCTAATAGCTAGGAGCTATATTCAGGAAGAACTTAACAACTGGCCTATTTTTACCCTGGACAGCAGTACCGAGAAGTAAATTTAAAAAGTATGTTGAGGTATAGGATATTTTATTTCTATTTTAGTAATTTTTAGCGTGTAGCAGCTGCCCTGAATTTGAAAATCTCCACTGTAAGCGCAATTTCAACAATAGTTAAGGAAAATAAATTATTAGAATCACCTTAAAACAAACGCTCTAATTCAAGGAGGGTTGTAAATGTGTGAAGATTGAATATAAGTGCTATCCGTGACACTATTTGTGGATTGTGCGAAGCAAGTAAATTGTATTATTTAAAAAATATAATATTTTACATCGGTTATTCATAAGCTGTAACCTTTTTTATAACATCATGTAACTTTGACAACTTTAAGTAAGTAATTAAAAGACAGAAAACTGTTTGGTAGCTGTCTTAACCCTTTAAGAAGCCTCTTCAAGAAAATAGGCTTCGGATGATAAAAAGATGAACTGAGGCTAGGGCTTGGAACTTATCCATGTACCTCTCAAACGACTAGTATTTTTGAAAGAATATATCAAAGAAAAAGGAGCATTCTTGTACCAATTCTTTTTCTTGGTCGATCTTGGCAAAATGAAAATAGAAAAAGTGTTATTTTTATTATTATTCCAGTACAGATCTAATAAAGTTGATGGTAAAAGGCATCATGCATTAAAAAAATATATAAACTATAGGAAATGTTTGTATATTTATGAAAAAAAAAACTGTAATTCCCTCACTCGTATGACACTTAACTAGCTATTTCTACCTTTAAATTATTTTGTAACAAATCCACTATGTGAGCTATATTATATTTTTTTTATTTTGTATTATGTTCTTTGTTTTCTTATCTACTTACTATATTGATAAAATCAAATTTGAGTACTATCTATGCCGGAAAGAACTATTAACGAAACCTTATCAAACATAATATAAATTAACAACTGTAATTAATTTGAAAAATAATTATAAAATGAAAATAAGTAACAATTCGAAATACTGACTGATGTAAATATTCCTTGGGAACTATAAACAAATCGATGGCGCACCGAGGTGACACCACTGCAAGAGAAGAAAAACACTCATGAGCACTTATATTCACCTACGAGGTATTAAACGAATATGACAGTATTAGGTAAATACAAATTATGCTCAGTGAGAAAACTCACATAATAATTCTCTGGATATAACACACACAAAAACCACAACTTCTTCACTGTTTTAAAACTGTGACCGTAATAAAGTATTCCCCAATTTTAGCCGAAGCAGCTTTGTTTATAGTACTGTAGTCATGGAGGATCAATAAATCAGATAATTACATCTGTGGCTCTCGAGTCCACGAGGCTTATCGCTTTAATATAAACACTGACTGGAGGTAACTTTGCTTTTCTCGGTTTTTTTGTGCGTGTTTAGTTTAACATGTAAAATATTATAGAAATATTATTTAAAATTTATACAAGGGAAAATTTGTTGAAAGTTGAACTTGATAAAATAAATTAAAGTCTTACACTCGGATAATTTAGTTACAAGCTGGCAACACTGTCGATAACTGACGTCACTTGAAGGGTATGACGTGCATCGGTTGTTGCTTTGTTTGCATTAAATATAGTTTAAAAGCGTAGTAGGTATTTACTTTAAGAGTTGCTTGTAAATATATGTGTTACAAATAAAAGAATGTTTTTGAAACCATTGTTTTTGTTTCTGTAAAATAGTAAAATAGTAGTAGTAGAGTAGAACAACCAAATATCAATCATCAATCCAAAACATTAGTAGGTAGTGGGGCACCATCACTTATCATGAAAAAGGTTGATTTTAATAAAAAACTTAATAAAACCCACAATTAATTTACATGGTGTTTTGCCTATCGAAAGGCCAGAGAAAATAATTTTGAACGATATGTTTTAGACAGATATCGTTTTCAAAATAGGATTACGTATACAGAAAATTTTTTATATCTCATCTTGATGGAATGCGATAGAAATAAAATTATGAGGAACGTTTTATGTGACTTCATTTTAAAATTAATTATAATAATTCGCTTTTTAATATCCAAGAGTTGTGTGACGCATCCATTCCCAACCATTTGACATAGACTTTATTTCATTTTTCTCTTAAAACCTTTTCAACTAAATAGATATTTGGATATTTTACTTTCTGTAACTCAAGTTCATAAAAAGCGCCTTGAATAGCTTTGCTTCTTTCATCCTTCAGCAAGTTTGCTCTTGGAAATGTTGCCTTAGTTTCCTTAATTTGAAATATTTCATTTGATCAGCTTGTTGTATATCCTTTTTAAGGGCTTCCCTATGTTTCCTGATTCTACAGCGAATTTCGGAGTATTAGGATTAATTATTTATACAGGGTGTCCCGAAATTAGCTGACAATATTTTAAGGGGATAAAGTACATTCACCATTTTCTAACAAAATCGATTTTAATATTTTCGGTTTTTTGAAAGCCGTTGAAAAGGCTTAGCTAAGTAATAATTTATAATAGGCGGCTATGGATGAATTGATACCACGGAAACACTATAAAGCTTAATAAGTGTCCATTTCTTGTTGTCAGAAGTTTGATGTTTTTGGTGAAAAATCATAGATTAATAATTTTCACGAACTAGAAGATATACATTTTGTTTATGGGTTCTCTAACGGCATTTCTACTGTTGCGTTAGTGAAATATCGAAGGAGATTTCCACAAAGAAGAATACCAAGTCGTTGGACTTTTGCTAGGGTTCACAGAAGTTTAGTTGAAAATGGATTTTTCGAAGGGCTCGTGGACAAGGTCGGCCGATTGGAAACTATAATTGGGAAAATGCACTAAATTTGATGGAAGAGGACCCAAACATAGCAACAAGAACGCTAGCTCGGCGCTGCAATATACCGAAGTCAAAAAATTACCCTCATAGGTGGATTGGTAGAGGTGATCCCACAGGCTGGCCACCAAGATCACCTGATTTTAATCCCGTTGATTATTATTTTTGGGGACACATGACTGGTATGTTCTATGCAAGAGAAGTAGGCACCGTACGAGAAAACAATTTCCAAATTCTCTGTGCCTCACAAAACATAACACGCAGGTCTAGATTGTGCATCCAACCAAATCGAAATCATTTCGAACATTTGCTTAAGAACTAGTTTCCCGTGTGGTTTTACAATCAAATTTGATTTGCAATTTGTTGAAAATAAATACTTAAAAAGCAAGGTAATCTAAAAATCTGTTTAACTTGAAAACGTTACATTCTGCCAAATTACAATAATAGAAAGTTTTATTAACAAAAAATTCGACAAAATTGAAAAAGTTACATTAAAAGTATGAAATTCCCGCAAACTAAAAAAAAAATAGTAATTAATAATTATATTAATGGGTTTTAAGCCTGTAGTAGTTATGTATGGTGGAATTATACGTGGCAACTATATCTATTAATATATTTAACCTTTTATAGTTTCTTTGCAAACTAAATTGTAAAAAATTGTAAAAAAATGTACTAAGTGGCTCACTTTGTAGTCGCCCATTAATTATTTAAAATCTTTATTATAAAGTTCCTTTCCCATATCCAATTAAAAACTTTTGGGTGGTGTCTGAACTTCTTCTAAAATGTTCTTCATAGCCAAAGTTACATCCTGTGTATTCTTTCTTTTAACGGGTTCAACCCAAACATATTTTTAGAAGGCATTTGTGTGAAGTGTTGACAAAAATAATTTAGAATATTGTAGCAGTATTGCTAAAATAAATCTTGTTACTACTACTACTACTATTTATAACAACTCAAATGTAACGATATCCTTTATTACATTTTGCATATGGTTGCATTTCTACTAAATTAGCTTGCCATACATCATTTAATACTTTAATAACAACCCATCTCCTTTGATAGTTTTGTCTATCGTTTCATGTAATTCTTCAACAACCGCTTCCATAGTTAGAGACATTACGATTAATCAACCCATTAAGAAAATAATTGTCTCCATAGCTATTATACGTATCATCCCACTCTTTAAGCTCATGAATTAAAATTAGTTTATCCTCTTAATTATTTCTTATTTTATCAATATTTTTACTTACATAATCAAGATTATCCTAACTTTTGGTGTTTAGGTACTTTGGTGATGTAAAATTAGGTATGGTATCGAATTCACCCATTCCTTCATTTATTTTATAGTAAGACGCACCTGTTCTACCGCATCTGTTCTACCACTTCTAAAATTATTTCATATGCTTCCTCCTTATTCGACAACAGAAATTCTTTGAACTCAAACAACTGAAACAACTCGTCAATAAGCTTTTCGCACAATCAGTCACAATCTTGAACTTATCTTCTATTTCAAAATAGTCTTGTATAATTTTCACACCAAGTCTGATATAATCAGCATCACTATGATATATATGACTGAAATCTGGATTACATTGCACGGCATTTTCTACACATTAAGGGTTTGAAATAATCTCTCTCGTATAGAGTCAATCATTATTCTAAACAATACTGAATGATTTATAATATCTTTTTTATATTTGTAGCGCTATGTGGTGGGAACTTACTGATGATATTTGTACTTCTTTCGATTAAAGAATATCAAAACGATACTTGATGAAATTCACTAAGTTCACTAAGTCATTTATGGTGTTACCTGCTGGGAATATTTCACTGCCGCTATCTTGACTCATCTTGATTTTTTTTTTGCCATTCAAAACCATTGGAGTAAATAAAGCTCAATATTATTCCTTGTCTTTAAGAACGATATCCACTGATTTTCATTAAAAGTAACATTTTGATTATTCTTCATTCCATAAAGTTTAATAACCGGAGTATATTTTCTTTCCAAAGAGAATCCAACACTGACCCACTAGCATTTTGATTTGTTTATGTAGTATACGGATTCACCTATTAGAGCAGCAGCTCGTTTCTTAGAAAACTTGGGTGGTTTGGTGAGTTGTTGACGGATTCATTTTAGGGGTTATGAAACTAATGATTATTGCTCTGAAAGTCATTGTTGAAATATTAAATAAATAATGAGCAATTGTGGTGAACGTAGGTATGTGGTGGGAGGATGAATTTATATAAGAGAAATTTGAATTTAAACTTCATTTACCAACCAAGGATGACACAATCTTTTTTTTTAAGTTCAAGGTTACAACTATCATCAATCTCTGATGGGATTCGTTGCTCAAACTATTTAACTAAAACTCTATGTAAAAGAAATATGTTATCTGCTTGATCAAAAAACAGTTAATTGAGGTGAAAAGTATCATGAAATAGAGAGGGATTGTGGAAATATAGACCAACATGAAATTGATGATATTTTTTTACATGTATTGGAATTTTATCAATCACCCAAGATTTATGTAAAAGGAAATGAAAAAAGCAATTTTTTAAAGAAGTTTATAGATGAAGAATTTATAACCAATATCCCCATTGGCCGAGAACACAAAGTAAGTAAATTTAAGAAGATTACGAGATGTAATTTTCATAAAAATATTAATTCATGGTATTGTGCATTAACAAACGTTAAATTAATATACATCTATAAAAATTGTGCTGAATGCAACTTCAATACTACATATCTTGTTTTTTATTAACACACAAACATGTTTAATTATTTAAATGGTAACATACATATGAACAATATAAAAAATATAATTAATATAATTAATATTACCATACACAAACATAAATGGCATTCTTCCGACTTTCTATACAACTTCTTCCATTCTTCTGTTAGAATAGTAGTTTTATTAAAAAAATGTTATTTTAACTTATATTTTACGAGGGAGGATTGTAGTGTAATAAGTAGGTATAATGTAGTAAAACGTAATAATTAGTTAGTTAATATTTTACTTATTTTACTAGATATTAAATTGTAAGTTTATATTATTAAATTCTTAACATTGACCACAAGGCGATTGCCACGAATCATCATGACTACCTTATTTATAATTATTAAATATAAATATATAACAAACCATAGTTTAAGGTTAGCTAAACATATATATAGATGTTTATTGCAAAGCAGCATAGAATAAGAATAATAGTAAGAAGAAGAATAATGTCTATGTTATCTTGACATAATAATAATATACGACCCTTCGTTACAAAGAACAGGTGTCTTAATTCGAACCAGAGTACTCATCTCACATGGCGATCCTGCCAGCGGGCTTAAGATAAGCCCTTGGTAAAAAGAAGTGTGTGTTAATGAAGAGGTGTATAATGGGCAGCAGTCAAACTAAGGAAGAAATTGTAATAGCCCAAGCAGGGACCAGTGGTGGAGTATCCGCATCAGCAAGTATAGTGTCTACAAGAGAAATTCTAGCATAGCTGTATGTGTCCTAGCCTGGATATGCATATTGGTCTACGTAATTTCTCGATGTAAGAAGATGCTCAAGGACAAGATAAGACGTGAAGTAGCTATAAGCCAGGAAAACATTTAAGCGACAGCCAAGCAGCTCGTACTTGTGAGGCCTTAATGGAAGGTGAGGCAAAAGCCACTCGTACGCAACGGGGAATTGGTTCATAGACATCAGGGAATTCCGGTACTTGTTAGAAGAGGCAAGGGTGCTGCACAGGAACCTAAAAAGGACTCCCTTGAAAGGCGCAGCTCTGAGACCGTAAACTTAAGAAAACTAGATAAACTTGTAAGTGAATTTAAAAATTTAAAAAGTGTATTTAATAGGGACCACTAAAACCGAATTAATAGCCTAGTTAAAGAATATGACACTCAGTTAAGTAAATATTTTGAAGCTATTAATACAGTTTTAAAGGATAGGCTAAAAAACGCTAAAACGAAAGGAACAGAATCTGTGGGAAAAGACTTCGATTCTGATTGTTTTGTCGAAGCCGAAATCATGAGTTAAAAATTTGACGAAGCTGTAGGAATGTTGACGAGAAACTTGCCATAAATGTGTTTTCTAATGGTTTACAGAGTAACGATATACGCACTATTGTTAAAGCCCGTTATTACGATAGGTTAAGCGACGCGATAAGGGCAGCAAAGGATGAAGAGCTGGAGAAAAAGGCACAGGCTCTCATCAGATTTTCCATTTCCAAAATAGGCGCGCAGATAATAGGTTTCCCAGAGGTCAAAATAAACGAACAAATTCTTTTTCAAATAATAGGTATAGCAACGCACGGAATTTTTCATTTCCCGCAGGGAGCAAAAGGTATAATGGTAATAATAATAATAATAGGTTTCAAAATAGGTCACCAAATTATAGGAGTTTTCCAAATCGTGGAAGAGGTTTTCGCGGAAATAGTAATAACGATAGGACATATTGCATGAGAGACGAAAGCACTGGCGAGTCTAACCAATCAAACTTAGCAAATCAGTTTTTTCGAGTCTAAAGATAATTTTTTTGCTTTAAATTTAAATGGTCTCAATTTTATTCAAGTCAATTATAGAGGTACCAAATTAAATTTATTAATTGATACAGGTGCTTCAATTAGTGTAATATTTCAAAAAAAATGTTAATAAACATGAATATGTAAACACAGCAACCAAAATAAAATACATGGAGTTGCAGGTTCAACACTTTCTCATGGCATTGCAAACTTAAAATTTGAAATTAAAAACAATAACAATGACATTAGTTTAAATCATAATTTTCACCTAATCGACAGTTTTGAAGGTAAAATAAATGGTGTTTTAGGCTCAGATTTTTTCCAAAAATATAATGCCACAATAAATTACGAAAATTTTAATTTTTCATTTTTCCTAAAAAATAACAATATTTCAGTACAAATGAATCGTTTATTATTAAAACATGCTAAGTGACATTTTGCAAACTTTTGAGTAAATGAAAAAAACGTTTAACTTTCGAAATTGAGAGAATATGTTACTCATGTTAGACTTTTTGCATACCTGAACAATATTCAAGACGTTTCATGAAAAAAAAATATTTTTTTTTTAAATGAAGGCTTCTAAAATTGACATTGAAAAACTACACATGACTTGTTTCTGCAATAAATAAAAGAAATTTTTAACTGTATTTTTTTAATTATCTGTAACTAAGTTCACAAAACGTGTTTTTTTATTTTTATGTTTTGTTCTTTTGGCCTCTTTCGTCTTTTGGTGGGTGGTTTTGTAGAATATCATGATAATATTCCTTATGCTCTTCCTCAACCCAGCGTAGTAGCGTTTTTAAGTTGTCAAGCTTGACGATTCCTATAGGTAATGGACCTTTGTACGCATGTTCTGTAGGAAGTTTAACCACTAATTTGGATGTTCGTGGCTGTAGTAAATCCGAAAAAGTGTGCCACAAAAGTCCATTCACATATTCGGAGGCCTTGATCACATGGTCTTCTTCGTAAACTAAGTGGTGGAACTTTGAAATTGAGAACTGAACCTTGTCCTTTTTATTTTTCTCCATCTTAGTTTCATTTGATATGCAGTTGAGCTTATAATACTTTGGCCACCAACTCTTAAAGTTTATAATGTCTTTGGTTTCTATTTCTTTAACGGTAAAAAAATATTTAGCACTGGCAAGGACAATAAGCTCTGTATATTGGTGAATATTATACACTCTATCAAATCTTCGCAATTTTCTTTTTATTGTACCAAATGCGCGATCGCACGGTAAAAATGAATGGCCTCGTATTGGATAATATTGCACAATTTTCTGAAACCTACCAGTTGCTTTAAGAGCCATACACATTCTAACAATGGTGTGGTTCTTATTTTGCCCAGGGCAATTGTCACAAAACAAGCGCAACTCGGTTGCTTCTACGGGAACCATATTTTTTATATAATCTTGAATGAAAGAACAAACTTCATTTGGGCCCTTAGCTGCCAGTCCCTCATGATAAATATAAAAGAAGGACTTTTGGGTTTTTAAATCTGTTATGCAAAACAAACTGACAGTAAGCTGTGACAAGTAAAATTTATCCTGGGTAGGAAACTCCGGCAACTGTAGGTTCTGCATAAAATCAAAGGAAAATGCGGCTAAATCTTCACGCTGGTAGCATTCTTCCGTTGTCGTCCTAAGAGCACTGTAGAATTTTTTTGCCCTGCGCTCATGCACGATTTTCTCAGCAACTGCAGCTCGTTTGGCCTCATCGTTTAACTTCGGGTTTCTTATTTTAAGAGATAAATCTTCACAAATATTACATACGTCTACTTGAGGTCTTCCAAAATGTAAATCAAAATTTTGTTTGAAATATTTAATATAATAGCTGTATTTCACAGGTGAATTTGGGAATTTCTCTATAAAGAGGCTGTACATAATTTTAACATTAAGTTTAGCATCCAGGTACTTGTATTCTTTGTTACAATAATGAGATCCTTTCACTGGAAAAGAAGAAATATGTTCCCTTATTTCTTCTCTGTATTGTTCACCTACCACATTAGATTTAACATTTTTTCCTCTTTTATCCTCAGGAGTTTCATTATTACTTAATAATAATTTTATCCTTTGTACGCGTTGTTTCGAAATTGCATGAATACTCAAAAAAGCTTTAAGGCAAACTTTTACCCTTCTTCCATCTATCCTAATAAAATGATTGTAGGAGCGAGTCCTCTTTTCGTTTTCTTGAGGATTAACCCTTCGTCTTTTAACGCCATACATTTCTATTTGACCCTGTAAGTAAATGTCCTGTTCATTTTTAGTTGCGATTTTGTAAAATGTTTCAAAAACTATGTTTCGGTTTTCTTCACAAACTTTATCAAAACACTTCAATGGACAACTAAAAATAGCTCGGTTTAGCATCAGCAAATAGTGTATTATAAAAATAATCTCACCTGCAAGAATTCCCAATCACTTTGGCATGAACAACATGCCCTTTGTAGTCTAGGTACTCTTTTCCTTTGGCTCTAGACGCCTTTATTCGATTTCGTAGGTATCCTGATGGGTTAACTACACCCCTTTTTCTTTTAATCGGTTGTTCTTGTATTTCCTCCATTATTCTTTTACTCAAATGTTAGATAAATCTTATTTTTAAACGCTACGGTTACACTGACAAGAAGTTAACGTATTTATAGGTTATGTGTCAAAACGTACGTGCCTTGTCTAAGCACACGCCTGTTTATTGCAGAAACAAGCCAAGTGCTGGTACTTGGATTATTTCTGCAACAAACGACTTGAGTGACACATCGAAAAAAAGCACATCGGATATGAGTACTTGGATTCTTTCTGCACTAAACGATGCGTCTGTAAATTAAATGTGTATTTCCGACAAAACAAGGAAATGACCGAAAATGTTACTTGGCGTCTTTTAACATAAAACGATTCAAATGTTTTCAAAAAAAAAATCTTATTTTGAAATACCAGCTAGATGCGAGGTAATTAAATTTTGCAAAGTGAATAAAAATGAGGACTGTATTGTATTACCAGAAGAAATTGGAGACGGAGTATATATAGCTAGTGTTTTAGTTAGGCCCCAAAGCAATATGTGACCTGTAAAAATTTTAAATACCCGTGACACGGAAATTTCATTGACAAATTTTTATTCAAAACTTGTAAATTTTAGCGATTATGAAACATGTTGTTTTTTAGAAACAGAAAATAATTCAGTAGAGCGAGTCGACAAGTTATTGCAATTAATCGATACTAAACATTTAAATAAGGAAGAAAATTTGTCGATACAAAAGATTTGCGCCAAGTATGCAGATATTTTTCATATAGATGACGATCCGCTTACTACGACTAACATTTACAAACAGACATTACGACTTAAACCGGACGCGTCACCGTCATACGTAAAACCATGCCGACTTCCCCACGCACAAAAGGCAGAAATATATAAGCAAATCGCAAAAATGGAAAAGCAAGGAATTATGGAGCGGGCCACAAGTGAATGGTCCGCACCCTTGGTGGTTGTGCCTAAAAAAGCCGACCACAAAGGCATTAAACGTTTTAGGGTGGTTATCAATTTTCGCCTCCTTAATATACAGCATTTACGACCGAAAGGGGACAATACCAAATGACACGACTTCCGATAGGTTTAAAAATTAGTCCAAGCGCATTTTCCATAATAATGACTATTGCAATGACAGGTTTAAATTATGACAGTTGTTTCGTGTACCTTGATGATTTAATTGTTTTTGGAAACAGTTTAGGGAATCATAACAAAAATTTAGTAAAAATTTTTCAGAGGCTTAGAGACGTAAATTTAAAATTAAATCCAAATAAGTGTCAATTTTTGAAAAGAGAAATATTCATATTATCATCAACTTTGTAGGTAAATAATCCACAAATAAAAGCTTCTCGAAACCCTGGATCAACTTGTATGTATTAAAGTATTGGTAATATAAGCAAACAGTTACAACACACCAACTAGTAATACATTGTCATCTTTTGGAGATAATGCAACTTATTTTTTAATTGTGTAAACATATGCTATATAGATTGAAATATATTCATTTTTCTAAATTTAGTACAAAATTTTCTACTACATCTTTATGATCCTGAGTATTAATTGAATCTTTTGTAACATATTTCTTTATCTTCTTGGCTTTCTTTTCAGATTTGTCCTCTAAATTAACACAGTATGCTTTTGCACCTCTTCCATAAAAACTTAAAATTGGCTTTCCTGTGAATTCATCTTTCATGCATCCCAAGATGGATTTATTTTTAGTTATACATATTATGTACATTATTTTCACAATAATTACAAGTATCACTATTATTTAAATTTTCTTGAATATCCTAATAAAAATTTTAGTTTTAACCTTTGGGATCAAACTATAAGTATCTGTGTATAATAAAATTGGGTTGTCACCATATTTAGTTTTGATATAATTATGATAAAAATCCTATATTACCGTTTTTGATTAATCCAAAGCCGAAAATCCAACATGCACTGGTTTATGGTAGGTTACTCTTACTCTGTCCATTTGGATTGCAACTAAGTTCTCGTTAAAAACCAACCGATTTTTAAAGTTTGGTTTTGCAATCAGAGTCCCAGCTCCTTGCTTTTTTCCAATATTCTTCCAATGTGTTAATAATCTTATGTCAACGTTTTATCAATATTTTCTAAAGATTTTCCATAAATGGCATTATTAAATAATTTATAGGAATCTTTTTCCAATTTGTTCTTGTATTTGTTTCTCATTTAAGTATTTAAATCAATGTCTGGGTTTAGAAATGCTGCCTGTTTAAATTTAATAGCTCGATGAATTTTAGTTGTTTTTAACCCATTCTTAAGGGCTTGTTTCAGATTTCGATAATGAACTATATACATTTCTTTGTTCTTTAAATTGCATAATAATTTTTTTGCGTACATCTGAAGAGCGAATGTTTTTAGCTAGATAAGCTAGCTCATTGTGTTAGAGATGTAAGCTTTTGAGGTAATTCATATCTACCTCAAAAAGAAATCCACGTTCTGCATAATCAGATATACCGGGTTAGCAGAAAGTACCGGTTAAATATCTTCAAAACCGCTAAAGCTGCGCCTAAAAAATTCGGCAGTTAAAGGTTTCTCGGCATGCGGAATTGAAAAATGATATCGGCACTGTTGCCAGATTTCCCAGTTTTGCGCTACACATAGTCGTTTCGTTATTTTAAATTGAATGACCCATTTATTTTTACTCCAATGAATTGGGCGTCTCAAGTTTCGCAAGATCCTAATTTTTTTAAATTTTATCACTACTAGTTGCTGAGATATAACAACACCGTATTTTCAGTCAAAAGTACTGGAACGCTTAAATATCTTTAAAACCGCTAAAGCTGCGCTTAGAGAATTCGTCAGTTAGAGATTTCTCGGCATGCGCAATCGAAAAATGATATCGGCACTGTTGTCAGATTTCTCATTTTTGCACTATACATAGTCGTTTCGTTATTTTCAATTGAATGCCCCATTCATTTTTACTCCAGTGAATTGGACGTCTCAAGCTTAACAAGCTTTTAATTTTTTTTAATTTTATCTCTACTAGTTGCTGAGATATCTCAGCAAGTTGTCATATGACAACACCGCATTTTCAGCCAAAGTACTGGAACGCTTAAATATCTTTAAAACCGCTAAGCTGCGCTTAGAAAATTCAGCAGTTAGAGATTTCTCGGCATGCAAAATTAAAAAATGATATCGGCACTGTTGCCAGATTTCCCAGTTTTGCACTATACATAGTCGTTTCGTTATTTTCAATTGAATGCCCCATTAATTTTTACTCCATTGAATTGGACGTCCCAAGCTTGGCAAGATCCTAATTTTTTTTAATTTTATCTCTACTAGTTGCTGAGATATGACAACACCGCATTTTAAGCCAAAAGTACTGGGACGCTTAAATATCTTTAAAACCGCTAAAGCTGCGCTTAGAAAATTCGGCAGTTAGAGATTTCTCGGCATGCGCAATTGAAAACTAATATCGGCACTGTTGTCAGATTTCTCAGTTTTGCACTATACATAGTCGTTTCGTTATTTTCAATTGAATGCCCCATTTGTTTTTACTCCAATGAATTGGACGTCTCAAGCTTAGCAAGATCCTAATTCTTTTTAATTTTATCTCTACTAGTTGCCAAAATATGACAACACCGCATTTTCAGTCAAAAGTACTGGAACGCTTAAATATCTTCAAAACCGCTAAATTTGCATGTTTAAAATTCGGCATTTGGCATTTTAAACTTAGTAAGATCACAAATTTTCAAAGTTCTGTTTGCACTATTAGATACTAGTCAGAAAAATTCTGAGATAGTTACCTATTCTAGAATGAGCATTAAACCTATCAGAAACGCCCGAAAAGTGAATACCTTATAAACAAGTAGGCGCTGCTTCAGTTTTTTTTAAAACAATTGACGTCGCGTTACCATGCTACAACAATGACAAATTAAACATATCACTGTCAGTTAAGCAGCCTAATAACTGTATTGATTATAAAATTATAATTTTATTATGGCTTTTGTTCTCTCAGAGACCCAACGTATTAATATTTTGATTTTTCGTGGTGAGATATTTAAGCATTCTGGTACTTTCTACTAACCCGGTAGATAAAATATCTAGAGCTTTCTAATAAAATAAAATATCTATCTTCCATCATCCAAGAAAAATCATTTTTTGGAACAGATTGACTCATAGAATGTCCATACAAGCGGGTTGCATCCAAATATATTATAAATTAATTTGGCTTTGTGGGATAATAACTTTTAAAATGAGGATTATTGGCTTCAGCTTTTCGAACGCTACAATGTCAGATACCACTTCTTATACCATTTTTAAAAAAATGTACCTGTTAATAATTCTAACCTAATCCCAAACCTGGTGATGTATAATAATGAGCACGATCTAACTTATATATGTGTGATGATACATTTCGAAGTGTTTCAAAAAAATTGGTCAATATTAGAACATCAGAAAATAAGTATATTTTTGTATATTACATAAGGTTTCCACAATTAAGCAAATTCCAAATATTGATCGCTCTCTCATAGTCTGACTCATCCAGGGGTTCACCTTTAAGTTTATCGTAAAACTGATCAATACTTGGAAGTTGAGTTTCATATAATTTTTTAATGGTATCAACGTAAGAGTAAGGATAAACTCCTTTTTTTTCTTATTTCATCAAACTATTTAGGATCTTGAAAATATTTTAACTATCTAACCTTACGCCAAGCTTTTCCACAGAGCAATTAACAAATCGAAATGAATATTTCTTTCCTTATTATGTTTGTCTTAATATTTGTCAAATAAAATTGATTTTAAAAATGAAACATATTTTTCTTTAGTTTGTGCGAGAACACCGATATTATCATTTCCACAACAAAGCTGTTTAATAAACAAGTGACTATCATACCCGGTTAAATTGTAAAAAAAAGAGTGGTATAAAGTATGGAATTTTAAAATTTAAATTGCATATACTATGGGCTACTGCTTAACATTTTCCTGTTAAGTCACAATGATCTCTAACCTTTTCATTTCCTGGTTTAAATTTTTCATTGCAAATATGACAAGCAGTGGAATTCCTATGAGCTATTTTTAAAATGACTTTAATTTACTTGTGAAAATAATAAGTGTGACATATCTTTAATCGAGCAATAATGATTATTGATACCATGAGATGAATCCGGCGAAGGAAAGCAACTAACTTTTAGAAGTGTAATTGTTGGTACTCGGTCCGTATACCGAATTGGCTTTTAATGCTGCGCTCCTGGCGGCGAGTCCTGTGAGAATACCGACCGCCGGGTTTTTGCAGGAGTTTGCTTCTCCGTTTCTGACTGATTTTTGTTAGACGGGCCAGGTAATGCATTTGATTTCCACTAGATGTCGCTTTAAGGCTACATCTGCCATTACTCATCCATCTTTCAGGGTCAAGTAGACTCTTTATAGTTGCTTTTCTTCGTCGGATTCCATAGCTTCACTGACGAGCTGCTATACAGCGAAACGCGTCTGGAGATAAATTGTTATATATATAGTTATATAAAATAAAAAATAATAATAATATGGGAAATAGAAAAGGCGTCACTTGTAATATATTTAAAAAAGAAGAGAAAGAGAAAAAGGGGATCCTAACTTTTTATTAATTAAAAAAATTAAACCTTTCTTCCCTTATATATATATATATTCATCATATGCCACGTTGCTGCAGTTATAAGGTATTTGAGCTGGGTCGTGGGATTTTTTTTTTTAAAAGGCAAATTCTGTCTATTAGCTCTTATTAAGTGAAAACAATCAAATACTATTTTTGGGCGCCAGTTTGCTCTAGTGGCAAACAGAAAAGAAAGGAAAAGCAATCACAACTACAAAAATCAACAACAAAAGATTTATTTAAGTAAGTAGGTATTCAGATATAAGTTTGACAGTCAAGGAAATATTGGCATCATTTCAAATTATACGTTAATTAGTTATTAGCTAATCAATTAATCACTTAAAGTAAAATAAGTTAATCACTGAATAAATATAAATGCAATAAAAGTGAGATTAATACAGGCCAGCTACCAAAGATTATAATTTATTAAGGTTAGATAAGCTAATTAATGATTAGATAAAATAAGGTTAAATATAAATGCAATAAAAGTGAGATTAATACAGGCCAGCTACCAAAGATTATAATTTATTAAGGTTAGATAAGCTAATTAATGATTAGATAAAATAAGGTCGGTGGCCTAGATATAAATTACACCTAAAATTAATTAAATGTGGGCCTACAACCCAAATTACAATTTATTAAGATTGGATAAGGGTAATTATGAATAAAAAATAAGTTAAGGTCAGTGACCTAGATATTATTGCACCAAAAATTAATTAAATGTGGGCCTTCAACCCAAATTACAGTTTATTAAGATTGGATAAGGGTAATTATGAATAAAAAATAAGTTAAGGTCAGTGACCTAGATATTATTGCACCAAAAATTAATTAAATGTGGGCCTTCAACCCAAATTACAATTTATTAAGATTGGATAAGGGTAATTATGAATAAAAAATAAGTTAAGGTCAGTGACCTAGATATTATTGCACCAAAAATTAATTAAATGTGGGCCTTCAACCCAAATTACAGTTTATTAAGATTGGATAAGGGTAATTATGAATAAAAAATAAGTTAAGGTCAGTGACCTAGATATTATTGCACCAAAAATTAATTAAATGTGGGCCTTCAACCCAAATTACAGTTTATTAAGATTGGATAAGGATAATTATGAATAAAAAATAAGTTAAGGTCAGTGACCTAGATATTATTGCACCAAAAATTAATTAAATGTGGGCCTTCAACCCAAATTACAGTTTATTAAGATTGGATAAGGATAATTATGAATAAAAGATAAGTTAAGGTCAGTGACCTAGATATAAATTACACCTAAAATTAATTAAATTAGAGGTAATAAATACGATATAGTGCCACATTAATAGCGGAACACTCCAAATAACTATATTTTTGACTAAGTCACACCTAGTCGGCTACGAATAACTTTCAATACTGCCCTAAATATGAGATATTTTGCAAGGTTGAAGCAAGTTTACTTAAAGCAAAGTACTTATCTTTACACTGGTTTTGATGTAGCGCCCCTCGATAACAGTTCCACGTCTCAAATCTGGTCATACCATCCCCAACTAACACGTTTTGGTCATAGACGTTTCCTTGTTCAGGTGCAGCTGCCTCGGGTGTTCAATGCCTGGACTCGGTACCTCTCCTCAAGAAAACTGTACTCCTACGGTAGCAATTCCAACTTGGCCAGCAACCATTTGATGCTCAATTGAATATCAACGTGAAAATTTGAACTCAAGTTCACTGGGAACTCTTGAAACAACGTAGTTTGTGGCTTTCCTCAGCTTAACGATTTCTTCTTTGTTTCTAGCAGTGAGCTCTTATGGGACCCCAAAATCCAGCACTATGCTGATACTATTCACAAATCTTCAAATCGCTTTGCTGCGAATCAGTTGGCCAAAGAAGAGCAGGAGAAAGAGAGCTTTTTCACCGTCGCTTGTGAATTTATAGATTCGGTTTAAAAAAAAATCGACCAACTCGAAAAAAAACCCAAAAAACTGTCTAAGAACTAAAAAAAAGTCGACGATCCAAGAAACGACTAGCCTTAAACTCGTCAACGTAGTTCTTAGCTAAATCGGAATGTCACTAATGTCGAACAAAACAACTCTAGTATCTTTCCAAGTAAATTTAAATGTAAAGTTCATGCATGCCCGATTCTGCGGATCCAAAATCGTTCCTGGCCAGTGATTGGTTTTATTGCAGCTGATTAAAATATTTAATATTATTTATTATTTTAGTTAAATTGTAACATTTACAAAATGTAATGTTACAAATACCCCCTTCCAAAGAGAAAAAAAAACTGATAACCTCTACCTTGCAAAATCCCTGAAAACTTACCTAAAAGTACTTAGCTAATAGCGACAACTATAAGTGAGTACAATAACTACAAAGTTCATACTTAAGTTACAACATCTTAATTACTAAGCATGTTACATAGTAACACATAATTGGTTTTGATACTTCCTATTCTAAACTTACTAACTAATGGATACGATTATCTATTCAGAAGGTGAACAGTCAGAGGTCTCCATCCGAATCATTGCAATCCAGGGAGTGTTTGAGATCTTTAATATGATAACGTCCTAGATTTTTACCATTTTCATCCAGAAGTTCATATATAAGAGGAGATATTTTTCTTTTGACTTTACATCGAATATACTTTGGCGCTAATTTAGACGAAAATTGTTTAGAGGCGTCAGATAAAATAAAGTTTCTCTTATAAAGTATATCTCCTTCATCAAATTCTAAAGTTCTTTTTCTAAAGTTATAATATTTTTTATTACGTTTATGTGATGACATAATTCTTTTCGAAACTTGTTCATAGATTTCAGGGAGTTTACCTAATTCGTTAACAAAATCTGAGCGATTTCTAAATTGATAAGGAGAGCAATACTTATTGTCAAATAGTCCGTAGTAATCCCCCGAAAGTGGTAGATTTCGACCAAAATTTAAGAAAGCAGGGGAGAACCCAGTTACGTCATTAGTAGCGGTACACATAGCGTGCGCAATTTGTGGTATAAATTGGTCCCAACAAGTTTGGTCTTGATCTTTAATGTAAGATTTTAGTGCAGTCTTAACGACACGGTTATAACGTTCACAAAAATTACCCTGCGGATGGTATCTTGCATTGTACCAAATATTTTTATTTTTATAGTTATGTAATAAATTTTTAAATTGCTTAGAAACAAATTCGGTACCATTATCACACACACATGTCATAGGGACACCAAAAGACAAAAATAAATTATTCTCAACAAATTTGCATATTTCTTTAGTGGATGCCTGTCTCAGTCGGTGAATAAAAGTATACTTCGTAAACCAGTCAACGACAACCAATAGATATCGATTTCCGAGCTTTGATCGAGGATATGGACCCATTATGTCTAAAGAAATCAATTGAAAAGGTATCTCTATTTTCTTTGGAACACCCATGATACCAATACGACCCAGCTGTGAAGCCTTTTGTTCATTACACGTTGTACATTTACCTACATATTTTTTAACATCTGCCCTAATGCCTGGCCAATAATACTGTTCAAGGATTCTAGATAGAGTTTTCTTGACACCAAAATGTGATGCTAGAGGAGAATCATGATTTTGTTTCAAAATTTGAGAACGATCCGGTTTGGGGATTATTAGTTTCCAATCTTTGATATTAGTTTGAATATTATGATTGGACTCAAGATATTTATACAATTTGTCACCTTGAATATGCCATAGAGGAAATTTATCTGGATTGGTCTTAACATTGGTAATCATTTTGCTAAACCACTTATCATTAGGTATTGAAGCATGGTGGTTTTGTTTATTAGGGAAAATATCAGTGTCATCTGTTTCTATAGAAGCCTTTCCCACAGTATTCACCCCAAGAGGAATTAAACTGTCAACCAGAAGGCTATCATTCAAAATCTCACTAATGTCTTCAAAGAAATTTTCTTGTTCTAATATTTCACAATGATTCGGTTTCTCAGGTTCAAGAGCAGTTAAGAGACTATCATTTGGGATATGAGTTGTGTTGACAATGTCAAAATTGACAGGTAAATCGATTTTGTTAAGGTTATTATTTACATTTTCATTTATTTTCTGACTAGTTATATTAAAAGCTTGTCGATTCAGGATATTTAACTTGAAATTGGGAAAATCAGATACTTGGACCTGTCTACTGGTGGATTCACCTTGACATAATGTGTTCTGGTTTACACTATACGAATTTGTCATAAAATCAAGTTTTAGGTCAAATTGTTTACAAAAATCAACTCCTAGGATCAGATTATGTCGTATACTGGGTACAATAAGGAAACAGATATTTTTAGTGACTTTATCTAAAGTGATAGGCAAAGTAACTTGCCCAATTACCTGCTGAGAAACACCATCTGCTGTGGTAACGTTAGAATCAGAGTTATACTTGATATCAATGTTATGATTTAAAATCAGTAAATAACCACCCCGACCCAAAATACTAGACATAGCTCCAGTGTCAAGGAGTGCCAACAATTCTTTATCATTAAAATTAATAGAAACATATGGTCTATGATCAGGCTTAAGGCTTACCAAAAGTGGTGATAACTGGTTTTGATTATAAAATTTTTTTACAAAATTAAGCCAATCAACCCATTTGTTTTGTTTTGAAAAGTTATTACTTGGTATTGCCTTTTTAAATTTAAGTTCACTGGTTTTATAATGAAATACCCTATAGTTCTGACCAGTCACAAAACCTAGGCTACGTCGTTTTTTGATTTAGTGTTACAATTTGGACATTTTGGCTTGATGGTGTTCTGTTTACCACACCCATAGCAAAATCTAGTTTTAGGCTTATCGCATCTAGTATATATATGTTGATTTGAACCACAGTTCCAGCATTTATTATTTAGTGCACCGACCTCGATATTATCGTTAGCATGCAAGTTAATATTATCAAGAGAATCTGTAATTCCTGCAATCCCTACATTTCGACTACGGTTACCCTGGCAAGGTAAATTAGGTGAAAAAGTTCGAGGTCGCGAACCAGTGCCTTGAAAGTGATCTGATTGGTACTTGGTTTCCTCAATCATCCTACACATATATTTAAGCTCTTCAATATTAGCAGGGAAACGTAAAGTTAAATGTTGTTGAAAATAGGGTTGTAGATTTCTTTGAATGATACTCAGTTGTTCCTGTTCACTGACTGGTCTTGAAAAACGTTTAAATAAAGTTTGCATTACTGCAATAAACATAGCAGGTCTCTCATTTATACCCTGAGTTCTAGAGCGAACTTCGTCTCATAAATTGGATTCAAAATTGATAGGCAGAAAGTTTATTTTTAATTGACACACCAGATCATTCCAAGTAAAAAGTTGGTGGCGGATGCTCCGATACCACACAAGGACATCATCTTCAAAGAACTCATGTGCAAAATTAATTAACAAGTCTTTATTTATATTATAGGATAGAGTAAATTCATCTATTTTTTCTAGAAAACTCAAAACGTTATGATTTTTCCCATTAAATTTCAAATTACTTTTTTGAATTTGACTTATTTTTGAAAAGAAACTTGGGTCAGCCCCGGAGTTAAAAGGATTAGATCGAGTCTGATGGTTTGGTGAACCTATCTGACATGCATTTTGCCTACCATTAAAACTAGGTGTATTTGAATTATAATTCCTATTATCTTGATATGGCTGTCTGGCCCCAAAATTAGTAGAATTTGTATGAATATTATCCTGACAAAAATTCATATTTTGATTTCCCTGAAAACGCTGAAAACTATACGATAGAGGTAAATTGGTTGAGGTTACTCTATTTTCAAAAAGATTATTTGACTGAAAATTATCGACAGGTCGTTCAAATCTTTGCTGAGATGACTCTAATGCATAATTTTGAGGAAAACTTTGATTGTTCGCCATGCCTTCACCTCTGAGATGATTAGTTGCATAATTAAACCCGCTTGATTGTACGTCATGACAGGTCAGTGGAGGCATTGACATAACTGAAACATTCCGCGCATTAGTTGGAGTTCTAAGATGGTTAACTACACTTGATATTGCCTTGCGAGCTGGTTCACTCTGTACACGCTTGGTAGGGGATATACTGTTGCTATTATTATGACCACTTTCAGTTGGACTACGACTAGATATCGACTCGGTACTCAAATCTATAAGGTCATTTTCTGTGTTAGGGTCATCTAGCACAGAATCTACACTTTTTGCTTGCTTTTGTTTTCAAAAGATCTAAGAGAAATACAGCTTTAGTTAACAGTTTAGTTTTAGTTTCACAAAATTCGTCATCATCAGGGAACCTAGATATTCGATGTCTAATATGCAATATTTTAGATTTTAGATATTTGAACTCTTGGTGATTCTCATTGAATTTGAAAAGATCTACCCTATGGGAAACATTTCTCAATTTAAACTTACAAAGGTTTGCTTCCAAGCAAAAATCAATAGGTACTTCCGGATAAACTATGGTATCTTCAGACTCAGCTGCTAAATGTCCTCGTAGGATTGCTGTTTTATACTGCCCAGCTCCCTGAACCACTGCTGACCGAACAAACAGCTCAAAATTCAGCTCATCCTCTGACAGACACTCGGGATCCATAATTCTTTTTCCTAAAAATTATAAAAAATTTGTAACGATACGATACTTAAAAAGGTTTAGTAGTTAAGAACGTTAAAGCAAATAAATTTTAAAGATATTGTTCACAAAACAATATATATGATGCTAATATTTAAAGAATATAACACTTGATTTTAATAAAAACATCAGCACAAAATAACAGATATAATATTTAATATTTGATTATTTCCCTTGTTGTTGAAAAAAGAAAACGATAGTTAAGACAGAAAAGCACAGAAAAAGCACAGAGTAACAACAGAGGCAAATCAGATAAATAGGTCGCCCTGTAGGAGTCACACTAAAGGAAGCCCCACACGTTGGCGTCACTTGTTATATATATATTATATATATATATAAAATAATAAAAATAATAATAATATGGGAAATAGAAAGGCGTCACTTGTAATATATTTAAAAAAGAAGAGAAAGAGAAAAACGGGATCCTAACTTTTTATTAATTAAAAAAATTAAACCTTTCTTCCCTTATATATATATATATATTCATCATATGCCACGTTGCTGCAGTTATAAGGTATTTGAGCTGGGTCGTGGGATTTTTTTTTTTTAAAAGGCAAATTCTGTCTATTAGCTCTTATTAAGTGAAAACAATCAAATACTATTTTTGGGCGCCAGTTTGCTCTAGTGGCAAACAGAAAAGAAAGGAAAAGCAATCACAACTACAAAAATCAACAACAAAAGATTTATTTAAGTAAGTAGGTATTCAGAAATAAGTTTGACAGTCAAGGAAATATTAGCATCATTTCAAATTATACGTTAATTAGTTATTAGCTAATCAATTAATCACTTAAAGTAAAATAAGTTAATCACTGAATAAATATAAATGCAATAAAAGTGAGATTAATACAGGCCAGCCACCAAAGATTATAATTTATTAAGGTTAGATAAGCTAATTAATGATTAGATAAAATAAGGTCAGTGGCCTAGATATAAATTACACCTAAAATTAATTAAATGTGGGCCTACAACCCAAATTACAATTTATTAAGATTGGATAAGGGTAATTATGAATAAAAAATAAGTTAAGGTCAGTGACCTAGATATTATTGCACCAAAAATTAATTAAATGTGGGCCTTCAACCCAAATTACAGTTTATTAAGATTGGATAAGGGTAATTATGAATAAAAAATAAGTTAAGGTCAGTGACCTAGATATTATTGCACCAAAAATTAATTAAATGTGGGCCTTCAACCCAAATTACAGTTTATTAAGATTGGATAAGGGTAATTATGAATAAAAAATAAGTTAAGGTCAGTGACCTAGATATTAATTACACCTAAAATTAATTAAATGTGGGCCTACAACCCAAATTAGAGGTAATAAATACGATATAGTGCCACATTAATAGCGGAACACTCCAAATAACTATATTTTTGACTAAGTCATACCTAGTCGGCTACGAATAACTTTCAATACTGCCCTAAATATGAGATATTTTGCAAGGTTGAAGCAAGTTTACTTAAAGCAAAGTACTTATCTTTACACTGGTTTTGATGTAGCGCCCCTCGATAACAGTTCCACGTCTCAAATCTGGTCATACCATCCCCAACTAACACGTGTTGGTCATAGACGTTTCCTTGTTCAGGTGCAGCTGCCTCGGGTGTTCAATGCCTGGACTCGGTACCTCTCCTCAAGAAAACTGTACTCCTACGGTAGCAATTCCAACTTGGCCAGCAACCATTTGATGCTCAATTGAATATCAACGTGAAAATTTGAACTCAAGTTCACTGGGAACTCTTGAAACAACGTAGTTTGTGGCTTTCCTCAGCTTAACGATTTCTTCTTTGTTTCTAGCAGTGAGCTCTTATGGGACCCCAAAATCCAGCACTATGCTGATACTATTCACAAATCTTCAAATCGCTTTGCTGCGAATCAGTTGGCCAAAGAAGAGCAGGAGAAAGAGAGCTTTTTCACCGTCGCTTGTGAATTTATAGATTCGGTTTAAAAAAAAATCGACCAACTCGAAAAAAAACCCAAAAAACTGTCTAAGAACTAAAAAAAAGTCGACGATCCAAGAAACGACTAGCCTTAAACTCGTCAACGTAATTCTTAGCTAAATCGGAATGTCACTAATGTCGAACAAAACAACTCTAGTATCTTTCCAAGTAAATTTAAATGTAAAGTTCATGCATGCCCGATTCTGCGGATCCAAAATCGTTCCTGGCCAGTGATTGGTTTTATTGCAGCTGATTATAATATTTAATATTATTTATTATTTTAGTTAAATTGTAACATTTACAAAATGTAATGTTACAGAATCCGGCGAAGGCAAGCAACTAACCTTTAGAATTCTAAAGTCCTTTAATTGTTGATGCTAAGCCAACATCTCTTACTGAGTCTATGGTAACACAATTTAGTTGGTAACAGATTTCATTAAAAAGGAAAGTTCTATTATTAAATAACTTAAATGTGTTTGAAACGGTTCCATCATCTTTTGTTTATTTACCTATAATGGAAAGAAAGCTTTGAGAAGGAAGTGTACATTTTTCTATTTCATGGACAGGAATCATAGTCTCATCGTTGTTTCCCAATTTTGTAAGTAAGACGTTTGTTGTGTGATTAAAACACTGGACATTTCCAAGGCCTTTGACCGAGTATGGCATGAGGGGCTCCTAACTGAAGTGAGAGCATGCGGAATGCCGGTTCAATTTTGTTCATGGCTGTCAAGCTTTCTTAAAGACCGTTCTCTGCGTGTGGCGTTGGACGGATTTCTTTCAGACACATTTAACATCAACGCCGGAGTCCCTCAAGGTTCTATATTGTCCCCCTCTTTCCTTTTACTATACATTAACGATCTTTTGGAAAAACCAAAATCCTATATATAGTTTCGCTGATAACAGCATACTTGTTTCTTCTTTTACTTTGGATATTAAATTTAAACAAGCAGCATTTCTAAACCGAGAAATTGATTCAAATACTGAAATATTATGGAACACGTTCGAGACGTAAATTGGAAAGAGGTCACCGTATCTACCATATCTATTTTTGGTTTGTTGGTCAAATGTTGGCATTCACTGGTAACGGGAATGTATAAAAAATAGACAAATCAATTTAGGTTACTAAGTTATATTTCATGTTAAGTTTTTATACAGGAATATTAAAGCGGTTGATTTTTGCGATGCTTAATTTACACTTGGGTTGAAGTAACAGGATTGCAGAAGCAGCAAGTTCTAGAAAAATTTGGCATTCCATCAAAATAAGTTCTTTGATATGGATTATTAAAGTAAATAAAACAGGGTAAACGAGTTTGAAGATCGAATGATTTTTTTAATGATGTGGGTCCTCTGGCCCAAACTTTAGAAATTTCGAGTAGTTCATCATAGTTTACCAAATACTCCAGAGGGAACATCTTTAGTTTTTCAGCTGTAAAATCCATTAGCTGTTTTACCATTCATATGAGACAACATAATATTGGCTGAAGCATACGTTCCCTAATTATTATATTAACAAAGTTAATCTTTTTAAACTTTGTTTCTTGCTTCACCAAGTGGTCTTTGAAATCGCCGCCATTCTGCTTGCCGAAATGTCTTCTTTGCCTTTGTAGATAGGTTTGGGGGTGATTGTTTGAGAATTAACTTATTTTTGACATAGGCTCTAGGATCGTATGTTTCAGAAGGTTCTTCGTCCCAAGAGGTATCAACTGGAACTGAAGCAGACATGATGTTTTTGGTATTAAATGATTCAATTTATTGGTTGAGGGTTGGCATATAGGGAGGATTCAGTGGTAGCTAGCAGTATCCACAATAGTGTATACAAACACCTGATTTACTATTAACAATTATTGTTCTACACATCCAGTTACAACATTAAATGAGCTTAAGGTAAATCTACACCGCTACTAAATGTTGAATTGATTACTGTGTTAAATATAGAGTGGTGGGAAGAGTGGTCTGAAAGTGAAGGTGAATGGCGGTGTGAGAATACTGGTGGGAGGATTGAAAACCTGGTCCCTACTGCGTATGTGTATTGGTAGGCGTGGCTGTGGTAGGGTGGAGGGAAAATTTAGTGGTAGGGGGATAGTGATCAGTGATCCTGGTCCCCGAAACTGTGACTAACTATCTACCCATGATTTAGTGAAAACCGGAAATTAATATAACTTGTAACTAAAGATATTAATAAAGCATTTTGAAAAATAAATAACTTGCCGCTGCATTTTAATGATGGAATTATGATCACTAAGCCAGTGAGAAAATTTTGAATACAATAATAAATATTATCTAATATTATCCGTCTTATAATTTTATTCAAGTCCGTTTATACGGGCATAATTATTTAGAATCAAGATAACAGGTATGCTTTAAATAACAATAACTGTAAAAATGTAGCAAGTAGGCATTGTAACAAAAATCACATTGTAAAAATTTAAAGAATATTTTATGTCACATTCAAATTACATGGTAGATGATGGCTCAACCGACATCATTCAGTGAAATACCAGCGCATCGGCTTAGGTGGCACGAAGTTGTTTTTTAAGTTACCTAGCGTTTCGTTGCTGTGCCAATGTTTTTGACATTCATAGTGGGAAATATAGAAAACGCTACGATGATGGTTTCAAGATCAAAATGCTCCGGAGGTAAACTCGGGATTTTGAACAATGGAAATGGTGTGACACCGGGATTTGTTAAAAGACACAAAATTAGCAACTTCCAAATTGACTTGTCGAATTTAAGGACTCAAACATTCAGCAGTCCATCAACGTTTACAACCTACCAAACCTTCAGGTAAATACAGTATCCGAAAGAAAAGCCAGATTGTCGATAAGTACGATCAGCTATTTATATTCTGGATACTACTTCCATCGTTGATTTATGCGCTACTTTCTTCTGAACCAGAGCCGACACTTGAGACAAAAGACTTTCATTCACAATGGTTCATAATATTAATGCAGATAATTACTAAGTCCATTTGCTGCTTTTATCGGCCAGCAAGGGATACTCATTACAGAGACTTGTTCTAGTCACTTATTTTTTGCAATCCCGCCATCTCAATTCCGAAGTTGTCATATTTCCGGCAAAAATACTCGAATACAGGCGACGGGCAAGGTCGCAAAGCTGAATCCTTTGCCGTCAGCTCTGGCCTCAATCAACTCATCCTTAACTTTTAATTTACGCTAAAAAAAAAACAGGTGGTAGTTTTTTTAAATAAGTTAGTGTCGAAGAACCGGATATAGTTTGCGGAACACTCGATTTCCTGGGGCATTTTCTCTGGGCATAGTCACGTAGCAACGTTTTGGGAACAAATGATACGAAAATTCACAAACACTATTTGGTTAAAAAACATAATTGGAAAGCTATTTTTTGCGGGTCGTACCAGTAATCAAATTGCTCGGGATCCGTGGTTTGGCGTTTCGTAGTGATGTTGAAGTTTTTGGATCCCCTAAAAATGAAAATTGTATTATTGCAAAATTCGATCCATTACTTTCGAAATACTTTGATACATGGGAATAGAGAAAAAGAGACGGTATCATATCTGTCAAAAGATATATGTAATAAAGTTTTAGAGATTATGGCCCAACCAGTTCTGAATGAAATAATTGATAGTCTGCAAAAGAGCAAATATGATTCGACAATTATTGACTCCAGGACAGACATAACACATTGATTAAATGACAGTTGTGTTCCGATATGTTTCGTCGAGCGATCAAGTTATGGAATAATTTGTGATGATTTTAAATAGTGTTGGCAACAAAGCAGTTGTCATGGAACTACCTATATGTTAAGTGCTAAAAAAATTAAACGGAGACTTAAACGATTGTAGGGGGCCAATCATATGGAAAAGCGAGTAATACGGGAGCGTATTCAGGACTTCAGGCAACACTAAAAAAAAAATGAGTTGACAGTCTACACTCCATACGCTGCTCATTCTTTAAATTTAGTGGGCTCTTGCGCAGCCGAATGTGGACGTCAGCGACTTTCCGTTTTAAGTCGTCAATTGAACAGATATATGTTTTTTCTTTTAAAAGAAAAACTTCAAGAAAATGAATTATCTTAACATGAAAAGTATCTGTTGCCAAAATTATTATCAGATACTCGTTGGTCTACTCGAGAAAACAAGAGCGATTTTATTACAAAAAATATTAATCAATCAAACGAAAAAAATTTAACAAGAACGGAGGCTCAAGGTTTGTGTAAAATGTTTGACAAATTAAAATTTGGTATACTTACTGTTTAGTGAAATAACATTCTTCAAACTTTTAACAAAACAAATGAATCTTTGCAAAAAGCAGATATGGATTTGCCTACCACTAATTTGTTTGAGTCATTATTAAATTTTGGGAAAAACTTTTGAAATAATTACCTAAGCTATGAAGAAAGAGGTAAAGAGCTAACGAATTGCCATCAATATGAAGTTAATATTACCAGAAAAAAAAAATTAGGAAACGTAATATTGGAGGTGGGCTTTGACGGTGAATCCAAAACGAACGTGAATACGTTTAACGTGATGCACAATAGTTTAATACAAGTTACAAGAATTATTTAAAGGCTGCAACCCTTCTACTGAAATAGAAAACCGCTTTAGTTTTCTTAATAATAGGCTAAACGGTACAGTCGTTGGCCGGTCATCAGTTATTGGCCACCTTAGGAATAATCTGAAATAATAAGAATTCTAGTAGCAAAATAGATATGAAATACATGTTATGTTGTTCCGGCAACATCGCTTCTTGAACCCAACATCTGTCAGTTACTTCCAGTAAATGCTTATGATAGGTGTCCTACGGTGACCTTCAAGATTCTGACTCAATAACCAACTTTTAAGAAATTTCTTAAGAAACTACACTTACATGGTAAGCTATTATATTTTACTATACTGCTTGATTAATTTAAATTTATGTCTCTGGAGATTATTTCGTTTTAATTTACATACTTTTAATGATTTAAAATGCTAGGCTAGAATTTTTGGCGGTAAGTTTAAGTGGCCAATAACCACAATATTCATTTTTCTGTGGCACTGGCCCTGTTCCAATTTTATTTCTTTTTGTAAATTTAACTCAAATTTGAGTCTTTTTTTTTAGCAAATATGGTCTTCTGTTTAGGATATTGGTATATTTTAACAATGTTTATCAGTTGTTGACCGATGGCCGATAACTATGTGGTTGGATGCCTAATAATTGTATATTTTGGCATACTTTTTGAATTTTTTCGAAACGAAGAATAAGGTTTTGGTTTCAGCACATTTTTTATTTCACAAACTTACACAATGTCAAATACAGAGAAAGATAAAATCTATATAAAAAAATACACGAAACTTGATGCACGAAATGTTACGAAAAGGATGCTAGAATACCAGGATATACTAAACGATCCTACGATAGTTTATAGTGGCGACAAAACTATTTTCCTCGTATATCCAAAAAGTAAAAAAGTTCTGTTAGTGAGAGGAAGCAAAAATGTGTATGAAATTGAACACCACTCCAAAATTAATTCTTACAGTCATGTTCACGTTTTTAGCATCTGGGCATATAACGCCACCCATGAATATCCTTCCGTATAAGAGATAGCTGTCAGATGTTGTAAAAACACTACCCAATGACTGGGGCATTGGTATCAGCGACACACGGTGGAAGAAAAGTGAATTTTTTTTTGAATGCATTTGAAACGTTTTAAATGAACATCTGGTTATCCAAAGTACTGTGTTTTCCAAACAGAAGTTTGTAGATGGACATTTGACCGTGGAAACTATGTAAAAATAATATTAGTACTGTTATATCCGAATGGGACAAGAAATATGCAGCCATTAGACGTTTATCGATTTAAGCATTTGAAAAATAGCTGAAACGGGGCCGTTTCAAAATTTAAACGAGAACATTCGAACACTGTGGTCGCAAAAGAAAATTTTGCGGCGGTGTTAAATACAGTGATTAGTTTAATAAAATCAAAATCGATAAGGAATCGATTTAAAGCGACTGGTTTATATCCATGCAATCCGGAGGAAATCGATACACCAAGTCGTCATCACAAAGTTACACTGTTGTATATTGCATTTTTGTCATTCTCCAAACTATTAAGTTTGTGCCTTGTTGCTTCATTCAACAGTCGAGCAATAAGACTTGTTACTGTTCGGTCTCGCATAGATGTTGATTCCCAAGCAGTATTAAAATGTTTATACTCGTCAGGCAAAGTAACACATGGAATCATCTATTTTATGATTTAATGACTCAAGCCTACATACTATGTTTTGCAAACAACTGATGTGAAGAGAAAGATCAGTACCCTTTTTATATGTGTAGTTAAAAAATTCTCTCAATTAACTGCACTTTTGTTCTTCTGTTCCTTGCTGAAATATGCCACATAATTTTTCAAACATATCCTTCGAGTGTTCGCAGTTGATAATATGTGTCATTAGTTTCTTGTTAATGCTGGTCACTACAATTTTCTGTGCTTTAGCATCTTGTTTTCCCCATGCACTTTTTTCTTCTGGTTTGGTTACGCATTACAAAGTTGTATGCTCTCTAAACTTTTTATCAGCAGAGTTACAAACTTGTATCTTAACCGTTACAATGTAGGTAAATAAAATTACAAAGTTGTATGACGCCAAAATAATATTTTTACAATTACATAGTGGTATGTCTTATTTACATTATTTTAATCTCAACAATATTAATAAGAGCAAACTAAACGTTTATAAGCCCTTTTATCGACCACATAGCAGGTATACTGGTCCCTAAAGCACGAGCGGCTAATGGGAAGAAGTAGCAACGACATTGCAAGTGCTTTAATACAAATTTTGGAGGCAGTATGGCTGGAAAACCCAAATTTAACTTCTTTGATTTTACGGTGCGATAGCTACGTGCCCCAAAATAGAAACTCTGTAATGTCGGCTACAATTTTTTTATTTATTAAGAATCACCGAATATAAACTGAATTATAATCCAATTAAAGGAACAAGATTTCAAAAGTGATAAAGCCTGTGCTACGAAATCATTCCATTTAGCCAGGTTCTGGCCCTAAAATTTACAAAATACCTATTTTAAATCAAACATAAAATTAGTCATGCATATGAAAATTGTAAGAAAGTTTCTATTCGTGATTACCGACCTACAAGATCAGATGCTCCAAGTAGTATTAATATTAAACTTCCTTCTCTGTTTTCAGTAAATAAATCAATTACTCCAAATAAAATAGAAGCTATCAAAAGTATGTCGACAAAATATTTTATAAAGCAAGTTCTTTTTATGTTCAATGTATTTTTATAAGTTCTTGTTTGATGGTTTCTTGCTGCTTGATAAAACTAATTTCTTATTCTATATCGATTTCAATTTCAAAATAAAAGGTCTAGAATTCTGACAACAAATTCTCATTTATATTATCTGTCTAACTGACAAAATCATCAGGTAACAAAAACATATACAGTTCATTTAAAACTAAACTTTCTAAACTTAACATTCTTCCAACTTAAGTCTACATACTTTCGAAACGGGTCTTCGTTTTACTCCGGTACGTGTCTGTACATCTACTACTCTTATTCTTCCGTCTCTTCCAGGAATAGCTGCTGTAATTTTTCCAAGTTTCCAGCGGTTTCTAGGCAGGTTATCTTCTACTACAACTACTATTTCGTTTTCTTTAATCGGATCTGTTTCGTCTGTCCATTTTGTACGTCGAGATAATGTGGGCAAATATTCTTTTACCCAACGCTTCCAAAAGTTATTAGACATTTGTTGAAATTTTTGCCATTGCTTTCGATAATATCCATTATCAGGACAGTGGAAACAGTTGGCTTCGCTAGGAGAAGCTCCCAAAATAAAATGGTTCGGAGTAAGAGCTTCTGGGTGATTTGGGTCACTGGAGACGTAGGTAAGTGGTCTGCTATTTACAATGTATTCAACTTCAGAGAAAAGTGTCAGAAGAAGTTCGTCGTTTAATTTCTGGTTAGTAAAAATGAATGAAAAGGTAGTCTTAATTGATCTTATAAGCCGTTCCCAAGAGTCACCCATATGCGGTGCGCTAGGAGGTATGAATTTCCAATCGATTTGCCTATTTGACATGTTTTCGGCTACTGCCTTCTTATTCATATCTTCTACAGCTTTCTTTAACTCTTCTGCCGCAGCTCTAAAATTTGTCCCATTATCAGAAAAAATAACTTCTGGTGTTCCTCGTCTACCAATCAATCTTCTCAAGGCCATTATAGCAGAATCTGCATTTAATGAATGTGCTACTTCCAAGTGTATTGCTCTTTTAGTCAAACATATAAATAAAACTCCCCATCTTTTCTCTTGTCTTCTTCCTACTGTCACTAGCATAAGTCCAAAATAGTCAACACCAGTATAAGTGAATGGTTTTACATTTGGAATTAATCTTTCTGGTGGCAGTTGACCCATTAAAGGTATTACTGGTTTAGATTTCCTCAACTTACATTTGGAGCAGTTCTGAAAACATGTTTTTACTGCTTGTCTTCCATCAATAATCCAAAATTTTTGTCTAATTTTATTTAGTACTGTCTCTACTCCTTGATGGCCAAAAATTTCGTGATAATGTTGTATAAGAAGTTTCGTAAACTTATGTTTTGGATGTAGAATATAAGGATTCCTGGCGGTTAGGCTCATAAAATTCGCAAAATTTGTTCGTCCTTCAAGAACTAATAGATCGTTTTTTAATATAGGTGTCAACTTCTTGAGTCTACTTTGTCGTTTTAATTTTCTATTTTTTCTTATACTTTCAATGTCTTCTAAAAAACTTTCCTTCTGACTCTGTTTAATCCAAAATATTTCTGCATATTGAATTTCTTGTCGTGTTAAAGTGTCTTCTACATTTCTTACTGTGTCTATTACTTTATTTATTTTGTTCTGTAATTTTTTAATAAATCGGAACTCCCAGGCTGTTACTCTGATCAATTTGTCGAAATTTGAAAATGTTTCTATGTTTGGTAAACCATCATTTGATAAAAACGTGACCATGACTGCTTCTTTTTGATCTTCATTTTCTTCAATTTTTAAACTTGATATTTTTGCCTCTGGCCAGTGTGATTTGTCATCGGTATATAAAAAGTTTGGACCGTGCAGCAAAAAATTGATATTATTATTGATATTGCAAACTTCATTTGATCTAGTAGCAAGATCTGCAGGATTTTGATGAGAAGGTACCCATTTCCAATCAGCAACATTAGTATTTTCTTGTATTTCTCCGATTCTATGAGATTCAAACTGGCCTAAGCTCTTGCCATTTCCTCTTAGCCAATGCGTCACAGTTGTTGAGTCTGTCCATAGGTAACTTTGGGTAATTTTTATTTCCAATTGTTTCTTTAAGGAAACAAAAATCCTACTTCCCATTACAGCAGCCTGTAATTCTAAACGGGGAATAGAAAGTGGTTTAATTGGTGTAACTTTAGCCTTGGCAAAAATAAGGGATCCGTAAATGTCATCCTTGGTGAATGTAAGCAAGTACGCTGCTACCGCACAAGCTTGTTTACTTGCATCACAAAATATATGCATTTCTATTCTCTCTGTTTCGGTCATTCTAACTGGTGAATAGCATATAGGAATCTTTAAACTGAAAATGATTGCATTCAAATTATTTAACCATTATTGCCATGATATATAAAGGTCTTCAACAATTTTTTCATCCCAACCAATGCCTTTTCGCCATATGTCTTGTAATGATATTCGTCCGTGAATTGTGAAGATTGAAATAAGACCAAGTGGGTCAAATATTGACATGACATTGCTTAAAACTTGTCTCTTGGTGGGTCTATAATCGGTATTAAAAAATATGGGTTCAAGTTTTACGCGAAAATTAAGGCTGTCATCTTTTGCATCCCACCATAAACCAAGAACTCTTCGAAGGTCAGCATGACAGTCTAAATTGAAATCTTTACAAAAGTCGGCATTTTCTGATAATTTTTTCATTACTTCTTCGCTATTAGAGATCCGGTTTAACAAGTCAAAACCTCCTAGTTTTTGAATTCTTCTAACTTTAGATATTATTTCTAGTGCTTCGTCAAATGTGTCTTTGCAGTCTAAATAGTCGTCAACATAGTGTTTTTCAACAATAGCACTTAAAATTTCGTCATTTGTTGTTTGTTGCCTTGCGTTCAAATTTTTTATTAATTGAGCACAAGCAGGGGAACACGTTGCTCCGAAAGTCATAACCTGCATTTCATAAACGTCAACTGGTCTTGTGGTATCACCTTCTCTCCATAGAATTCTCTGTGCTTGTTGATCTTCAGGTCTGATTCGAATTTGATGAAACATTTGACGTATATCAGCGCAAAATGCTATTTGTCTTTGTCGAAATTTGATTAAAACTCCAGTTAGTGCCTGCATTAGATCTGGGCCGGGTGATAGGTGGTTATTTAGGCTGTATCCGTGGGATTTTGCGGCTGCATCCATCACTAACCTTTGCTTTGGTTTGTTGTGTGTGGAAACTCCAAAATGTGGCAGGTACCAACATCGGAGACCTTCTACTTCGGCTTCTTCTTTTGAAAGTTTTTTTATATATCCTTTCTCGACGTAACTTTCAATTTTCTTGCAGTAATCTTCTTTGTATTTTTCGTCTTTTTTCATTTTTTTCTCAATACAAGCAAGTCTTTGAAAGGCGACTGTTTTACTATCAGGCAGTTTAAGTTTCTCGTCTTTCCACAGGAGTCCTATCTCAAAACGATCTCCTACTCTTTTAGCAGTTTTTTCTAAGATTTCTAGAGCTGTTGTATCCGATTTACTCGATATCTTTGGAGTACATACTCCGAATGACTCTATAGTAAATGAATTTTGAACTAGGTCATGAAGCTTGTCATAACTCTCTTGATGGCATATATGGAAGGTAAACTCATTTCTGTGGCATAAGGTACTTTCAGCTAGTCCATGAACAATCCATCCTAAAGTGGTTTTCGTCGCTATCGGTGAATCTAAAGGACCTTCGCAGACTTTGCGACCCACAGTTAAATGAATATTATCTTGTCCAATTAATATCATCGGTCTTTGTTTAATTTCAGTAAAGGGAATATCGGTCAAATGTGAATAACTTCTCATTTTGTCCGCATATATGTGCTGTTTGGGTAATGCCAGATTATTTATAGATCGCACACCAGTCATTTTAGTGATACGAGCATTTCTGTGAATTCCAGATATATTTATGTCGAAACATCTCGAATTTGTATGCGTCGATTTCATGTCATTTGTCCATTGGACACAAAGTGGTACATTTTCACCTCTGACACCTAAGCGATCAGCTAAAGAACTGTCCATCAGAGTGACTGTTGCAGCTTCGTCGCATAAAGCAACAGTTTCTATTGTTTCACTGGGTCCATGAAGCAACACGTTCACCATCCTCAACAGTAGATTTTTGGAACCTTGACCCATTGCTAAAAGCGTCTCACGAACATTACTTACATTTTGCTTAATTTCTTCAGGTTTGTCTTTATGTAGAAGTTTATTATGTCCTTGTTTGCATCCGTTAATATTGCAAATTTTCCTTTGTTGGCATTTGCTTGTTTGGTGTCTACTTTTAAAACAAGAAAAACAAAGTTTTCGGTCAGTAATAAATTTCCAGCGTGAGTCTATATCTTCTTTTTCAAATTTTCGACACTTCAATTTTATGGCCATTTTCTTGACAAAATGTACATTTTTCTTCTTTTTCTCGTGTCGTATATGCAAATTCCTTTGGCTTTAACCTATATCTGTTTTTCGGTGGGATAACAAAGCTTGCTGCATTTGAAAGTTCCAGCAACCAATCTGCAAATACTGCTAAGTCTGCATTTCTGTTTTTCATTATCAATTCTCCCCAGCGAAATTTTAGTGATTCAGGCAATTTTTGTACTAAGTCTTTTAAAAGTTGTGGGTTTTGAAGATGACTTATACAATTTAGGAATTTGATTGTCGAAACTAAGCAAGAAATTTGGTTTGAAAATTTAATCATACCTTCATAATCATTCTCTCTTACAGGATGTGTCATTGTTACTTTATACATAATTGTTTCTATAATTTGATCTGGTCTTCCAAAGCGCATTTCCAAAGTTTTAATCTTTGTATCTAAACTATGTGGTGAAATTAACATTCCAATTACTGCACTTCTAGCTTCACCGCGTAGGCATTTCTGAAGCTTAATCATTTTCTCTTCATTTGTATATTTGCATGCTGTAGAAATTCTAGTAAAATGTGAAATAAACAATGGCCAATCAGCAGAATTTCCGTCGAAAATGGGAAAATCTCGTTCTAGATATCGTCTTGAATCTGGTTCTTCATTTTTCTTAATGTTTACAACATTGGCTAAGGTTTCACATAGTATTTCAATGTCTGTTTTGTCTTTTTGTCGTACATTTATTTCTTTTGATTCAAATTGGTTTGGTTCACAATTTTCATTACTAAATTTTTCTGGTAAATCATTAACCCAATTTTGAATTTTATCGGTGTATGTTGTATATGTCGAAACAGTATCAAAATTTTTGTCTGACTTCTTACTCTGTGTATAATTTGATACACTTACTACTTCAGCTTCACGTAGTTGCTTTTCCATTTCTAAGACGTGTAGTTTTTGTTTTAGAACTTTTTCCATTACACCTTGTTTTTGTTTAAGAACTTCTTCCATTACACTTTGTTTTTGTTTAAGAACTTCTTTCATTACAATTTGTTTCTTCTGTTCAATTTCTAATGCGATTTTCTTTTTCTCAATGTCAGCTATGCTCTTGGATGACTTAGAAATTCTCGTATATTCCGAACGTAAATCTTTACTCACAGTTTTCTTTCCTTCAGACTCTCCAGCAGGTGTTGTCAAAGGTACAGCTGTCAAAGGTCTGGTCAAATTGTCATTATTATTACTTTTTCTAGCTGCATTACTTCTAGTCTCACTTGTGGATCTCTATAGTCGTCATCTACACTTACTTCTGGTATGTCTGTATTTACCTTACGCTTAGAGGTAATTTCTGGCCAAACAAAATTAGGATCTAGGTGTCTTACACCTGTCTGTCGTCTACCTGAACTTTCCATTAAAGCTGACTTTTTTTTTCTCAGATTGTTTTCTTAGTGGACTGTAGCCTTTTCCAACGGGCTTTTTCTTAGTCTTTCGAAGGACCAATGATAAAACTAATTTCTTATACTATACCGATTTCAATTTCAAAATAAAAGGTCTGGAATTCTAACAACAAATTCGCAATTATATTATCTGTCTTACTGACAAAATCATCAGGTAACAAAAACATATACACTTCATTTGAAACTAAACTTTCTAAACTTAACACTGCTGATACATAATTTTTAAGATTATTTGTTCACAAGCATTCTTTAAATACAAAGTTGCATGTGACAAAAGTATTTGTCAACATTTTTTTAGTGTTATAACAGAGTTGTATGTTTTTTCCATCCAATACATACAAAAAAATGTTTTTGGGGTTTTTTACTCCAATCTTAGTCTCTCTTATGGGAATAATAAAATCGGTTTATCGAAGTTGTTATACTGTGTATTTAACGATATTTTTCAAAAAACAGGAACAGAAATATTAAGTGGGTCATGTATTTAAAAAAATGATTAACAATAACGATAACGATGTTCTGTATGTAAACAAACTTTATTACCAATTTGGAAGTTAATATTTATGTTTGCCATCTTTTTATAATGACTCTTATCTGGACGCTTTTGATATTGTACATTCCAGCAGTGTATACCGAGTCTCGCAGCCCACAGGCTGGCCGTATTGCAAATATTAAAATAAACGGTCAAGTAAAATAATGTCGTGTATTATTTTATTATTATATATTAAGTAATATATAACATTGGCGACGAGTTTTTTTTAACGGAACTCACGTGTTTCGGAATTGTGTGCTGCATGAGTTAAATAAAGCATATTTATGCATTAAAATGGCATCTTCGTTACTAGGAGCGTTGAGTGTTTTCGACCCTAAAATATTCAGTTATTCAGTGTTTTCCGAAAGATTGACACAGTTTTTTATAGCCAACGAGATTACGTCAGATGATCGTAAGAAGGCTATTCTGTTAAACACCTTAAGTGAGGATTGCTATGTGTTATTAAGAAATTTATGCGTGCCTAAAACCCCAACGGATTTAAAATACGACGAGTTAAATAAAGTGCTTTTACAACATTTTTCACAAGTAAAATCATTTTTTAGTGAAAGGCTAAAATTCTATTGTGCAAAAAAACTGCCGGACGAAAAAATTTGTGACTGGGAAGCCAGAGTTAAAAGTTTGGCAGCTAATTGTGGTTTTTCGGCAAATACATCTTTGGATTCACTTCTGAGAGATATCCTTGCCATTGGTATCCGCAACAGTCGCATCTGCGAAAGAATTTTTGAAGAGGATGCATCCAAGTCGTCCGTTACACTGTCTTCGGTGGTGAAAATTGCACTGGCGAAAGAATCATCACTGGTTGAACTTAATGAAAGATCCTCGGAATCCAATATGAGTATGCATGTAAAGACAGAAAAAGACGACATTCTGTTTACTCAGCACGAAGGGGGTGCCTCTACTAGCAGCGGTGCCCGGCCTCGTAAACAAAATTTCCAGCAGGCAAATCGGAGTACCAGAGGGGCAGCGGGGCAGTTCCAGGAAAAAAGGTATCAGGGTATTTTTTCTAGTAAGTGCTCAGCATGTGGCTGTTCAAATCATAACGTCTCTGAATGTAAGTACAAAAACTATATTTGTCACAAGTGAGGTAATAAGGGTCACTTGGCCCCCGTATGTAAGGTCGCAATACGTCAAAACTTTCTAGAACCGAATGATTATTATGGTAGTGATGAAGATACTGAGGAATGCTTATTTAATATAAAAGATAAAGGCTCGCATGAAAAGTTTGCAAATAATTTGTTTAGGGATCTAGATCTTGATACAGATAATGTCGAGTCAAACGTTAAACCCATGTATATTCAATTATTGGTTGAAAACATTCCCATAAATTTCGAAATCGATTCAGGGTTTGCGCCTGCGGCAGTAGTAATAATTGGGGGATTCACCATCATAGGGAGCTCCAATGTTAATTTCGGAGCAATTTTTATGACTCATATCTCCGGAACCAATGGGCCTAGGATATTGCGCATACGTAGCTGAGGTCTATGAAATGGGTTCTTGCGCATGACTCGAAAATGACACCTGTCACCTGTCAATTAAGAACTGTCACCTGTCAGATGTCACCTGTCAAATGTCAGAATCGACAGCTGATGTATGTCACGTGTTTAGAGCGACGTCATGAGTCGTTTAAAAAAAGAACGGGGTTGATCGGGCCAATAGGGCTAAAGTTGGTATAGCTAATGCCCTAACGGCAGGAGGGCGAAAGATTGCAAATATATGTCGCGTGTTTAGGGTGACGCCATGAGTCGTTTAAAAAAAGAACGGGGTTGATCGGGTCAATAGGGCCAAAGTTAGTATAGCTAATGCCCTAACGGCAGGGGGGTGAAAGATTGCAAATACATGTCACGTGTTTAGGGTGACGTGATGAGTCGTTTAAAAAAAGAACGGGGTTGATCGGGTCAATAGGGTCAAAGTTAGTATAGCTAATGCCCTAACGGCAGGGGGGTGAAAGATAGTGGCCTAGGATATTGCGCATGCGTAGTTGGGGTCTATGAAATAGGTTCATGCGCATGACTCGAAAATGACACCTGTCACCTGTCAATTAAGAACTGTCACCTGTCAGATGTCACCTGGCAAATGTCAAAATCGACAGCTGATGTATGTCACGTGTTTAGGATGACGTCATGAGTCGTTTAAAAAAAGAACGGGGTTGATCGGGCCAATAGGGCCAAAGTTAGTATAGCTAATGCCCTAACGGCAGGGGGGTGAAAGATTGCAAATACATATCGCGTGCTTAGGGTGATGTAATAAGTTGTTTAAAAAAAGAACGGGGTTGATCGGGCCAAGTCACAAAAGTATTTTGAGGATCCCCCCTGTATTTCAAATTTTATTATATCCTTCAAGCTTTTAATTGAATTTTAATAATCGATTGTCAGGTCAGAGGATGGAAAATAACCTTGACGAGTGTGATGCGAATGTATCATTAATATGCAAATCATTAGTTACACACGAGTCGTGTTTAGATAATGATTTATTTATGCTAATTGGCTACTGGTAATTTACAACAATATATTGTGTCATTTATATGCAAAAATGCATTTCTTTGAACAGATAAAAATTACTTGCGTAATTTTATACAAAAATCTATACAGGAAAGATGTAATGTAAGTATACAAAGACCTCCCAGGTCCCCCAAATTCCCTAAAATATATATTCCCGATGAAATTGTGACCTTAGTATAGCTAATGCCCTAACGGTAGGGGGGTGAAAGATTGCAAATACATGCCACGTGTTTAGGGTGACGTCATAAGTTGTTTAGAAAAGGAACGGGGTTGATTGAGTAAATAGAACCAAAGTTAGCATAGCTTATGCCTAAATGGCATGATATAGAAATTTTATTGGTGTATGAGTGACACATTATCAAACCTTCTGAAGCTAGACAACCAAAGATATTCGCCAAATCATACGGGGCGTTATCTATTCCAAGAGCATGTACCTAACTGATACCCTGTTAAGTTAGGCAACCAACGCTTTAAAGATATATTATTACCGTAGCCAAACTATTGGCAATTATTACGTCCACCAAATTATCAAGAAATCTTACTTGCACTATCTGCCGAAAATGGCAACAGTGTAATCCTGTTACAACTGCCCTTGTTGTAAGAACATACTTCGTTTACCACAACACACGTTGCGAGTAGGCCTCCGTTCAAAACAGATCAGTTATAAACTGCCCCAACTCAAAACTACACGGTTATCAACACCCATAAGAATCACATGACAATCAGACTGTTCTACCCCTGTTAAGTTAGATTTAAAATAAAATCAAAAAAACAGTTATATATCGAAAACATTTAGTTACAAAAACACGTATAAAAGATATGCGACAATGATAAGAAACAAAAATAATATCCCAGACGTTATAGCTCCATAAGCCACACTAATATTGTATCAAGAATATTATTCGATATACAAGATAATAATAAACCAAAACAGCTATATGAGAATCATTTAAGATCAAGGACAAACTTATTACCAACCTCGTATGTATTATAATATTAAGTTTACATCTATGATAAATAGTACGGAATTTAAAACGCCAATTGACTTAAAAACTAAGAAAAAAGATATATACAATAAAAGCAATACCCTTGTATATTAAATACTTCTGATCGATTATTATTAAGAACATATCAACGGGGTGATTAGATAAATGTAAAATTTAGTCTAATAATGCCAAAACGCAGCTAATATACTTCCCGAGAGCCAAAAGTAAATTTCGTCAAACCAGACTGCAAGCCGAAAATCTAAACCTCAGCTGGACCAGACTGCGATATTTGATATTAGAGGACATCACGCAACTCTTTTTACCATTACACAAGATATCCAAGACAGTGCGTTTTTGGTTTTCAAGAGACGTACTGACAAAAATAATCTACATCGTAACACTAAAATTTACCACATGATTACAAAAACATGCTTATTTCCAAATTTTAATAGAAGATAAATACAAAATCATATACAAGGTATTAGTTGACATAATAGCCATTTTAACGACAATATAATTAACATCAATCAAAGATAGTTAAATAATATGGTATATTTTATTTTAGAATACATCAAGGAATGCTAAAAATTTTTTTAATTAATACAACATTTGGTATACACATACAAGAAATTCAAATTAGGTTTTCAAAAGTTAACAACCACGTATAATATATGATAAAGTTTATAGAAAATATTATAGAAAAAAAGCTCAACCAACACTAAAAATACCCGAAAATAAAAAATAAACAAGGCCATCAATTTTACCCAAAGGTACTTATATTTACTCTGTATACAGCATTTATAACAGGCTCGTGTAGACACTCGGCATACTAATTAATTACTAGAGATGCACAAATGATATCACACATGGTACTTGTATCTTATATATCTATAACATTAGTAGAAATATCAGTTTGTTGACTTCGATATAGTTAACCTTGATATTAAATGCAACTAAATAGTATTGCCGTAATTATTATTATAGGTCAGTCGTTGAAATCAATATTTAAATTATTTACAATTGTACAAAAAACAAAGCAGCTTGCTTCTATAAATAATAATATGTATACAAGGTTAACCGAAAAGTTGGGTATGAAAATAGATAAATTATTAATAAAGTTTATAGGTACATTGTTTCCTAATTATACCGGTTACCCGACTAAGTTTAATTTTTCCTATAATGACGTATATTGCAAACAAGTAAGATCTGGGAACTTCATAAAAATAAATTAATATACATTAGATGACCTTTCTAAATTCTGAGAATTGTTGCGACATTGAAATATCTTATATTATACGGTTCACTGCACATTTTATTCCTCGAATAATATTTAAAAAATACCAAGAGTAGTTGGATAACTAAGTAATTGTATATAACATTTAACCTGGTACAATGCCAAGGTTACACCGGTAACCGTGAACGTCTGTGACATTAACACAGTCTATGCATTATTTGTTTATTGAATTATATGACGGAAAAAATTGTAACAATATGATATGTGACTAAAATGCAAATAATTTTAAGTGTATTCTAATTACGTCACCAGCTTATATAAAATTCAGCTATCGAGTGAGTTAGTGGGCAGTTTAGTAATATTCTTATCTTCAGAGTAAGAGCCAAATATTTATGAGATTTTGTTTAGTTGTTAAATATACAGGAGATAGTTATTTAACAATCTTATTCTATTTTAGTTTTTAGATAAAATGCTTGTATATAATTATTGTGTAATATTTTGAAGAAAACACTTAAATACGGTAATAAATTCATAATAATTACAAGTTTAAAAAATAATCTTAATAATAATTAAAGCAGAATTAGGGATTCATTGTATATTTTCTGTACAGAAATGTGCAGGCCTGAACCTATAAACTTTCCACCACATCAGCCGCTGATAAAAAAACTACTCATTTAAATAACCCTACTTAATATCAATCACGTCTGTTTTATTACTATAATTAAATAAAACATTATATTCACTTACACATAAATAATAGTCTTTAAATGGATAGCTAAAATATTGAGATAAATCAGGTATCTTGGAGAGTACAAAGGTTTTCAGTGAGCATAAAAAATAGAAATAAAAAATACATTACAAATAAAGAAGGCTATATTTTATAGTCAGCATATGAGGGAAAAATAAAAGTACACATAAAAAAGACACATATCACTAATCTCGTATATACTACACAGATATAAAAAACCAATACAAAAAATAAAATGGCATATCGTCAAGTTCAAAAGACCCTGTATATAATAATATTTGGAGTACAGTGTACTACTTAAATATATAAAACAAATTTCAGATTAAAAATTATAAAATAAGCCATTCTCCTGCAATTATAATATTGATATCCTTGTGAATCCTAAATAAAGCCAAACAGCATACACTAGTCAAAGGTCAAAGCAGCACCATTTTACTAATTCATCAACAGATCCGATGCACATACTTACAAAGCCAGTTAGCATAAATAAAGCATTATCTAAACAAGACTCGTTGGTAACTAACGATCTACATAATGATGTTGCATTTTTAATTATTATAAACAATTTTAAATTATGTCTTCTTCTTATACAAGGCGAGAGAAAAGCACTTGTCTAACTAAGAAATAAAATAAATTAAAAATATGTTGGAAACACTACATTAGGAATATACCATGAAAAATATTTCAACTGACTGAATGTGCTTGGTATGTACCTAAATTGTTTGATGTAAATTAGGATTTGAACAACAGAAACCCGATAAGGAATGATCGTCTATAGATGTACTAGGTCATAGCCCTTGCATAAGACACACTCAGCATGTTCTTGCTCGATGAACCAAGAGGTTTGACTACATAAATTATTATGCAGTCGGTACTCTCTTACGGAGTCACTACCTAATGCATTATAAAAAAGTCGACGTTTTTAAAAAATTCAGACTCTTCAAGATAAAAATAAAAATGTTTAATAATTATAGCAAAATTACCATGATTTATAGAGATTCGTACTTTACACTAAGACTTACGAATGCCCAAGAATACGTAAAAAGTAATTCAAATTAAATTATTTATTGTCAAGAAAAATATTGCAATGTGATAGAATGTGGGGTAAAAGCTTAAAAATATAGTACTTTGCAAAAATTATACAGTAAACAATGAAAGTATCAGTCAAAATTTTCAGTAAACATTCAAGGATATCCAAGTCTGTATATTATTTATTAACACAGCTGTATATAATAATATTCAAAAACTAAGGTTTACTAGAGCACACTGTATACAGCATGGTAGAAATACTTTACATATTTCATATTCTAATTTGATAAAAGAATAAAGCATAATTATAATTTAAAGTCAAGCCTATAAATATTATTCTCAAAAGAAAGGTACCTTGCTCTGTACGAAAAGTAAAGTGCTAATATTTAACCAAGAAAATACTATGGTGTGCTATATAGGTTCATAAAAATATATAATAAAAAAAGACAACAGGCTGTTATTTTAAGTTATATAAAGATGTAGAATATTTCCTTAAAGAGAAAGCTCTTATCAATTTTTCATAAGAAGCAATAAACAATTTAATAAAATGTAAGCACCTGTATAAATTGAGAAAAAATTGAACTAAAAATATGTATCGATAATAAAAGCAATTAAAAAATATGTGTGTAATAAGATAAGATACCTATCTATAGCGAACAAATATTGAACGTTTCGAACCCCAGAACTAACCCTGTATATACATTTACAAACATCGAAAATTAAGCAAGTTAAATAAACTAAAAATATACCTTGTGGGAATTCACAGTACTATAGAGAATCAAAATAAAAGTAAAAATACAATTCACAGAAGTAAATCAAACTTACATACAAATATAATAAAATTTACAGGATTATTGTTCAGTCAGTACTCTCATGGCAAAATTGTCATGATTTATAGTGATTCATACTTTACACTAAGACTTACGAATGCTCAAGAATACATAAAAAAGTAATTCAAATTAAATTATTTATTGTCAAGAAAAATATTGCAATGTGACAGAATGTGGGGAGTAAAAGCTTAAAAATATAGTACTTTGCAAAAATTATACAGTAAACAATAAAAGTATCAGTCAAAATTTTCAGTAAACATTCAAGGATATCCAAGTCTGTATATTATTTATTAACACAGTAATTTATTAAGCACCTGTATAAATTAGGAAAAAAATTGAACTAAAAATATGCACCGATAATAAAAGCATTTTAAAAATGTGCGTGTAATAAGATAAGATACCTATATATAGGGAACAAATATTAAACGTTTCGAACCCCATACCTAACCCTGTATATACATTTACAAACATCGAAAATTAAGCAAGTTAAATAAACTAAAAATATACCTTGTGGGAATTAAAAGTACTGTAGAGAAACAGTAAAAATCCAATTCAACACATGGAAAGTGGTCATTTTAAAATATATTCTGCACTTGGCATATAATTAAGTCGATTATGACATTTGTAAAAATACCCGATACTCCTAAACTTTTGCATAAAATAGATTATCTAATTTTAGGTAGCCTTGATATTAAAATGCATATAGTTTGAATACCGAAACAGTAGAAATTTTAGAGTAACGAGAAATATTATAAACATATTTAAATTATGTGTAGATCAGAGAGAAATGTATGTATCTACCAAAGACGAAATTGTATTAATTTATTCTATAAAAGACAACGTGCATACGGGGGAAGCTAATAAAAAAGTCATTTTTATTTTATTACATTTTTCCAAAAACTATTTAGCTAAATTATTAAAATTTAATACACAATGATGTCTAATTATGTTGATACATTTTTAACAAAACTGGTGTTTTTCTAGTCACCCGTTTCTGATATAGGTACATTTTGATATTTGATTATTAGTAATTATATAAAACGATAGGTAAAGTCGATACAAGCACGGCTTTTTAAAACGAAGAGGGTTAAACATTTAATATTTATCAAATGTAAGACACAAAAAAAAAATCAAAGTTCTACTTACAACCTAGAATATAAAGCTAAAAAGCCAAATTTTTATCAGATAAACGCTACGTTAAGGTACCGTTCAAATGAAGGAAATGAAAAGTTCGCCAATTTTTGCAGAAATTTTATATCTACGAAAACATGGTTCGGGGAAGCTTCTGAAAAAAACTTTGGAACAGAGCTGTTCCGGGGAAACAGGTCTGTTCCGGGGGAACAGGTCTGTTCAGGGAACAGGTCTGTTCAACAGGTCTGTTCCGGGGGAACAGGTCTGTTCAACAGGTCTGTTCCGGGGAACAGGTCTGTTCAGGGAAGTAATAATATTTCTCGTTACTCTAAAATTTCTACTGTGTCGGTATTTAAACTATATGCATTTTAATATCAAGGCTACCTAAAATTACATAATCTATTTTATGCAAAAGTTTAGGAGTATCGGGTATTTTTACAAATGTCATAATCGACTTAATTATATGCCAAGTGCAGAATATATTTTAAAATGACCACTTTCCATGTGTTGAATTGGATTTTTACCGTTTCTCTACAGTGCCTTTAATTCCCACAAGGTTTTTTTTTAGTTTATTTAACTTGATTAATTTTCGATGTTTGTAAATGTATATACAGGTTTAGTTATGGGGTTCGAAACGTTCAATATTTGTTCCCTATATATAGGTATCTTATCTTATTACACGCACATTTTTAAAATGCTTTTATTATCGGTGCATATTTTTAGTTCAATTTTTTTCCTAATTTATACAAGTGCTTAATAAATTACTGTGTTAATAAATAATATACAGACTTGGATATCCTTGAATGTTTACTGAAAATTTTGACTGATACTTTTATTGTTTACTGTATAATTTTTGCAAAGTACTATATTTTTAAGCTTTTACCCCCCACATTCTGTCACATTGCAATATTTTTCTTGACAATAAATAATTTAATTTGAATTACTTTTTTATGTATTCTTGAGCATTCGTAAGTCTTAGTGTAAAGTATGAATCACTATAAATCATGACAATTTTGCCATGAGAGTACTGACTGAACAATAATCCTGTAAATTTTATTATATTTGTATGTAAGTTTGATTTACTTCTGTGAATTGTATTTTTACTTTTATTTTGATTCTCTATAGTACTGTGAATTCCCACAAGGTATATTTTTAGTTTATTTAACTTGCTTAATTTTCGATGTTTGTAAATGTATATACAGGGTTAGTTCTGGGGTTCGAAACGTTCAATATTTGTTCGCTATAGATAGGTATCTTATCTTATTACACACATATTTTTTAATTGCTTTTATTATCGATACATATTTTTAGTTCAATTTTTTCTCAATTTATACAGGTGCTTACATTTTATTAAATTGTTTATTGCTTCTTATGAAAAATTGATAAGAGCTTTCTCTTTAAGGAAATATTCTACATCTTTATATAACTTAAAATAACAGCCTGTTGTCTTTTTTTATTATATATTTTTATGAACCTATATAGCACACCATAGTATTTTCGTGGTTAAATATTAGCACTTTACTTTTCGTACAGAGCAAGGTACCTTTCTTTTGAGAATAATATTTATAGGCTTGACTTTAAACTATAATTATGCTTTATTCTTTTATCAAATTAGAATATGAAATATGTAAAGTATTTCTACCATGCTGTATACAGTGTGCTCTAGTAAACCTTAGTTTTTGAATATTATTATATACAGCTGTGTTAATAAATAATATACAGACTTGGATATCCTTGAGTTTACTGAAAATTTTGACTGATACTTTCATTGTTTACTGTATAATTTTTGCAAAGTACTATATTTTTAAGCTTTTACCCCACATTCTATCACATTCCAATATTTTTCTTGACAATAAATAATTTAATTTGAATTACTTTTTACGTATTCTTGGGCATTCGTAAGTCTTAGTGTAAAGTACGAATCTCTATAAATCATGGTAATTTTGCTATAATTATTAAACATTTTTATTTTTATCTTGAAGAGTCTGAATTTTTTAAAAACGTCGACTTTTTTATAATGCATTAGTTAGTGACTCCGTAAGAGAGTACCGACTGCATACTAATTTATGTAGTCAAACCTCTTGGTTCATCGAGCAAGAACATGCTGAGTGTGTCTTATGCAAGGGCTATGACCTAGTACATCTATAGACGATCATTCCTTATCGGGTTTCTGTTGTTCAAATCCTAATTTACATCAAACAATTTAGGTACATACCAAGCACATTCAGTCAGTTGAAATATTTTTCATGGTATATTCCTAATGTAGTGTTTCCAACATATTTTTAATTTATTTTATTTTTAAATTAGACAAGTGCTTTTCTCTCGCCTTATATAAGAAGAAGACACAATTTAAAATTGTTTATAATAATTAAAAATGCAACATCATTATGTAGATCGTTAGTTACCAACGAGTCTTGTTTAGATAATGCTTTATTTATGCTAATTGGCTTTGTAAGTATGTGCATCGGATCTGTTGATGAATTAGTAAAATGGTGCTGCTTTGACCTTTGACTAGTGTATGCTGTTTGGCTTTATTTAGGATTCACAAGGATATCAATATTATAATTGCAGGAGAATGGCTTATTTTATAATTTTTAATCTGAAATTTGTTTTATATATTTAAGTAGTACACTGTACTCCAAATATTATTATATACAGGGTCTTTTGAACTTGACGATATGCCATTTTATTTTTTGTATTGGTTTTTTATATCTGTGTAGTATATACGAGATTAGTGATATGTGTCTTTTTTATGTGTACTTTTATTTTTCCCTCATATGCTGACTATAAAATATAGCCTTCTTTATTTGTAATGTATTTTTTATTTCTATTTTTTATGCTCACTGAAAACCTTTGTACTCACCAAGATACCTGATTTATCTCAATATTTTAGCTATCCATTTAAAGACTATTATTTATGTGTAAGTGAATATAATGTTTTATTTAATTATAGTAATAAAACAGACGTGATTGATATTAAGTAGGGTTATTTAAATGAGTAGTTTTTTTATCAGCGGCTGATGTGGTGGAAAGTTTATAGGTTCAGGCCTCTGTACATTTCTGTACAGTGTAGCGTTTACGCTACCATGATAAATTTAATTATTATTAATACTATAATTAATTTTCGGAACCACAATTTGTTTAACTTATTATAATAATATTGCTATTTATTAATATCTGGCGCATTCGCCCAAATATTTAATTCAGAGTACCGTGACGCGTAAATACCTACGTAGTACTACTGCGCGGGCTTCGATGTTTAACTTACTGCAGATTTGAAAAATTGTTGATGTAGGTCTATCCTTTTTTAATACATTTTTTTAAAAAAGAGAGAATTCTGATTGTTCCGGTACTCGATGTTTCTTGGTGCTGTTACTAGGCTCTCTTTTCTGGCAAGGACACTTTGGTCAAGTCCGCGTGTTAAAACGGGTGTTTTTAACAGAAAATAGGATTATCCCGAAAACGGGCCTATATAGTCAATTTCCTATTTCACGTGTTTTCTGTAAAGCAATGTCCACTCGTATAAGCCTCTGATTTGTGGAGATTTAGTGAGATCCTTCTTCATCAACATCAATCTTTCAGGTATGTTACCAAATCCACCTTTTCCTTGGATATAAATTGAAACCTAATTTATTATTTCAGTTTTTAATGGATCATGACAATGTGTCTTAATTAGCCCAACAATCGCTATCCTATTTCAAGGAAGTCTTTATTTATTTCAAAAACTCTCGACGATTAATTCTTGAGGTAAGATTTACAGTCGCCATTTGTAATTCCTTTTTTTATGGTACTTTTCTGAATATTTTTAGAGTTTTTTTGTTGGGCCGATATTCCGCACAAAATAAGTTATCCTCCACTTCCACAAATTGTTGCTGGAGAGATATCATGACGATTTGCACGGAAATATCCCACCAGATCAATCTTTTCTACTTCAGCGAAGAACAATTATTATAAGGCCAGTTTATTCCAATTTATTTCTAATATATTAACCTAAATGCCGCCTGCATCTTTACTTACAATATTTTTTTGATTATTATTCTAAATTCTATAAGTACCTAGATAGTATAAACAATGATGTTAATTTTTTATTATGTTTAAAACGATAAATTTACATCGCCGTATTAAACTTATATGCATATTTTTCAGTAATATTTTAAGAAACACGAAATGAATGTTGAGTTATTTTTGTAAAATTTGATTGATCAATCAAAGAGGGGATTGGGTAATCGTGTAAGTAAACTTAAGAATGCCATTAATAATTTTTTTATTAATTGTTTAGAATTATGCAATTCTAATTATATTTCATGATTATAGAACATCAGTTTTTATTACTCATTTTATTAAGAGTTCGTTTCCCAGTTTGGAACTCTTAATATTTCATTAATTTAATCAGACTGGGTGGCGCCCTGTTAGAAAAGTGAACCACACTCCTTACCAACAACCCAGTGCTCACCGATGAACAGCTGCCGTCGCTGGAATGTATTTTTAACATTTAAAAATACGTCTCATAAAAATAGCGCCCAAATGCGTGGGGCCTGAGTGTGTTTCACTATTTCTAATTTTTTAATTTTTTATTTTCATTAATTAATATTATTTCAATTAAACATATTTTTGGCAGGCTTTATAATATTACATATTATAGAAATTAAATTAAAATATTGCAGTCAAATTGAATAATTACTACTAACCATAAACTAACACATTTAATTATATACTACTATCTACCTATACATTTTTTATTATATTTAGAAGATTTTGAATATGGAAAATCTGTACTTCTCTGTCTCGCGATAAATCGATTTATTTGGCTTCGAATTAATTTTCGGACAACGCAGATAAAATACAAATATAATACCTTGATTTTATTTTCTTTAATTGTTAAAGATAACAGGTTTCAAAGATTGCTAGAAATTAGATCCAATTTTATTTAAATAAATAAAGCATTTTGTTCAGTAAATTTTAACATCGACCGATAAGAGCACGATATTTTTTTATAATGGAATTTATTTCTGGAATTTTTTATTGTGAATAAATTAAAGGTAATTAGTTTATTTTGCAAACGTTTTGCGAAATCACATTGGGTGATTATTGTTGCATTGTGCATTATTTTTTTGATTTTAGTGCGTTTTATTTATACAGGGACTTGTCAAAAAAAAAATACCTTATAATATTTTAATAAATCAAGTGCTGTAATAGCTATGTTATTAGATAATAACTTTTCTTGAACAATTAAAATTAATGCCTAATAATTATCAACTAGTTTAAAATTGACTTTTAAGCCCAAATAAAATGTATTGAACGAATAATAAAAATTTATAAACGCTACTTGTAAAAACTTTTTGAAATATTTCCGATTTTTAATTTTAATCAATATGGATCTTTCTTTTCATTGCAATCATCTTTTAGACTATGAGCTTGATTACGAGCTGGCAATCCGCTCGGTGATTTCCAATCGTAATGTTGCGGAAAAACGGAAAATGTTAGGAAAACTTTTAAAAAAGGAAATTTCTAGTGGTATCCCTGGTAGTCAAATTATTTTGGAAGCTTACAATTACAATTTTGATAAGGAAGAAGCCGAAATTGATCGAAGTATACTTTCTATTTCTGATGTAATAACCGATTTTGAAGGAACAGCCACCGATTCTGGTTTTTTGCGGGTTAGGTCAAGAATAAATCATCTCATCGGCCGCGTCAAAAGAATAGTAATCCCTGCTGAGGAGCCGGATGAGTTTGTCAATTTTAAAAATGAATCTTACGCGACTTGTATAAAACTAGAAGCGGATTTAGATGATAAAGTTATTTCTGAGCCGTCGGCACAAGCTAGTACTTCTTTCTTTCCTCAACCGACATCGCCAGTCGTTAATCTCAATCCAGTTATTACGTGTGGGTCTAATAAACAACCAATTTCTTCTTGGGGTGTTAAATTTAATGGAGATCCAAAAAGAGTATTTTATTTTATTGAACGCGTAACCGATTTGGCGCAGGCGCGTGAAGTAACTAATGATCAACTATTTAATTCGGCAGTAGAATTTTTTATCGGTGATGCTTTCATTTGGTACCGAAATATTAAATCGTCAGTCACGGACTGGGATTCATTAATCCAGCAATTAAAAAAAGATTTTTTGCCTCCTTTTGCGGATGACGAAATTTGGGAGTCTATAAGGCAGAGAAGACAGAGACGAAATGAGTCAGTTACAATTTTTATTGCTCAATTGGAAAACCTTTTTAGTCGTTTATCTACATGTCCTGCGGAGGTCACAAAACTTAAGTATATTCGAAAAAATCTTTTACCTGATTATGTAACACAACTCGCTTTACAACCTATTGACTCTGTAGCGAATTTAACTGCTTTATGTAAAAAACTTGAAGAAGCTACCTATATTACTTCTCGAAAATCTACCACTCAAGTTTCTTATCTGGGAAATTCTTCCTTTTCGGGATCAAATCAAAGAACAGAAAGATATTCTAGATTTAATAAGTCATTTTCTAGCTCACCACAATCGCAAGTAGTAGAAAAAGATAATAAAAATACTGTGGTTGATGAAACTAAGAAAAATCTTTCAGATCCAAATAAACGTAAAGTAGTTTGTTTTAATTGTCAATTACCTAATCATACTTATAATGTTTGCACAGAGAAACGAAAAACTTTTTGCTTTAAATGTGGTGAACCTAATGTCAAAGTTTCTTCCTGCCCAAAATGTACAAAAAACTAAAGTCATCAATGCTTGTCGGTGGTCGAAGCATTGATACTCCTTGGCATAAGACCACACTGACTAAACCTTTCTTTAGTAAATCTGATTGGACTTCTTGGTTGGATTTTATTTCGGATTTTTATAAAGGGAAATTTAACCAAATTTCTGAAGCTTTACCTTTATTTATAAATAAAGAGTCTGATAATAGGCCCTATCTTTCTGTTAGGTTATTTGATCGTGACATAAGTGTATTATTTGACTCAGGGGCTAACGCTTCTATAGTAGGAGTAGAAGGAATAAAGATTTTAAAACATTTAAAAATTAAAATAAATCCTGTAATAAATAAAAATATCTTTACTGCTGACGGGTCATCTCAAAAAATAAGCGGTGTTGCCGACTTGCCCATTTTTATTGATAATTCATGCGAAATTATTAAAGCTCTAGTTGTACCTTCTGTTACTCACTCTTTTATTTTTGGGAGTGATTTTGCAAGGCAATTTAATCTGTTAGTGGATTTTCAAGAAAACAGTTGGTGTCTACGTAAAGACAAGACGGTTGTCTCAACGCTAAGCGAAAACAATTTTTCTTTTTCTTTTTTGAAGCTTTTTTCGTTAGAGGAACTGCCGCCAGAACAAAAGGGTGAAGCTATTAAAATTATAGGATCATTTAAAGAAATAGATAGCAAAGATAGATTAGGTCGAACAAATAAAATTAAATTAACTATAGATACAGGAGACAGCAAACCTTTTAAAATGAAACCATATCTTCTCTCACCTTATTTGCAAGAAATTTTAAATAAAGAACTGGATTCTATGTTAAAGTTAGGAATCATAGAAAATTCAGAAAGTCCGTGGAGTAGTCCTACTTTACTAGTTAAAAAAGCTAACGGAGAATACAGATTCTGTTTCGATGGGCGTGCTCTTAATAAAATAAGTAAACACGACTCATATCCATTGCCGCATATAGACCGTATACTTAATAACCTCAGGAATGCGAAATTTATTTCATCCATTGACTTGCGAAAAGCATTTTGGCAAATTCCTCTAGATGCTGACTCCAGAGAAAAGACTGCATTTTCTATTATAGGTAGAGGTCATTTTCAATTCACAGTTATGCCATTTGGATTATGCAACAGTGCCCAAACTCAACAGCGATTAGTTGATGCCATCTTCGGACCAAAATATGAACCTTACATTTTCTCATATCTTGACGATATTTTGTTATGCTCTCCAGATTATAATCATCATCTTGAACTTTTAACTTCTGTAAAAAATATTTTAAAAGACGCTGGACTCACTATAAATCTTGATAAATGTAATTTCTTTAAAACTTCTCTTAGATATCTTGGTTTTATTGTTGGTGATAATTCTTTGACTACAGATCCTTCAAAAGTTGAAGCTATGGTTAATTATCCTCGTCCTCGTAATGCGACTGCGATTAAACGCTTTCTTGGAATGTGTTCTTGGTACAGGCGTTTTATTAGAGATTTTTCTTCCCTTATTGCTCCCCTGAATGCGTTGCTTAAAGGCAAGAAGAAACGACAAGCTGTTTCTTGGAACGATGAAGCCGAAGCCGCGTTCGTCAATATTAAGCAAAAATTGGTTTCTGCACCAATATTATCTCAACCAGACTTTTCTAAGCCATTTACTGTGCAATCTGATGCCTCTGATGTAGGTTTAGGAGGCGTACTCACACAGGTACTCGATGGAGAGGAGAAGGTGATAGCATATGCAAGCCGTTCATTGTCAAGGGCAGAAAGAAATTACACTGTAACCGAAAGAGAGTGTCTGTCAGTTATTTTTAGTATAGAAAAGTTCCGACCATGGATCGAAGGTACTTGTTTTACGGTCATTACAGATCACTACAGTTTGTTATGGTTAAATAATTTAAAAAACCCTTCCGGACGTTTGACACGCTGGATTCTTAAGCTTAGGCAATATTCTTTTGAATTGCAGCATCGTAAAGGTTCGTTAAATGTTGTCCCAGATGCCTTAAGTCGAATTCCTTATTCATCTTTACCTGAAGATGTAGCTGAAAATTCGTTGGATTCTTTTGGTTCAAAACCTGGAATTGAAGTATCGGCAATATCTATAGATTTAAATTCTCTTGATCCCTGGTATTCGTCGTTACGAGAAAAAATTATTTCTTTTCCTGATAAGTATCTACAGTGGAAGGTCGAAAAAGGTATCGTTTACAAGTTTGTACCTAGTCAGTCAGCTTTCCAGTTTAATCCTTGTGAATGGAAGTTGTTGGTTCCAAAATCACAGAGAAATGACGTTCTTGAATCTTGCCACAATCCGCCTACGTGTGCTCATTTTGGCTTTCGAAAAACATTGTTTAGAGTTCAAGACTCCTATTATTGGCCTCACATGAGACCCGATATCTTGAAATTTGTTCGCAAATGTTTGGTGTGTGGTGCTCAAAAGCATTCTAATACTGCAAGAATTGGCACGATGGGCAAAGAAAAAATTGTTGATCGTCCCTTTCAGATATTATCTCTTGATCTTATTGGGCCATTTCCAAGAAGTAGAAAGGGTCATAAATGGCTTTTAGTTGTTTCAGATTGGTTTTCAAAATATACATTAATTTTTCCTCTTAGGGATTCAAAATCTCCTATGATTGCTCTTCATTTAGAAAATAATGTTTTTCTTATCTTTGGTGTTCCTCAATACCTTATCTGTGATAATGGTACTAATTTGGCTAGTCACCATTTTAAAAATCTTTGTGCAAAGTATAAGGTTAAGCAATGGTATACGCCCTTCTATTCACCACAATGTAATTTTGTGGAACGGACAAATAAAACCATTACCACTGGTATTCGTTGTTACATAAATAAGCACGAAGATTGGGATTTGCACATATCCGAGATCAGACAGGCTATAAATACCGCTGTCCATGAGGTGACGGGTTTTCCTCCAGCTTATTTAAATTTTGGTAGGCATGTACCTTTATCGGGAGACTATTATAACCAGGTTCCTTCTGATGAATCAGTTGAGATTTTACCTGGTGATAGAAATTCATATGCAGAGACTTTTACCGAGTTTCGCGATATATTTAAAGACATACGTCAAAAGCTTCACCTTGCTTATGAAAGAAACGCAAAGTCGTATAACCTCCGAAAGAGGGATATTAGTTTTCAAGTTGGTGATAAAGTATGGCGTCCGAATAAAACCTTGTCTAGTGCTCCTAATAAATTTTCTGCCAAACTCAGTCCAAGAAATATCCTATGTATAGTGCATAAAAAACTTTCTGCTTTAGTTTACGAACTAAAAAATGTTGATGGTTCAAAAGCAGGGAAGTGGCATGTAAAAGATTTACGGCCTTATCTTGGTTCTTCTGATTCACTATATAGTAGAAGTACGTCTTCATAGATATATTATGTACTTACTAATTAACTACCTACTTTATCTCATAAAAAAAAAATATATGTACTGTATATTATTATCTAACCTTGTTTTGTTTTTGTATATGAAATACAAACAGAAATATTTATTTCCTATTTTGATTTTAAATAATCTCATATAAGAGGGAATCCATAAAATTAGCTAATAATTTTTTGGGAATAGTATATTTTAGTCAAGATATTTTTCCTTGGCATTTTAGTGGTGCCTAAATAATTTTGGTCACCCATTGCCCTTGTGTAAATATGTAACCGGCTTTTGTCGATTGTCTCAGACAACGATAAAGTTTCCTTAATTTTCTAGTTTAGTGATTAATAATGTACATATTTTTGTGAATGTCCTTTAAAATATATATATATATATATATTGTAGGTCAACTCTACGATCTACTCGGTATACTTAGCATTTCCCGTTACTTATTACCGATAACGCATCTTAAGGCAATAAAGCAAAACTATTTTTTTATTTTTTTATCTAGTCTTACGTTACTATCAAATATGCCGATTTTCTAATGACTACGTCAGTTTTTTTAGCAGACCTTTCTCAAATGTGACCTTCCCGAATTATGACCTTACCGATGTTGACTTCCGCAAGGACGTGTGATACGCGAAGTTATCAAAAGCTAAAATAGATTTGACGTAATGATTATCTTCAATAGGTACCATCCTATATTATATTTGAAATTTTATTGGAATTTAGAAAATCGATAAAATAGTCCACTTTCGCATCCTATTTTTTTAAGGAGAGGGGCAGTGTAGCGTTTACGCTACCATGATAAATTTAATTATTATTAATACTATAATTAATTTTCGGAACCACAATTTGTTTAACTTATTATAATAATATTGCTATTTATTAATATCTGGCGCATTCGCCCAAATATTTAATTCAGAGTACCGTGACGCGTAAATACCTACGTAGTACTACTGCGCGGGCTTCGATGTTTAACTTACTGCAGATTTGAAAAATTGTTGATGTAGGTCTATCCTTTTTTAATACATTTTTTTAAAAAAGAGAGAATTCTGATTGTTCCGGTACTCGATGTTTCTTGGTGCTGTTACTAGGCTCTCTTTTCTGGCAAGGACACTTTGGTCAAGTCCGCGTGTTAAAACGGGTGTTTTTAACAGAAAATAGGATTATCCCGAAAACGGGCCTATATAGTCAATTTCCTATTTCACGTGTTTTCTGTAAAGCAATGTCCACTCGTATAAGCCTCTGATTTGTGGAGATTTAGTGAGATCCTTCTTCATCAACATCAATCTTTCAGGTATGTTACCAAATCCACCTTTTCCTTGGATATAAATTGAAACCTAATTTATTATTTCAGTTTTTAATGGATCATGACAATGTGTCTTAATTAGCCCAACAATCGCTATCCTATTTCAAGGAAGTCTTTATTTATTTCAAAAACTCTCGACGATTAATTCTTGAGGTAAGATTTACAGTCGCCATTTGTAATTCCTTTTTTTATGGTACTTTTCTGAATATTTTTAGAGTTTTTTTGTTGGGCCGATATTCCGCACAAAATAAGTTATCCTCCACTTCCACAAATTGTTGCTGGAGAGATATCATGACGATTTGCACGGAAATATCCCACCAGATCAATCTTTTCTACTTCAGCGAAGAACAATCATTATAAGGCCAGTTTATTCCAATTTATTTCTAATATATTAACCTAAATGCCGCCTGCATCTTTACTTACAATATTTTTTTGATTATTATTCTAAATTCTATAAGTACCTAGATAGTATAAACAATGATGTTAATTTTTTATTATGTTTAAAACGATAAATTTACATCGCCGTATTAAACTTATATGCATATTTTTCAGTAATATTTTAAGAAACACGAAATGAATGTTGAGTTATTTTTGTAAAATTTGATTGATCAATCAAAGAGGGGATTGGGTAATCGTGTAAGTAAACTTAAGAATGCCATTAATAATTTTTTAATTAATTGTTTAGAATTATGCAATTCTAATTATATTTCATGATTATAGAACATCAGTTTTTATTACTCATTTTATTAAGAGTTCGTTTCCCAGTTTGGAACTCTTAATATTTCATTAATTTAATCAGACTGGGTGGCGCCCTGTTAGAAAAGTGAACCACACTCCTTACCAACAACCCAGTGCTCACCGATGAACAGCTGCCGTCGCTGGAATGTATTTTTAACATTTAAAAATACGTCTCAACAGAAAATATACAATGAATCCCTAATTCTGCTTTAATTATTATTAAGATTATTTTTTAAACTTGTAATTTTTATGAATTTATTACCGTATTTAAGTGTTTTCTTCAAAATATTTACACAATAATTATATACAAGCATTTTATCTAAAAACTAAAATAGAATAAGATTGTTAAATAACTATCTCCTGTCTATTTAACAACTAAACAAAATCTCATAAATATTTGGCTCTTACTCTGAAGATAAGAATATTACTAAACTGCCCACTAACTCACTCGATAGCTGAATTTTATATAAGCTGGTGACGTAATTAGAATACACTTAAAATTATTTGCATTTTAGTCACATATCATATTGTTACAATTTTTTCCGTCATATAATTCAATAAACAAATAATGCATAGACTGTGTTAATGTCACAGACGTTCACGGTTACCGGTGTAACCTTGGCATTGTACCAGGTTAAATGTTATATACAATTACTTAGTTATCCAACTACTCTTGGTATTTTTTAAATATTATTCGAGGAATAAAATGTGCAGTGAACCGTATAATATAAGATATTTCAATGTCGCAACAATTCTCAGAATTTAGAAAGGTCATCTAATGTATATTAATTTATTTTTATGAAGTTCCCAGATCTTACTTGTTTGCAATATACGTCATTATAGGAAAAATTAAACTTAGTCGGGTAACCGGTATAATTAGGAAACAATGTACCTATAAACTTTATTAATAATTTATCTATATTCATACCCAACTTTTCGGTTAACCTTGTATACATATTATTATTTATAGAAGCAAGCTGCTTTGTTTTTTGTACAATTGTAAATAATTTAAATATTGATTTCAACGACTGACCTATAATAATAATTACGGCAATACTATTTAGTTGCATTTAATATCAAGGTTAACTACATCGAAGTCAACAAACTGATATTTCTACTAATGTTATAGATATATAAGATACAAGTACCATGTGTGATATCATTTGTGCATCTCTAGTAATTCATTAGTATGCCGAGTGTCTACACGAGCCTGTTATAAATGCTGTATACAGAGTAAATATAAGTACCTTTGGGTAAAATTGATGGCCTTGTTTATTTTTTATTTTCGGGTATTTTTAGTGTTGGTTGAGCTTTTTTTCTATAATATTTTCTATAAACTTTATCATATATTATACGTGGTTGTTAACTTTTGAAAACCTAATTTGAATTTATTGTATGTGTATACCAAATGTTGTATTAATTAAAAAAATTTTTAGCATTCCTTGATGTATTCTAAAATAAAATATACCATATTATTTAACTATCTTTGATTGATGTTAATTATATTGTCGTTAAAATGGCTATTATGTCAACTAATACCTTGTATATGATTTTGTATTTATCTTCTATTCATATTTTGTAAATAAGCATGTTTTTGTAATCATGTGGTAAATTTTAGTGTTACGATGTAGATTATTTTTGTCAGTACGTCTCTTGAAAACCAAAAACGCACTGTCTTGGATATCTTGTGTAATGGTAAAAAGAGTTGCGTGATGTCCTCTGGTCCAGCTGAGGTTTAGATTTTTGGCTTGCAGTCTGGTTTGACGAAATTTACTTCTGGCTCTCGGGAAGTATATTAGCTGCGTTTTGGCATTATTAGACTAAATTTTACATTTATCTAATCACCCCGTTGATATGTTCTTAATAATAATCGATCAGAAGTATTTAATATACAAGGGTATTGCTTTTATTGTATACAGGGTGTTATGGAAATGACTTATTATTTTTTAACCCGTAAATATATAGGTCGAGACGAATTGGGGAAAAATTGCTATAAATGGCGCTCGAAGCTAGAAATTCGAGAAAAATGCCTTCAAAAATTTAGGTCCAAAACACCTACACGCCAATGACCCAAACAGCTGATTTGGGTAATTGTTTCCTTTAGTGGAAATGTTGAATTTTTCGCTAAAATTTCGTATATAGGCTAATTAAGGGTAGCTGATCACAATTTTCCTTTTGCGTTTAGGCGGCAAATGCACTGGTTTTGAGAAAAAAAATGTTAAAGTTTTTCTAACTCACCGGTATGTTATTTTGCATGTAATCCTAAAATGTTGCTTATTTCCAATAAAATATTACTTGTCGGAGTCATAGTATACACTTCTGAGTTGAAATAAACGAAATATGCCACAAGGAAACTCTGAAAAACGGGATAACTTGTAAGCGAACAGAAAACTCTACGTTATCTGGAAAAAGACGGGGGCTCACTGACAGCTGGCCAAAAAATCAGAAGCAAACTGCGCACCCATGTTGTCAGATTGTTAGTGTATTATAAATTGCCTATACTTGTCAATTCATTTTTATTAATTGAATGAATCCTATTGGCTCGAGCTAGCATATCATTCTCCTGGATGGAATCCATTAATAATTACAAGAAAAAGAAGAACAATCTGGCAACGTGAGTGCAATGAATCTGAAAAGAGACGGTTCTACTTTGTCGGCGTATTAACAACGAATTTAATTAAATTTGTGCCTTTTCCATTGTTTTTTTGCTAAAATGTTGCTCTTATTTTATGAACAGATAGTTTGGTGAAAGTTTTATCACATATTTTGAAGGGAAAACCATAAAATCTAGGAAATTGAAAGGAAAGAATACCCTAACCTGTAAGTAAAAACTTTAACATTTTTTTCTCAAAACCAGTGCATTTGCCGTAAAAACGCAAAAGGAAAATTGTGATCAGCTACCCTCAATTAGTCTATATACGAAATTTTAGCACAAAATTCAACATTAATTGCACTAAACTAAACAATTACCATTCCAGCAGTTTGTCTTGTCAAAAACACATGTGTTCAGGGGCATTGAACTATCATGGAAGGCGCACATAGTCCGGTTTTAAGGTATTTTACAAAATTCAAAATACTTCCGATTTTAGAAAAAAAAACTATCAAGTGTAACTCTAGACCACCTCAGGAGTGGCCCCTTAAAATATAATAAGTCATTTCCATAACACCCTGTATATCTTTTTTCTTAGTTTTTAAGTCCATTGGCGTTTTAAATTCCGTACTATTTATCATAGATGTAAACTTAATATTATAATACATACGAGGTTGGTAATAAGTTTGTCCTTGATCTTAAATTATTCTAATATAGCTGTTTTGGTTTATTATTATCTTGTATATCGAATAATATTCTTGATAAAATATTAGTGTGGCTTATGGAGCTATAACGTCTGGGATATTATTTTTGTTTCTTATCATTGTCGCATATCTTTTATACGTGTTTTTGTAACTAAATGTTTTCGATATATAACTGTTTTTTGATTTTATTTTAAATCTAACTTAACAGGGGTAGAACAGTCTGATTGTCATGTGATTCTTATGGGTGTTGATAACCGTGTAGTTTTGAGTTGGGGCAGTTTATAACTGATCTGTTTTGAACGGAGGCCTACTCGCAACGTGTGTTGTGGTAAACGAAGTATGTTCTTACAACAAGGGCAGTTGTAACAGGATTACACTGTTGCCATTTTCGGCAGATAGTGCAAGTAAGATTTCTTGATAATTTGGTGGAGGTAATAATTGCCAATAGTTTGGCTACGGTAATAATATATCTTTAAAGCGTTGGTTGCCTAACTTAACAGGGTATCAGTTAGGTACATGCTCTTGGAATAGATAGCGCCCCGTATGATTTGGCGAATATCTCTGGTTGTCTAGCTTCAGAAGGTATGATAATGTGTCACTCATACACCAATAAAATTTCTATATCATGCCATTTAGGCATAAGCTATGCTAACTTTGGTTCTATTTACTCAATCAACCCCGTTCCTTTTCTAAACAACTTATGACGTCACCCTAAACACGTGGCATGTATTTGCAATCTTTCACCCCCCTACCGTTAGGGCATTAGTTATACTAAGGTCACAATTTCATCGGGAATATATATTTTAGGGAATTTGGGGGACCTGGGAGGTCTTTGTATACTTACATTACATCTTTCCTGTATAGATTTTTGTATAAAATTACGCAAGTAATTTTTATCTGTTCAAAGAAATGCATTTTTGCATATAAATGACACAATATATTGTTGTAAATTACCAGTAGCCAATTAGCATAAATAAATCATTATCTAAACACGACTCGTGTGTAACTAATGATTTGCATATTAATGATACATTCGCATCGCACTCGTCAAGGTTATTTTCCATCCTCTGACCTGACAATCGATTATTAAAATTCAATTAAAAGCTTGAAGGATATAATAAAATTTGAAATACAGGGGGGATCCTCAAAATACTTTTGTGACTTGGCCCGATCAACCCCGTTCTTTTTTTAAACGACTTATTACATCACCCTAAGCACGCGATATGTATTTGCAATCTTTCACCCCCCTGCCGTTAGGGCATTAGCTATACTAACTTTGGCCCTATTGGCCCGATCAACACCGTTCTTTTTTTAAACGACTCATGACGTCATCCTAAACACGTGACATACATCAGCTGTCGATTTTGACATTTGCCAGGTGACATCTGACAGGTGACAGTTCTTAATTGACAGGTGACAGGTGTCATTTTCGAGTCATGCGCAAGAACCTATTTCATAGACCCCAACTACGCATGCGCAATATCCTAGGCCACTATCTTTCACCCCCCTGCCGTTAGGGCATTAGCTATACTAACTTTGGCCCTATTGACTTGATCAACCCCGTTCTTTTTTTAAACGACTCATGGCGTCACCCTAAACACGCGACATATATTTGCAATCTTTCGCCCTCCTGCCGTTGGGGCATTAGCTATACCAACTTTGGCCCTATTGGCCCGATCAACCCCGTTCTTTTTTTAAACGACTCATGACGTCGCCCTAAACACGTGACATACATCAGCTGTCGATTCTGACATTTGACAGGTGACATCTGACAGGTGACAGTTCTTAATTGACAGGTGACAGGTGTCATTTTCGAGTCATGCGCAAGAACCCATTTCATAGACCTCAGCTACGTATGCGCAATATCCTAGACCCATTGGTTCCGGAGATATGAGTCATAAAAAATTGCTCCGAAATTAACATTGGAGCTCCCTATGATGGTGAATCCCCCAATTATTACTACTTGCGGCAATATCGGAAAAATTATATTTAAGATATTTTAAAAACCTAGAACTATGTAAAAATGATTAATCACTTAAAGATTATGTAGGTGTTTCATTTAAACCATTAGGATTCTTAAGGTTAAATATATATTACGAACAAAAGTGTTACAAATTAAAAACGTATGTTATTCAAAATGGCGGTCCACCTCTTATAGGGCGTAATGGTTTGAAAATGTTAAACTTTGGAATATGTAAATTAGATAAGATAAATAATATTGTGCAAGTAGATTCTTCTGCCAGGTTAGAAAAATTACTTCAAAATTATAAGGAAATTTTTGACGGTCCTTTGGGAACATTTAACAAGTTCACGGTTTCACTAAAGTTAAAAGAAAAGGCGCAGCCACGCTTTGTTAAGGCAAGACCTATTCCAATCGCACTTAAGCCTAAAATAGAAAATGAAATTGATCGCTTAGTTAAAAACAATGTTTTGATTCCGGTGGAATTTTCTCACTGGGCCACACCCATTGTTCCCATTCTTAAGAAAAATGGCGGTCTAAGAATTTGTGGCGACTTTAAAATCACCTTAAACCCTCAACTAGAGGTCCAGCAATATCCTCTTCCAAGAGTGGAATATTTATTCAGTCAACTGGAGGGAGGGCAAAGGTTTTCAAAGATTGACTTATCTGAGGCGTACAAGCAAGTACTTTTAGATAAAGACTCTACTGAGTTAGTAACTATTTCCACCCATAAGGGTTTATTTTCATATCAAAGGCTTCCTTTTGGCATCCATTGTGCCCCTTCAATATTTCAAAATATAATCGAGCAATTATTTTCAAATATTCCGGGTGTTGTAGGCATTTTTAGACGACATTTTAGTTACAAGCAGGAATGCCCAGGAGCACTTGGATAGACTCGAAAGGGTTTTTGAAAAATTGAAAGGTTGTGGTTTGAAAGTTCGCAAAGAAAAATGCACTTTCTTTCAAAATTCCGTTACATATATGGGTCATAGAATTGATTAAAGCGGACTACACAAAACTGACGAGCGCATTGAGACAATTAATAAAGTTAAGGAGCCTACAAATGTGAATTAAAATCATTTTTAGGTATGGTAAATTACTATTGTAAGTTTATACCAAATGCCTCGACAGTTTTGCACCCTTTGAATAATCTATTAAAAAACAATGTATATTGGTCTTGGTCAAAGCAATGCCAACATAGTTTTAAGCAGATAAAGGATATATTAAAGTCTCCGTTGGTTCTAACACACTTTGATCCAAAAAGGCCTATCGAGCTTATGGTGGATGCTTCCAGTATTGGACTGGGAGCAATAATTAGTCACCGCTATGAGGATGGCTCAAGAAAGCCAATAGCTTTTGCATCTCGATTGCTGCATTCAAATGAACTAGCGTACTCACAGATTGAAAAGGAGGCGGCCGCGATTATTTTCGGAGTTCGAAAATTTTTTCAGTATTTATATGGTTTAAAATTTGTACTTTATACGGATCATAAACCATTGCTTGCCATCTTGGGGGATAAAAAGGGCTTACCAGTATTTGCAGCGAATCGTCTGCAACGTTGGGCATATATTTTGTCTGCTTTTAACTACGAAATTAAATATGTTACTTCAAAGAATAATCATGCAGATTTTTTATCTCGTTTATCTGGACTAACTAGCGAAGTATTTGATTGTAAATCCTTTCCTCTGGGAGACGAAAAGTATGATAGAATGTCATATATCAATTACATTAAAAATGCTTCCTTCCCTATTGATTTTCAAATAATTATAAAAAAGAATACTTCTCGCGATAAAATTTTCAGTAAGGTATTATTTTTTGTTCGTCAGGGTTGGCCACACAGATGTCCCTCAACGGATTTAATGCCGTATTTTATTAGAAGGAACGAGATTTCTGTTGAACAAGGTTGCCTACTGTGGGGCTATCGTTAAAATTGTTCCCCCCACCTTTCGGGATAGCATTTTACGAGAATTGCATTCCACTCACATGGGTGTAGTTAAAATGAAAGCTTTTGCGCGTTCTTACTTTTGGTGGCCAAAATTAGATGAAGCTATAGAAAAAATAGCTCAAGGTTGTTCGTCCTGTGTAATGTTTTCAGCGAATCCCCCGAAAGCACCATTGATTTTATGGGATTATCCAAACAAAATTTGGACGCGTTTGCACGCAGACTTTTTTGGTCCATGTCTCAATAAATACTTTTTGGTAATTGAGGACGCAACTTCAAAGTGGTTGGAGTGTTTTCAGATTAACAATTATAGTTCGCAAACCGCCATTAATTGTTTTAGGAGATTATTTTCACGTTTTGGTCTTCCTAATGAGGTGTGTATTGATAATGTTACGGCGTTTTGCTCCGGGAAGTTTCAGGAATTTTTACAACAATTTGGAATAACCCAGGGGCACCCTATCACCCCGAAACTAATGGGTTGGCTGAATCTGGGGTAAAAATAATGAAAAAAGCCCTCTTAAAAGCTCATAATGATGGGGTTCGCGATATTAATTTAATTTTAGATACGTTCTTGTTCCAGTATCGTAACACACCCCATACAACAACCTGTGAAAGCCCTGCAAAATTATTATTTGGGCGTAATTTAAGAACAAAATTTGATTTATTATTACCTTCTACCCAAAACTTAGTTCAAGAAAAACAAAATAGAATACAAAAAAAATTCGAAATGCCTCACAAAGTTTTTTTTAAGAGTGGTGATCTGGTTTGGGCACGTGATTATCGCGAGCATTCTAAGAATTGGATTAAGGGTATTGTTAGTCGGGTGTTGGGCAGAAGAACCTACATTATTGAAGTGGATAGTGGAAGGAAATGGAAACGTCATATTGATCAATTAAAAAAATGCTATGCAGATAGTAATGTTGATATCCTTCCACTGTCTACTTTAGAAAACAACTCCCCTATCCTGCCTACAGACGCAATTATGGACAATCAAAATTTGGCAGGTGATGTTGGCGAAAATAATAACGACTCTGCGTCGCGAGTGCTCCGAAGGCGCAGTTTAATTAGACAACCCGATCGATTGCAGCTTTAGTAATGTCCGGGAGTGTTTCTTATATTGTTATTATTTTTTATATATAGGGTACTTGCCTTTGTTTTTTCTGTTGGTTAAAGGGGAGGATGTTCTGTATGTAAACAAACTTTATTACCAATTTGGAAGTTAATATTTATGTTTGCCATCTTTTTATAATGACTCTTATCTGGACGCTTTTTATATTGTACAGGGACATTTTTTTAAGTGTCTCACCCGATTGGCGATTTTCCTGCTGACTATCATAAAAAACAAATAACATATTTCTGAATGATTTTCGATAAGGAAGCCGAATTTAATGTCAAAAAATACATAGATTTACAAATTTGACAGATGAGACGCCATTTTGAATTTTCTTAAATGGCAACCCCCATAAATAACCACACGATTGGATTGCATTTGGCGATCCGATTCTAAAACTATATAGTTGTTGATACTTATTTTCTGCCGTTTCGGAAATACGGGGGTTCCTAATTTGCCTCCATCGATTTTGTCTTTTAAGAGTCTCACCCCTTTAATAAATAGACCTTCTAAGCTGAACACCTTAATTTTTTTCACAGTGACATAATTTCGCGTGAGCAAGCGATCTACGCTATAGTCAAATCCGACAGATGTCAAAAAGTGACAGATACGACGCCATTTTGAATTTTCTTAAATGGCAACTCTCATAAATAACTACACGATTGAATTGCATCTGGCGATCCGATTCTAAAACCATTTATCGATTTTGTTTTTAAGTGTCTCAGCCCTTTAATAAATAGACTTTCTAAGCTGAGAACCCCAATCTTTTTGCTGGTAAGTTGTATCTTAATGAAAATGTTATCCCACGTATAATTTAATTAAAACAACAAGAAACAGTACATGTTTTTTTAAAAAAATTTAATTAATTTCTATTATCAAGCTCTAACAAGTAAAGTGAATTATTATTGATTATTATAGTGAGTGGCTTTAAACAAAATGTTTTCTTTTCCCCTTCCAACAAACTACCGCCACTTAAAATGGAAAAATGTTTTAGTATTTTCTTTAACATATTTTATGCGCTTTAGTTTATTATATATTATATAACTATTGGGAAAAGTAAAAAAAGGCAGCTGGGTGCCATTAGAATGATTAAGATATCCTATTGAATGTCTAGTCGAAGCAAATAAAAAGTAAGGATTACTAATTTAACAAATAGAAATTAAAATTCGTTGTTATTTGTTTTGTGCAATTGTCTTTTAGAAATTAGCGAATTGTAAACAATAAAATTAACTTAAATAAAATTACAAAAACTTTGGGTTTAAGAAATTTGCTTATAGAATATCCTATATAATTAAGGCGTTCAGCTTAGAAAGTCTATTTATTAAAGGGGTGAGACACTTAAAAGACAAAATCGATGGAGGCAAATTGGGAACGCCCGTATTTCCGAAACGGCTGAAAATAAGTGTCAACAACTATATAGTTTTAGAATCGGATCGCCAAATGCAATCCAATCGTGTGGTTATTTATGGGGGTTGCCGTTTAAGAAAATTCAAAATGGCGTCTCATCTGTCAAATTTGTAAATCTATGTATTTTTTGACATTAAATTCGGCTTCCTTATCGAAAATCATTCAGAAATATGTTATTTGTTTTTTATAATAGTCAGCAGGAAAATCGCCAATCGGGTGAGACACTTAAAAAAATGTCCCTGTACATTCCAGCAGTGTATACCGAGTCTCGCAGCCCACAGGCTGGCCGTATTGCAAATGTTAAAATAAACGGTCAAGTAAAATAATGTCGTGTATTATTTTATTATTATATATTAAGTAAATATATAACACTTTACACAGCTCGCTCTGGCGGGGAGGGGGAAGTTGAGGAGGGGGGGAGGGGGTGCAAGCCTAAAAATGCCTAAGGGCGAAAATTTGTCTAAACCGGTACCTCACTTTCGACAATAAAACGTTTGACAGATACACACTAGATTTGTTAACTTACCTTATAGCACTAAAATGTGCGTTGGCGATGTTTCTTAAAGCAGCATAATGGTCCCTTGTCTCGGTTTTATCTAATTTTTGAATAAGAACTTTTAAAAGTTTTAGCTTGGTGGCAGCGAATATCATAAAGGCATAAAAGGAAAATTCATTGGAAAAAAATGAAATAAAACAACTACCACTAGCTAAGAAGTTGACTAGAAGTGAAGCCACCAAATGGTTCCTTTCTTGGAACGGAAACCATAATGTGTACACGATTGATTCTTCGATCAACTCCTTTGCGGTTTTCTCGTCGTTGCTGGTTTTTATGAAACTTACCAGCTGGAATAGAATATCTGCTAGAGCGAATAGAATTGCCGAATGGAGCATAATTTTTTTTGGCTTTATGCATACTTTGATATTCTCGTAGTAAGCCTTAATTAATTCATCATCTAAGCACGACCTTATTTCTCTTTCTTCGTTTATAATATCCTCAAACAGCTGTGCGACGTTGTTTCGTTGAAATATTAAAATTTTTATGGCAACCCCTGTTACAGTTATTACCTGACACAGACACAAAAGTAAACTGTGGATATGAGACTTGATTAATATTAGTTGAATAAGTTTCACATTCATTAATAATGTTGCTATAAATAAAACTCCATTAATAAATCGACGGTGCCATAGTTGGGGTTTTCTTAGATAGGGATTTTCCGTCCAATTAACGTTCCATGTTCCTGCTAATATCATAACATTCTTCAAATTTTCAATGATCACATTAATGGGGGAGATCGCCGGTGGGGCCTACAACAATGGAATAGGGAACATTATAGATAGTGGCACAAATTTGACCTATATGTACGGGGATCTTGAAAACCATAGAAGATAGAGAAACGGTTAAACGGGAAAAGTTTTAGATGAATATACTTGCAACTTTTGTTTTTGAGATATTTTTAAAAAATCAAAGAATTGCATTTTCGAAAATATGCTTTAGCATTTTTATTTTTCACTATTTTTGGAACCTGTAAAAACATTTTTAAATCCACTTTTTATAGCGATTTTACAACGATGTATCACTTATTCGTAAATAAACGAAATTAAACTGAAAAACAAAAATATTAATTTTCGCAACACGTCAAATTTGACAACAGCACTAGAACTCCCCAAACTTAATACCAATTTAAAAAATTTACATTGTGTAATACTCACACAACGACGCCTAAATTATTTCAATCAAGAATTCTACAATAATCTATGAATCAAAAATAAAGTCTAGTAGACTATTACCGCTACCTACCCTTTAAAACTGAAACAAAAAGATTACGTGTCAAAACGAGTAATAGTAATAGTTTTTTTCTATTAGCAACTTGAGAAACTGCCATTATTTACTCCATTTTTCTAATGAGAAGTAAAATTTCTCTACCCAGGTAAATAACGATAATAAATAATCACCTAAGTAAATAATGGAAATCTTTTTGAATAATGAGGTTAAGATACACAGGATTTAGCATTCTTACTCACCGTTTCTTTAACATGTTATTGGTTTTGAGCCTTTACTAACCATTTTAAATGAAGACATTTCCCAAAATACAATAAAATTCGTAATAAAACAGGAATTATAATCATAAACTGAATTTCAAAACGAAACTGTCGTTCAAAAATATCAACACGTTCACAAAATGTCTACAAACTGACATTTAAAATAACATTTCTATAGTTTTATTCTTCCCAGGCTACTTGATTTTCAAAATATTTTGAAAATTAAGCAGAAATGGCTAATATGAAAATCTAAACGAACTAAATTTGTAATATATTCTTGTTAGTAATGGCAAAAGATCTATACAGGGTGTTAATTAATGTCATGCAGATATTTCAGGGGGTGATAGCACTCGTAAAAAAAAATGCGAATATATGCATGGTCTAACACGCGTTATTTTCGTTATACAGGGTGGCAAAGTTTCAATTTTTTTTCTCGTATTTTGCGTTTTCTTTCTTATATTCTGTAACAAATTGTTTTAAATTTGGAACATCAACTATTTTTTAAAATCTCTAGAATAAAGTATCAAAATTGTCGGTCGCAGTAGACAGGGTGTTACATTTTCTTGATTCGGCTACAATTTTATCTCTCAGAACTTTTTTTTGAGCTCTCTGTATGAATTCCGGTATGAAATTTGAACTCTCTGTTCTTTTGTTTAGCGTTCTGGTCTCTTGCACTATTCTCGTATCTGTGACCGTTTTCGATTTATTTGCAAAAGTAGCCATCGATGGAAATTAAGTGTAGGCGAAATAGCGCAATAATAAATATGAGAAAAAAAATAGTAGGCTGGGATAGGCAATTGTTAATTCTGTTCATTGTCCTTCTGACATTTTGTAACAAATATTTTTTTTTTGTTTGACGTTTTCGGAGTTGTTTTGAACTGGTTAATGATGGTTGAATTCACAAATCAAGAATTTGCAGAGATGCATTTAATCTATGAACTTGCCGATGGCAATAGTTATGAAGCCAGACGACTGTATGCACAAAGGTATTCAAACCGAATTCTGACTGACCCACGGACATTCGCAAATCTACATAATTGACTATGTGAAAATGGATCGTTCGAGAAATCCACTCATTTAGCAGGAGCAAACAGAACGGTTAGGACTCCTGAAGTCGAGGAAGCAGTCCTGAATGCAGTAGAAAATGATCCTGCTACTAGTACGAGAAAATCTGCCGCAACACTTAGCACTTCATTCGTGCTGGTCTGGAAAATTTTAATAGACAACTTAATGTATCCTTACCACATCCAAAGGGTTCAAGCTCTTCTCCCACGTGACTTTCCATTACGTTTTAATTTTTGTCAATGGTTCCTACAAATGCTAGCCCAAAATCCGTTATTTGAAAACCCAATTTTATTTAGCGGTGAAGCAAATTTCTCAAGGAATGCCATATACAATTTTCACAACAACCAATTTTGGGCAGAAGAGAATCCGCATTCGATACGCCAAAATAATTTCCAAGAACAGTTTTCAGTAAATGTGTGGGCCGGCATTATTGGAGATTATTTGGTAAGACCATTTTTCCTACCAGCAAGGCTAAACGGACAATATTATCGTCAATTCCTTGAAGAGGAATTCCCAGGGCTGCTAGAAGAGGTACCAATTCTTGTCAGAAACCAAATGTGGTTCATGCACGATGGTGCACCACCGCACTTCAGCATAGAGGTGAGAAACTTTCTCAATCAAATTTTTCACAACCGTTGGATAGGTGGGGTGGGACCTCAGCCATGGCCCCCTAGATCCCCAGACCTGAATAGCCTGGATTTCTTTTTCTGGGGACACCTGAAAGCGTTAGTGTATCAATCCCCAGTCCAGACAGAAGAGGATTTAAGAAACAGAATAATAGCTTCATGCGACATCATTCGCAATACTCCTGAAATATTTGCAGTCCGTCAGTCCATGAGCAGAAGACTTGATTCGTGCATTTTAGCAAGAGGTGGACATTTTCAACAGTTCTTATAATTTTGTTTTATTTTTATTTGATTAACTAATTAATTGTTTTGTTTTAATTCCTTTTTAATTTGTAATATATTTATCTGATTGTTGATAACCCTGTCGGTTGATCTAAAATAAAAATGAAAATAATTTCTTATTTCGCCTACACTTAATTTCCATCGATGGCTATTTTTGCAAATAAATCGAAAACGGTCACAGATACGAGAATAGTCCAAGAGACCAGAACGTTAAACAAAGAAACAGAGAGTTCAAATTTCATACCGGAATTCATACAGGGAGCTCCAAAAAAAAGTTCTGAAAGATAAAATTGTAGCCGATTCAAGAAAATGTAACACCCTGTATACTGCGACCGACAATTTTAATACTTTGTTGTAGAAATTTTAAAAAATGGTTGAGTTTCCAAATTTGAAACAATTATCACAGAATATAAGAGAGAAAACGCAAGATACGAGAAAAAAAATTGGAACTTTGCCACCCTGTATAATGAAAATAACTCGTTTTAGACCATGCATGTATTTGCATTTTTTTCTTATTTTGATGAGTACTATCACCCCCTGAAATATCTGCATGACATTATTTAACACCCTGGATATACCAGTTGAGAAAGTTGTTATGTACCTCGCACATTATATCCTGCGGCGCTTCGCGCCTCATGATAAAGCGCTCGCTATATTATGGCTCATTTCTCAACCTTGATATATAATGTAGTATTCTTATTATTAATAATAACGGTTTTTCGAAGTAAAAAAAATACATGTCGTTTCTCTCAAGAGGAAAATTTGACTTGCTGTAATGTTACATTCATTACAACGGGAACCTCAAAAACTATAAAGAATAACCGCGGCCCATAAATTATAACAAATAAAATAAATATCGACCGTATAAGCCAAGTATAATTCAGGGTTTACATGAGACGGATAATCTAAGAAGAATTCAATTTTCAAATTGGCATGTGAAACAATACAAAGAAAATCCTTATTTCAGTTGTCTTGTAATTTGGACCGACGAAACATATTTTACCGACTGATAATAGACACAACCATAATTTTTGGGGTACAGAAAGCCCTCACCAATAGGCTCAACGAAGACTGCAAATCCGATTTGGCTTAAATGTATGGTGGTGTATGGTATGTATGGTAAGTAATGTCACCTAGCTTGCCAAATACAAAGCAGGTATCAAGTAAGCTTTATCTTTCTTCTTACTTTTTAGACAACTGACTTATCGGACCATTCTGTTATAATCACACCTTGAATGGCCAACGATACAGAGGCAAGAGCTCCTCAAAGTCAACTAAATAATACTTGGTTTCAACAAAACAGTTATCCCGCACATAATGTTCGGGAAGTTCAAACTTTCTTAAGACAGACAGATAATATGATAAAGTAATTTCAAACGGCGAACCAGTTAATTGGCCTGCTAGACCCCCTGATATAACTTCTCTAGATTTTTATTCAGGAATTTATGTGAAACATGGAGTGTATGAGTTTAAACCCCCTGAAACTATAGAAGAATTAGAAGAGAAAGTGAGATATGTGTTTACCTGCATAAATGGCAACACTCTTCGCAGGGTCACCAATACGGAGTTAAAAAAGTATCAAAAATGTATTAATAAAAACGGTCAATATTTTGAGTAAGTATAGTAAGGTAAATATTTTTCTTACGATTTGTTAAACATACATATTATTCATATTGCTTTTTTAGTTTTCTTTAATTTCATATTTTATTATTTTAAATGTTAATATGAAATTATTAATCATAAGAAAAAATAAAATAATATATTGGGTATAATGTGCGATTTTAAACAAATTTAAAATCTAATTTACCCTGCCTAAGGTGCTGTTGTCATGTTTGACGTGTTGCGAAAATTAATTTTCTTGATTTTTCAAGTCAATTTCATTTTATTTACCAATAAGTGATACATCATTGTAAAGTTGACATCAATAGCTGCCTTTTAAGTACAAAATACATTATGGCGTCAATAAGAAAAAAATAACTTGATGATGGTATAAAATAACTGAAACGTCAGGTTCAGAATACAATTATTGCAGAACTGAAAGTTGCTTAAAAAGTTGATTTAAAAATGTTTTCACGGAATGCCAAAATAGTGAAAAATAAAAAAACTACAACAAGTTCAAGTTTTTTTTTTTTTTTTTTAGTATCTCAAAAACGAAAAAGATAGAATCGCGTGTTTAGCGGCTTTAAGTTGCAAATATATTCGTCTACAACTTTTCCTATTAAACCGTTTCTCTTACTTCTATAGTTTCAAGATCTCCATACATGTAGGCCCAATTTGGGCTACACTGTAGATATTTTGTCGAAATTCTTTAGTTTTCGTATAGTCTTCCACCCGAGTTTAATTTGACCACCCTGAGTGGGCTGGATGAAGGAAAATTGTGTAATTATATTGTAAACGATGCTCGGAACGGTTTTTATTTGATGGGACATGTTGATACCATGACAAACATTTTATTAGTCATTAAAATAATTTCTTTTGCTACAACAAAAATTCAGATTCAAGACAAACCATTTTCGGTTATGGGCAAAATGGCTACCTTCACTAAGAAGGTTTTGAGAAAAATAAAAATACCTTTCTTGTTACAACCGTTTTTTTGTTTAAGTGAACGAATATAACTAAATTTTATGGAAAAATTGCGAGCTGCGAGGCAAAGAAAAATTAATTTTTGCAGAAACTACACGGATTCCAAAGAAAATGTTGGATAACGAAAAATACGTGTACTTGTATTAAAAACAGATTGAAAAACAGAATACAGAAACAATTTATGCTCAAAAACTGCGAACAGTAGATACCTAATATAATTTTAAAAAATACAAGTAGTATATTTAGTAAGGTTACCTACTTGGATCTGCACAGGGGCCACACAATTTCGAGAATTGGCAAAGAACTAATACCTTTCAAATGATTTCTTATTATGTAAAAGTAGTCTTTGCCAAAGAGGAACTAATAATGAGGAAATTATTGCAAGCAACAGAGTCAAAACAGAATTATCGCGACCAGGACGGATCCACAATTTGCGACCCCGCCCCGCATTGTATGAATCGCAGTCTAATGACGCACGTTACAAATTTACTAGCCCCGTAGCGTCGAATATTTCAGCGATAAGGAGGGGGCGAAGAGAGTTGATTATTGGAGAGTACATAAGACTTAAAAAAAAATAATAATATGGACGGTAATTGGTCGAAACGGCTCTGGCGTGAACGTCCGTCCGCAGCCTATGTACAACTTGTTTAAGCTAGAGTGATTTGATGATTGATAGAAATTTTGCTGGATGCGTACAAACCAGAAAGAAAACGCATTCGGAGAAAAAGAGAGGCATGATAGCGCGATCGATCGATGTTGGTGCTTCGTAGATAGTACGGTCTAACTAAACTGCTGGACAATTGCTTTCGAGCAAGAAAAATTTCGCCTAAATTTAAATGTTAATATGATATCGACCTACGGTTTTGAACGGTTGATAGATTCATCCCTTGGGAAACAACTGTCCATGTTGGATTTTCTTTAACTGTCAGAAAATTTTATATACAGGGTGATAAAGAAGACGATGATTTTTGCTCCAATTTTAATGGGGTGTAACTTAAGTAACTCAATAATATTTTTAAATTTTATCACTCTACGTCAATTGAATCACTGGTTCATAGCAAAGCAAGTAATTTGTCAAATTTTTGATATCTGCTATATTTTAAGAAATACCGATTTTTTTGGAAAACCTTGCTTTATTTCAATTTATTGTTAGATAGATCTCACTGTGCGTTGTATCGTGCAAACTTTGCGAGTGATTATTATACCTTATGAAAAGCTTGATTATGTTCAGTAACAATAGTTGTACCTAAATGTTATGATGTACAGTGGCGTACTTATAAACACCTATATGTTTATGGTTTATGAGTATCTCACAATTTTTCACGATTGTTTTATATTGGAAAGTACTCGCCCCTAGATTAGGTACATTTTTTCTTATTTTTTAGTTTTTTATATCGCACTACAGGTATATTATACAGTGTGTTTACAAAATTTTAACAAAGATCATTTTTTTTGGAAAAAATTTATTTTTTAATTTCTAACTTTCTAACACTATTCCTTAAATTAAACTTACATTGAAAAAGACTTTGATATTAGTTATCACTAGCTGCCGTCAAACCAAACCCCGTTCATCCGAGTGTATTAATTTGAATCGAGATTATCACAAAAAAAAAATAATATTAAGTAAGCCATGCTAATGGCGTTTAGCCGCAAATGCTAACCATGTATCAAGTAAGCCATGGTGACAACAATGGTTTAATGTACAAATAAACTTTTAATGACAGCTTCTTATCACAATGCCACGTTTAACGGAGCACGAAAGAAATAATTGTGTCAGACTTCTTAATGAAGGGTTACCGGAACGAGATGTTGCCCGAATTTATAATGTGATTAACAGTACCATTAATTACCTACGCCAGCATTATCGTGCGACAGGAAATGTGGCATATTTGCATAGAGGTGGTAAGCCGAGGGGAATTGAGAGGCGAGTCGCAAGGACCTTATTAAGGGAAGTTCGTCGCAGACGAACATCAAGCTCCAGGATACTAAACGAAGACCTTAGGAGACAAACCGGAGTATTGGTGCCAAATCGGACAGTGAGGAGAAAATTAAATGAAAGTAATCTAAGGTAAATTGATGGCTAAGTTAAATTTTTTCTTGGTATTAAAATGCAACTATTGATTATTTCAGGGCAAGGAGACGAGCAAAATGTGTGCGGTTTTTGCCGGATCATAAACGCCAGCGTCGGGAATCGGTCAGACAGAAATTGGGGTGGAACAACGAGTGGCAAAACTGCTTTTTTTGCGACGAAACTCGATTCAACTTGATACACTCGGATGGAAGGGTTTTGGTTTTGAGGCAACCTGGTGAGCGCTACGAGGAGGAGAATATGGCTCCCCAAGAAGCTTTTGGTGGTGGAGGGATAAATGTGTGGGGAGGCGTAATACACAATGGAAAGTAGGAACTGTATATTTCACGGCACACCGTTAATGCACAAATTTATAGAGACGATATTTTAAATACTATTGTTATACCATTTGCTGATAATTTCGGGGAGGAATTTATATTAATTGACGATAATGCAAGACCACAAAGAGCAAACATCGTTCAGGAGTTCTTGAGGGAAAGGAACGTTCAACAGTTAAGCCTGCCGCCAAAATCTCCTGATTTAAACGTAATTGAGCATGTCTGGTCTCGGGTAAAATTATTGGTGCGATCCAGAGAGAATTCGCCTCAAACTTTGGAGGAACTGGCAGTGGCCATTGAAAAAGAGTGGCAAAATATACCTAGGGCATTTATCAACCTGCTAGTCGCCAGTATGCCACGGCGATGTCAGGAGGTCGTTAATGTACGAGGAGGGCCTACAAGGTATTAATCCCAGCATTATTTAATTTTAAAGATCCCTTTCAATGTAAGTTTAATTTTAGGAATAGTGTTAGAAAGTGAGAAATTAATAAATAAATTTTTTCCAAAAATTAAATTAAAAAAATTATCTTTGTTAAAATTTTGTAAACACACTGTATAATATACCTGTAGTGCGATATGAAAAACTAAAAAATAAGAAAAAATGTACCTAATCGAGGGGCGAGTACTTTCCAATATAAAACAATCGTGAAAAATTGTAAGATACCCATAAACCATAGACATATAGGTGTTTATAAGTACGCCACTGTACATCATAACATTTAGGTACAACTATTGTTACTGAACATAATCAAGCTTTTCATAAGGTGTAATAATCACTCACAAAGTTTGCACGATACAACGCATAGTGAGATCTAGCTACCAATAAGTTGAAATAAAGCAAGGTTTTCCAGAAAAATCGGTATTTCTTAAAATATAGCAGATATCAAAAATTTGACAAATTACTTTCTTTGCTATGAACCAGTGATTCAGAGTGATAAAATTTAAAAATATTATTGTGAAAGTTACACGCCATTAAAATTGGAGCAAAAATCATCGTCTTCTTCAACACCCTGTATATAAAATTTTCTGACAGTTAAAGAAAATCCAACATCGACAATTGTTTCCCAAGGGATAAATCTATCAACCATTTAAAGCCGTAGGTCGATATCATATCTGGTTCAGAAAATATTAACATTTAAATTTAGGCGAAATTTTTCTTGCTCGAAAGCAATTGTCCAGCAGTTTACGAGTATATAGTTCTCTACGCTATGATAGTCTCGATAAATATAACAAACTTTGTCTCTAGCCACGGCGCATATTCGATATTCTCATATCTTGGACGAGTTGTACTAGGGCCGTGAAAATCACAGATGGAAATAGTTAAGTGGGCTAGGAGGAAAAGGATCATAATATATTTTACGGTTACTTTGTTTTCAAGAAGAAATAGATTCATACATCGGCGCGCAAACGATTTCTTTTAAAAGTACCTACAGCCAGGGTAAAAACAAACGTTATATTTTCTTAAGCTGACCTCGGTAGTCTGGTAGGGAGCGATCTTGCTTGGGGTTGAGTGTTTTTTTCTATACTGCATTGTAAGCGCCTGCAATATCGGACATGGTGTTTAAGACTGAATAAAATAAATGTTCTTTTCGCAGCTTTTTCTCGCAATGTCAGGACATTAATTTCAATTGATAATTGCGGTTGTATTTGAACGCGCATAATACACTGCAAGGCCTCTTGGCGCACACAGGCGAATTTCGGCAATATCGCGTGTTACCGTTCAAAAATTGCATTTCATAAGTTTGATTATCTATGTTAAGTTTTCGGTTTTAAATTGTTAAAATACATATGTAGACTCTCACCTTAAAAATTCATTACTAATTAAGTTAGCTGTAATAGCAAAAATTTTCATTATGTTTAGTTTCATACCTTTGTTAATGTTTATATACAGGAATGTTTTGTATCTTGCAAGACATAGCCAAGTGGATTGATTTCTTCTGTTGCTTGTTTGATACTACTTGCAGACAGGTTTGATTTCAAATATTTGTTCTAATTGATTGGTAATTGATAAACTATTCAAGTTATCAATAGAAATAACTTCTTGTATTTGAGATGTTGATTAATGTCTCGAGTGTTGTAAATCAGCTGTTTTTAAGAAAATCAATAATGGGTCAGTGTCAGACTGACAGTTTCTGTGCATTTTCACGGCCACGTCTGGTTAATTTTTGCTTGGTTGCGTGGGTTGACTTCGGTCGCCGTTGGTTTTCTATGGTGTAAAATAGGATAGTTTTCATAGATAGGGTTGATTTTTTTTAATTTGTCAACGTTTTTGTTTTGGTAACTATGTACGTTGAAGAGGGAATGTTATTGGCCCTTTCGACCATGGACACTGGAAGTTAAAGCACGTTTGTGGAAATAGCTCCCCAAGTTTAGTTTTTTTGGGCCGGGCAGGCTATTGTAGTGCCGATAAAGCATCCACAAATGTTTTAAAAAGGGTATGGCTTTGTAGTTTGCCTATTCTTTGGGCGGATGCCGATTTAAAATGCTTTAATGAACTTCAACAGCGGTCATAGACGCCATTTGGTAAATTGGAACCCTCGTTAGTTATTTCAGTGAACCTTGAGTGATTTTGATTAATTTGCGTTGCATTATAAATATAGTGAGATAAACCATTTGGGATTTAAGCCGCTGTTGCAACCGAATTGCAAGTAACGGAGGAATTTCGTTACTGATGTCGTTTAATTGCGATTTATTGATTTTTGCTTGATTTTGACTTCGTCGTTTAACGTTTAATACTTACTGATTTTGTTTTATTTCGGGTATAGCCCGATTCTATATTCAGAGATTGTGTCCCATTTTATACACAGCCTTCTTTTCTTTTGTTGCGTAAAAGGCTGAGGGACGTTGGGTGCCCTTGGATGGCGCTTCGCCGTTTTCCGTAAAGTGTTTGCTCTGCTGAGGGCAGATTTGCGAACAGAGTTATATTGTGAGGAGTGACTGTCTGACCCCTGAACTGCTTGTAACCTAGTTCGCAGGTTCGTGTGATACGCCAGGCCGGGAGCAGTTCCGCCTTGCGAAACACCCTAATTAGATTTTTCCTTTGTATACTGGTTGACATCGGTTTCAATTGATGTTCATATTTTAATTATTTAAATTATTTTCAGGCATTTAGTGCCACATGGGGTGCACAAGTGTATCCATTGTTTTTGTTTTATCCCGGTCTTTTTTTTTACTCTTCTGTTAAGATTGGTTTGTGTCGGGTACGTTGGTTTTTGAGAGGTTTTGTAGAGGTTAAGCATTTGAATTTTAGTGACTTTTGGGTCGACCGGAAGTTATGTATTTTGGTGATCCTACTGTTGACTGTTTCCGTCACGCTTTGGTCAATTTTTCCTGCACGTCACTTACTGATCAGAATTCGACGAGGAAAGGTCGAGCCCGCAAAATTGAATCACGTGCGTGGATTTGGGGCAACTTTTCGGAAAAACCCCCAAGTTGCTTTTGGTTGACTTGGTATTGGATTGGGGGCTTTTTACGGCAGCAGCCGGATTCGTAAGCGTCGTGAGTGTAGGCCAGGCACGTGGAAAACCCGTCAAGACCCCATTGTCAAACGGGTGAGTTTTGACCCATATTTCTTAATTTAATTGTTTTGCTTTGATTTAACGAAACATATTATCTAATTTCGATTTATTTCAAAACCTTTGAATTTTTGGTCAATAATCATATACATTTTCAAGATAATTGAATATTTTCTCGTATAAAAAAAATTACCTTTATATTTCAAGATATCTATTTATGTCACATTGGTCACTGGAATTCCAATGCGAAGTTTGCTCATTTTATTTGCAAAGTGCACGTTTCAGAAGTCTAGTTTTTATTTGTTAATTTATCGTAAAAAAAAATACATACCTGAAATAGGACCGTATGGCGACCGAAACCTACATTTTGAACAATATTAGCTGTATTTTATTTTATTAATTGGTTGTTAAGTAAATTTACCTTCAAGTTTATAATGTGCCTAATTGAGCTGAATTTGATTTAATTACCTGCCAAGTTTTAACCTTATTGGTGGATTGCTGAGATTTAATTTAATTACTGTAATTAATTGCTTAATTTGGTTTAATTAATTTCGCTTGTTAAGTGATATTATATTTACATAATATATTATATTGATTTTAATCGATTCAAATGGCTAGTACTGTTCAACTTTTTTTTGTATGAGGAGTTTCACGACTGAATGATGTGCTGGAGTTTAATATGGTAAAAGTATTTTTGAATTGATTTAAATAAATTAAATAACGTTAGTTTTTGGGCTTATCGTAATTATGTTGTGATAATACTTTCATAGGCAGCTTAGTCAGGGTTTAATAGAGTGGTATATTTTAAGTCATTCGCACCAAATATCGACGTGTGAGTGGCGCATGCGCAGTTACTGTAACGCGATTTTTCGATTATAACCCTCTAAGCTCAAGTAGTAAATTACTTTGCGATTCTTTTTTTTTAATGTAAGGATCTTCTAAGGGGTTTATTGCCGAGGATCTTATTCAAACCTTAATCATGCTAGTGGCGCATGCGCCCTGACTACATTTATTACTGTTTGATTATTTTGATTTGGTGAGTTTCCTGCTCGACTTAGGTTATGTGCTTTCAACTTTATTTGACATTCTGAGCATGCGCAGTGCCCTCACGTCGATATTTTTGTTAATTAATGCCCGCAGGGTGGTTATTGGAGACCCAGTGAGGTGCTTGCACAACTTTGGATGCCTGCGCGTGGCGCATGCGTAGTAATATTTTTTTTTAAACTTTAGTTGTCTTAATTTCCAAAATCTCTTGGTTGCACACCAAATAAAGAAAAAATAAAAACCTTACAACCAATATAAAGTTCACGCATTTGGCAGTTACGTTACTAATCAACCAATGGCTAAAGGTTTTCTGCCTGGTGGGCGACTTTAGGTACACCCTTGGAAGAACTGGTGGTCGCCTCTAGGTACACCCTAGGAAAAACTGGTGGGCGACTCGAGGTACACCCCAGGTAGAAAAAAAAATCCTATGAAATAAAACAGGTGCGTCAGCCTAACGACAATACTACTAAAAATTTAAATTGAATGAGTGGCTGAGGGCCCAAATGATTAAGCAAATAAACCAGCACTGTGCAACCACCAAGAGAATTTAGAAAATAAGACAACTAAAAATCCACCATTTTCCCAGAAAAAGTATAGAACACATCCTATAGCAGTAAGTTATAGATCTTATTATAATTTCATAGTTTACAGTCATCTGTTTGTAGGTTACAAAAATCACGACATGTTATTCTACCATTAAAGAGGCACGTACAACAAGGGAGGAAAATCGAGTTTCAATCCCTAAGCCAAGGAAGTTATAAAATCAAAATGGAAGATAAGGTAATTACTTCAATTCATTACCCTGACATCTACCAGTTAAAGACAATACAATAGCAAATAAGTACATAAATAAGCTTACATACGCCAGAATGCAAAATTCCTCAAAATCTCAGTCTCAGGTCACAGAATTTAAACTGATACCTACCTACTGAAACACAAGCCGTACCTGCTAATTGAGGTAAAACGATTATTTCAAAAATATCGCAGAGAGCCGGAACCACAAAAATGTTACAAGAGTGGAGAGCAACGCCTACGCGCATAGAGAGAGAGAGAGAGTTATGCAACAGTGCAACGTTAAAAGTGATCTATACAGCTGTATTCTTACTAAAACAAATGTTTGAAACGTAGTTTTTTAATTTGAAATAAAGACAGACTTCCAAAAAAATTCTTGACAAAAAGGTGAAGGCAACATAATATTCTTTAATTAAATTATTATTTCGCAAACATTAACAAGAACAGCCTTTCATTTCTAGTACTAAAAATAAATCGTTACAACATCTTACTTAGAAATCTAGAAGGAAATATATTAAAAGATTAAAGAAATTTTGGCGTAGAGATATTTGGAGCTTTTTTTGATTCTTTACGCAAACCCAAGAAATACATTTTTTCTACTACTATAGTCTGTTGCTTAATGCGAGAGAGTAATAAATCAATATTGAACTATATAACCCAGTGGTCTTCGCCGTATTCCATAGGTGTAGTCCTACTATTATTATTTATACATATGTGAGATCTTGCACGTGGCGACATCTCGCAGCAATCGAGCTATCTACCCAACCAGACCAGCGAGGTCTTAGAGAAGACCAAGCGCTGGAATGGAACCCGCATAAGCAGGTATTTAATGTCAGGTGGCGCTCAAAGCCAATCGTCGGTTTCTGTGAACCGAAAACGCGATATAAAAGAAAGATGTGTCTGACGGAAAGAAAAGGGACAAACATCTTTCTTTTATATTTTTATTTAATATGTTTATTATTAGGGGTCCCGAGATCGGGTAGGTAGAGGCACAGTATTTTACCTACCTGTGTTTCACTGTTTCAAAAATTTGAAATGTTTAGTTACTATTCGGCAGTTGTTGGAAGACTTCGTTCTTGAAAATGGCTCGTGTTTCTGAATTTGTTGCTGAGAAACGGATTAGTAAAACTGTGCTTTTTAAAAATGAGAAAATTATTATTCTCAATGTGTTCAACGCTCCTCGCCATCAAAATTTAACATTCGGAGTTGCAAAAATAGTTGAAATGTGGTCGAATATGACTGGAGTCGGGCAGTCAACAATATATCGACTTGTGTACGAGGATGAACGCGGCTTAATCAAGTCACCAAAGAGAAGTATAGGAAGAAAAAGAAATGTAATAAATGAGGATGAAGACTGCTATCAGAAGAACCATACACTCGTTTTACTTAATAAAAAAAGAAATAGTTACCTTGGACAAAATAATATCTGAAATGAAAAATAATGATTTCATTCCACCCATGGGTAAGAAGAAACCATGGAGAACTTTGAAGGAAATTGATTTTTGTTATGCAAAAATTTAAAGCAGAAAATCACTTTTAATAGATAAAGACGAAATCATCTGCTGGCGACGACGATATTTGAGGGCAGTTAGACATTCGAAAAACGGAAATATCTATTATATGGACGGAACCTGGTTAAATAAAGGATATACCATTGGTAAAAAATGGCAGGATAAACATATAAAAAGCGCGAGGTAAGCTTTCATGGAAGGATAGTCAACTGGAATAAAAACACCCTCGGGAAAAGGTGAAAAATTAGTAATTACTCACATTGGTATCAAGAATGGATTTGTCGATTGCGGCTTACTGGCATTTAAATCGAGACTAACTGGAAACTATCATGAAGACATGAACGCTGATGTCTTAGAAGAATACTTCCAGCAAATGCTTGACCTCATTCCTCCTGGGTCTGTTATAGATATGGATAACGTCAGCTACCACACAAGAGAATCCGAAAAGATACCATCGTCTTCTTGGAAAAAAAAATGACATTATTCATTGGTTTACTGTAAATAAGAAGCCATTTCATAAAAATATGCTGAAAGAAGAGCTACTGGAGATTGTAAAGTTAAATAAACCTCTTTGTACTAAATCTATTGTCGACGAAATCGCTTCAAAACGAAATATAAGGGTGCTTCGCCTTCTACCATATCACTGTAAATTAAACCTCATAGAATTGGTGTGGGTGCAAGTAAGAGGGCATAACACCACTTTTAAAATGAGAGACGTTGCAAATCTCTTGCAAGAGGGAATAAAAACAGTGGATTCTGGAAAATGGAGTAAGTGCGTCAAACATGTGATTGAAATAGAAGAAAGAATGTGGGAAGCTGATAACATGCTAGAAAACACTGTAGAGCCCCTCATTATTTCTCTGGACCCCAACGACGATAGTTACTCGGAACATGATGACTAAAATTTGTTTAGGTTAGTTATTATTAATAATTAAGTTGTTGTATTGTAAATAGTAGATTTTTTTTAAAATTAACATTTATTCCAATTTATTTATTTTCATGTTATTCTTACTTCTACGTAAGTTCTTCTTAATATTAGAATAATTAATATCTCAATTATCTGCCTATCTCTATAATTATAATCAAGCATAATTATTATTATACTTATTATTCTAATAAACTACCTGTAGTAAAGCCGCTGTCACCCTACTTTCATTCACCAAAGTCGTCTTTCAATTCTATGCAAATTAGGGTGAACCTAATTTAGGACCGATTAGGGGTACGGGTAAAATACGGAATTTCTAAAAACTATCCTTGCAATTTACCTGAAATTTACAATTCAACCTGTAAGCTGCCCACTCCGCTAGATGGGTCCTGTCATTGCAAATTTACATTTTATTACTCTCTCGCATTAAGCAACAGAGTACAACTTGAGAAATCGCCATTATTCACTAAAATTCTCTAATAAGAAGTAAAATTTCTCTATCCAGGTTAATAACGATGACAAATAATCGCCTAGGTCAATTATTCAAAAACTTTCTGTGTAATGAAGTTAAGTTACACCCGATTTTAGCATTTCCACTCACCGTAACATGATATTGGTATTGACCCTTGACTAACCATTTCAAATTAAAAAATTCTAGAAAATAGTCTCAAAGTTTTAATAAAACAGGAATTTTCATCATAAATTCGAAGATATTTCAAAAGGAAACTTTCATATTAAATGAGGAATATTTGAACGCACTATATTAAAATCGACACAACTTGCAACAAAGGTAAACTTTAAACTAGAATATTTTTAAAATAGACCATGGTAATAAAGGAAGCGCTGGTTTTAATGACCTGGTTGTGAAGGTAATATAATGGTAATGGGTTTAACCCATAATTCTTAACTTGATATATCCACAAGCAATACCATAAGACCTCATGTTTAGCCGGATATATTAGCATAAAAAATATCAGGCTCATAATCTGAGCTCGAATTGTATTTAGTAAGGCAATTCCACGAATAGGAATGGAATTTTCTATTTCGTTATTTATTTCATTTTCGTCAATTGTCCCACACCGCCGCATGTTAAAAAATACTTTTGTATTTAAAAATCGACTTTAAAACAGCTTAAACAATTATTTAGTATTTGTGACAATTGCCTGACAGATGATTTGATAACTAGTTTAAAATGCAATTGTTACCACGGTAACGATTGGAGGAGCAGAAAATATATCCGATTTTTTTATCCAGTTACTTTTCCTCTTCCTTCCTTTTTATCCGACAGCAAACTACGATTTTTGACATTTTAAATGGGACCATTTATATATGAGTGGAATTGCCGATTTTTGACCACGATTTCGCCAAAATTCGCCTGTGTGTCCCGAACAGTTGTTGAAAATTGTCTATTTGTTAAACCTTTAGTTATTTATCAAGGGTCATAACACCGCCCCCCGAAGCTTCGGCTCCGGTAATTATACTTGTTGTATAAAGTTTTAGCATTAGACTTAGGCTTAGTAGCTATACATAAAGTAGGTTTAGAGAATAAGGACAATTATGTCTTCGGCATATCATAAAATTCCTGAGAACTACTGAGATGCAGCTCGCCGAACTAGTATCATTCCCGGATTGCATCATCGGTTACATTTTCCCAAGCACAATCCACATACACTTCGAATGTTTAACAGTAAATTTATTGTATTGTATTTTTCTTAATTCTTGATTTCAATTATTATAAAACAGTAAAACTAAATATTTTTTAAAAAATACTTTCTGTTATCTAGAAACTTAAAGGAGCCCCTAGGAAAGGAGCTAGTTAAGGCTGAAAGTATAACTACTTTAGAAGAAATTTAAAAGTGAAAGTGATCTCGCTTGGAGATTGGGGCTGCGAGTTATGCTACGTCAGGGGAATGAATTACAGTGGCGAGTGCAATTAAAAAAATAATAAATGCTTAAATTTCGTCAAGACGTCATATTATAATATTTCTTAAATTAAATTGATTTCATCAACCCTGAAAAACCTGATCCCATGACCCGTTCAGGAGATGGAGACGGAGAATACCCCGTTTTTATTATAAATACTCGAAAATCGTTATCAAACAATTATATTAATTTTTTCAAATTACGAATATCTGGAAAATTTCTACCTGTAAAAATGACTTATTATAAGACGTCAACCTTTTTCACTAGGATTTCTTAGTCCTTGCGAAAATCCATCCATAAATGCCTGCCTTGAAGTTTTAATATTTAGATCTTGCCATAACTTCTCAACTGTATGCCCTTCATTGAGCCATGTTTCGTTGCTGTAATATAGCTTTATCGCTTTTCCCGAAACTACCGTATTTTTCCAAATATTTTCGCCGCCATAAAATAATTTCAATCTTTTGAATTATTAGGTTTTTTTGTTTTCATTTATTATGCCTAAAACTCATTTCTATTAGCGTTCGTTTGAAACATCTTAATGATATTTTAGGTAAAGATGAGTCGTTAATTTTAGCTATCATTTTTTTTATGGTTGGTATTTTGCGTATTTTGTGACATCATTCAGGATTATTTTTTTTCGTCCTCTTGTTTGGGCTCCTCGACTATTTTTTTTTTATCATTTTTTTGATAAAGGTCTTTCAAAACCTAAACAGATTGCGCGAGGAAAGTTTCTTTAAAGTGCCGCATATTTCTGCAGCATTCAAGGTGGTAAGTTCAGGATTTCGTTCCCGAATTCGATGTAATACGTTTTTAACCATTATTCGTTTTTTTAAAGTTAATTGAGATTTTTTTTTGTAGGCGGACAGCTTGTCGAAGGTTGGCTAATATCAATAGTTTACTCAATTTAAAGCACTTAGCAACACTAAATAAAGTTTAAAAACTATATATTTACGCAACACAATATACAGGGTTTTTGGAAAAATGTAGAAAATCTCTCGGATTCAGATAGAACATGAAAAAATTAGATGACAAGTTCCAATAAAATGTTTTCTTACAGGCCCTCCCTACGGAGATATGTGCCCTTGAAGGACGCCGCTGAAAATCGGTTTTTCTTGAATAAATCTTAAAGTACGTAATCTAATTGGATGTGATGGACACTAGTAAGAACTCCTTAAAATAGTGTCCTTAAAGCATATTTAGCTTTTTTAGTTTACCAGAGTCGTACTAAGCTTTATAATTTAGTTTTTAAATTTTTAACATCCTGTAAATAGAGACTAAAAGAAACAAAGAAACTACGTAGCTTACACCTTAGACTAAGAAAAAGGTACTCTTGTTTATTGCCGACAAAATGAACCATTTTCGAAAAAAAGAACAATAAACGAATAGTTGTAAAAGAGCTATGCTCGCAAAAAATGTGCGTTTTATTTATTTATTGGCACCAAAAAAAACCTATTTCTGTTGCGAACGTTACTATGGTACGTAATAAATAAAATATCCTGCATTTTAGAACTTGTTATCTTTCACATCGTTGACAATTGATCCTTTACTTCGATAATAATTTACTGAGTTTTGGATTTCGTGGTAAATTTAATTGTGAATTAATTTGAACTATGGAATGCATGTATATTGAGTCTGCAGATATGCATCTGATGTATCGTATTGCGTCTTGCAATATTTTAGAAGCCAGAAGGTTATATCATGAAAGATTTCCTAATCGTACTATGCTAAACCAGAAAACATTTCAACGAGTTGAGCAACGTCTAAGGGAGAATGGCGATTTAAGTTAATAAGGTAATACATATTACTACAATTTTAGGAAAATTTGGAAAAGATAGTATTGATGCTGGTCTGAAGATGACACTTCATCAAGGAGTACTCGAAAATTATCAGCAGAGTTTAATACATCGAAAGCAATAATACATGAACTTCTTCAAGAACAGCTTGTTATATCCATATCATTTGCAAAAAGTGAATGAAATGATTCCTGAATATTTTCCTCGTAGAATGTTTGCAAACTGGCTACTGGATCAGCAACGAAATGATGTAAACTTCATTAGCATTATTTTTTTATGAATGAAGCCAGGTTTACCAAAAATGGTGTCACCTATTTACACAACACACATGTATGAGCTATTATTGTTTCGCATCATGAACATCAGTTTCAGTCAATTAATATCTGGACAGGAATCATTGTCAATTTTTTGCTCGGACCATTCTTATTGCCGGAACGCTTGAATGGACAACTTTGTTTGCAGTTCCTCCAGAACGCTTTTCTGAATCTAATAGGACACTTACCACTTAAAGTCCGCCGAAAAATATATTTCATGCACGATGGGGCACCACCTCATTTCAGTGTTGGTGTGAGGGAGCACCTGAATAACGTCTATCCAAACCATTGGATAGATAGAGGAAAACCTATTGCCTGTCCTCCTCGATCTCCCGACCTAACGCCGTTGTATTTTTACCTGTGGGAGACACCTGAAGAACTTGGTGTATCCACTCTGGTCGACACTAGGGAGGAACACCTATAGAGAATCACGTTTCAATGTGATATGATAAAGACCAAGGCTGGGTTATTGTAGCGGGTACAGCACTCCTTAATTTGTCGTGCCCGCGACTGCATCAGACTTCATGGAGCCCATGTTGAACCCTATTATGAAGTTTATCAATAATTTCGTTAAAGGTGCCTCCTACTACATTACTGCGTTCTTTTAAATTTTTGTATTTTTTCGGATTAATTAACTTAAAATAAAACTTTTCTGTTGTTTGAATGGCGTTCGTATCATACTTTGTTGTCGAGAAACATAATAAAAATCATGGTCCTATTTATTAAATATTAACCATGAATTCGTCTATTATCTTTTTCTCCAAAACGGTTCCTTTTATCGACAATAAACAAGAGTACCATTTTTTTAGTCTAGGGTGCAAGCAACCCACATTTATATTTTTAAAGTCTTTATCATACAAGCTGTTGAAAATTTAAGCATTAAGATGTACAGGGTTATCCAACCAAGACTGGACAAGGCGATTTTTTGACTTTTCCTGTACTTTTATAAAAAAACTGAAATAGCCATCTTAAGTCATTTTCTCCCGCGAATTCGAATATCTTCAGCAAAAAACAATTGAACATCAAACAAAAGTATTAGGGGTCACTTTGATATTTTTTTAAATGGGATGCCGTATTTTTAATGAGCTTATCCGATTTCTCATATAAATTTTGATCTAAAATGTTGGATTTTTAATTCAAAAACGCCTTTTTTCTTCAGTTTTATATTCGGAAAATGTTCGTCTACCGTAAGATTAATACCTGATAGATGGATACCCGTTTCACCTGTTCACCCTTTAACCTGCTTTAAAGCGTCCGTCAGTTAGACAAAATAATCAAGTTTCAAATTTCTATATATTTTTCACTTTCAAATTTTTGTATTTTTTCGGATTAATTAACTTAAAATAAAACTTTTCTGTTGTTTGAATGTCGTTCGTATCATACTTTGTTGTCGAGAAACATAATAAAAATCATGGTCCTATTTATTAAATATTAACCATGAATTCGTCTATTATCTTTTTCTCCAAAACGGTTCCTTTTATCGACAATAAACAAGAGTACCATTTTTTTAGTCTAGGGTGCAAGCTACCCACATTTATATTTTTAAAGTCTTTATCATACAAGCTGTTGAAAATTTAAGCATTAAGATGTACAGGGTTATCCAACCAAGACTGGACAAGGCGTTTTTTTGACTTCTCCTGTACTTTTATAAAAAAACTGAAATAGCCATCTTAAGTCATTTTCTCCCGCGAATTCGAATATCTTCAGCAAAAAACAATTGAACATCAAACAAAAGTACTAGGGGTTACTTTGATATTTTTTTAAATGGGATGCCGTATTTTTAATGAGCTTATCCGATTTCTCATATAAATTTTGATCTAAAATGTTGGATTTTTAATCCAAAACGCCTTTTTTCTTCAGTTTTAAATTCGGAAAATGTTCGTCTACCGTAAGATTAATACCTGATAGATGGATACCCGTTTCACCTGTTCACCCTTTAACCTGCTTTAAAGCGTCCGTCAGTTAGACAAAATAATCAAGTTTCAAATTTCTATATATTTTTTACGAATTAATTACAAATAATGAAATATTCTTTAGAAGAACGGCTAAATGTAATAAAATTATATTACAAAAGTGAAGAGAATGCTCGACAAACACAAAAAACATTTTTTGAGAGTTTCCAGAGACACATTTCAGTGGATACAATTCTCAGAATTAAGACCCTATTTGAAGAAAGTAAGACATTGAAAGATAAGCCAAGAAAGATGAAAAGACGGAATATAAGGGATCGAGCTATTGTTCAATATTTTACTATAAATCCGAAGATTTCTATTCCGCAAGCGGTACGAGAAGTAAGGTATGGTCCAGGGCTCCGGAGAGTAAGCTATGGAACAGTTCACAGAACTTTAAAAAAATGTGGTCTAAAACCATATTGCATCCTTCCCGTTCAATACTTAACACAGCTTCAAAAAGAACTGCGATTTCGATTTGTTGCTTCAATGCTGATGAGAGAGCAAGACGAAGATTATAATTTATATAATAAAATTCTATGGAGTGACAAAGCGTCATTTACAACATCGGGGGTATACAATCGGAAAAATACAAGATACTGGGCAGCAGTTAACCCTCATAGATATGAAATGATAAAGTTTCAAGGTTGGAGCTCACTTAATGTTTGGTGTGGGATGTTAGAAAATCGAATTATTGGACCACTATTTTATCGTGGCTCTTTAACAGGCCAAAGATACCTCCATTTTCTTCATAACGATATCGAGGATTTCTTGGAAAGGTTGCCATTGCAAGCCTACAACAATATCATTTGGCAGCAGGATGGTGCTCCGCCTCATGCAGTTCGAGAAGTGGTAACATACCTAAACGAGCGTTACAATCAGTGAATTGGCCGTAACGGAACAATTCATTGGCCACCAAATAGCCCCGATATCACGCCAATGGATACATTTTTATGGGGTCATTTGAAAAATGTAGTTTATCAACGACCCAACAGAAGTCTGGAGGACATTCAGCAAAAAATTATAAATGAAATTAATAGACTTAACCAGGACCAAAATATTGTAAGAGATTCTTTGGAGAGATTGAAAAGGGGGCATCGGTCATGTTTTGAAAATAATGGAGGACACATAGAACAATTATATTATTGAGATTAAAGTTATTCACTTTAGTTTATAGTTTTTTCTAATATGTCATACTTTTTTTATACGTAAGCAATAATAGATTTGCAAAAACTACTAAATTTGTAATTAATTCGTGAAAAATATATAGAAATTTGAAACTTGATTATTTTGTCTAACTGACGGACGCTTTAAAGCAGGTTAAAGGGTGAACAGGTGAAACGGGTATCCATCTATCAGGTATTAATCTTACGGTAGACGAACATTTTCCGAATTTAAAACTGAAGAAAAAAGGCGTTTTTGAATTAAAAATCCAACATTTTAGATCAAAATTTATATGAGAAATCGGATAAGCTCATTAAAAATACGGCATCCCATTTAAAAAAATATCAAATTGACCCCTAGTACTTTTGTTTGATGTTCAATTGTTTTTTGCTGAAGATATTCGAATTCGCGGGAGAAAATGACTTAAGATGGCTATTTCAGTTTTTTTATAAAAGTACAGGAAAAGTCAAAAAATCGCCTTGTCTAGTCTTGGTTGGATAACCCTGTACAGCTTAGTGCGTGTCTATCACATCAAATTTTTATTAAATTGTATTAAGTACTTTGAAAGTATTCAAGAAAAACCGATTTCCAGCGGCGTGCTTCAGGGGCACATATCTCCATAGGGAGGGCCTGTAAAAAAAATTTATAGAAACTTGTCATTTTATTTTTTAATTTTAAATTGCCGAAATTTTCCACATTTTACCGGACACCCTGTAAATGTGAACGACCCATATATCTACTACAGAAACTATACGATAAATTAATAATAAGAACACAAAGTGATCAAACAATCTGAAAACGCTGCTGGCGCACTCATTTTCAAATCTCTCGCGTGGCGTATTCTGACGCTGTGTGTTGCCACATTTATTTTCTCCGCGATCGGAATCGCGTGCTATATTAAGTACATTCAGCTAATTGCGGCTTGTATGACAACGTAGCCTTTTAGCTTCACCATATTGGTAGCGGCAATGTATCTTTTATGCCAGAAAAGCATTTATTTGTATAATATTTTTATTGTGCCGCTTCCTAAATTTGGTGGTGGGTACTAAATGAGCCACTGACATATTGTTGATTTTGGGTATATCTTTTTTGCAACAACAAAAATTCAGATTCAAAACAAACCATTTTCGCTAATTTGCAAAATGGTTACATTCAGGAAAAAAGTTTTGAGAAAAATAAAAATACCTTTGGTAGAGGAAATTAAAGTCGTACTTGTTATATTTCACAATTTAATTCAGTTTCTTGACACGTGTTTCAATTGCGGATTATTATCAAAGGCATATAAGACAATACTAAATTGTACATGTCATTAAAATTAAAATTGACAGATGATGGGTTAATTTTGTTCTTAATTTACAGGTATTGGCCAAAGGTACAACTAAATTACAGGTGTGATTATAGAGGTATTTTCATCTAAGTAATAAAATTAAGAAAATGATATTGTGTATATAATTATGGGGTTTTTCGTTCGTAATTATTGACAGTGTTTATTGCATATTTCTCTTAAGTTTAGTAGGCTAATAAGTATTAGATTGGCACCTGAAGGTATTTCAATTTGATTATTAACAACATTACATCGATTATTTAAGGCTTTTTTGATTGCTAATGTTTCTAATAGGTTGAGTTTTCTACCCTTGTGTTGAGTATATATCGGTTTTATTTTGTTGGATATTGAGTGGTAATTTATTATACAGTGGTCCGCTATTGCTGTTTCAATTGTTTTTTTTTTTAAATGGATGTGTTATGTTCTTTAAGCCTAATTTTAAAGTTTCTACCTGTTTGATCTATATAGATTGCATCACAGTCATCACATTGTATTTGGTAGACCCCGCTATGTGTTCATTTGTCTTTATTTTCAATTTTTAAATTAGCTATATATTTACCTAGGTTATTTTTATTGACTTGTATTGGGATAAGTTTAAGGACTGTGATTCAATCTATAAAGGTTAAACAGGTAGAAACTTTAAAACTAGGCTTAAAGAACATAAAACATCCATTTTAAAAAAAGAAAATAAAACAGGAATAGCGGACCACTGCATAATAAATAACCACTCAATATCCAACAAAATTTAACCGATATATACTCAACACAAGGGTAGAAAACTCAACCTATTAGAAACATTAGCAATCAAAAAAGCCTTAAATAATCGATGTAATGTTGTTAATAATCAAATTGAAATACCTTCAGGTGCCAATCTAATACTTATTAGCCTACTAAACTTAAGAGAAATATGCAATAAACACTGTCAATAATTACGAACGAAAAACCCCATAATTATATACACAATATCATTTTCTTAATTTTATTACTTAGATGAAAATACCTCTATAATCACACCTGTAATTTAGTTGTACCTTTGGCCAATACCTGTAAATTAAGAACAAAATTAACCCATCATCTGTCAATTTTAATTTTAATGACATGTACAATTTAGTATTGTCTTATATGCCTTTGATAATAATCCGCAATTGAAACACGTGTCAAGAAACTGAATTAAATTGTGAAATATAACAAGTACGACTTTAATTTCCTCTACCAAAGGTATTTTTATTTTTCTCAAAACTTTTTTCCTGAATGTAACCATTTTGCCCATTAGCGAAAATGGTTTGTTTTGAATCTGAATTTTTGTTGTTGCAAAAAAGATATACCCAAAATCAACAATACAGTGGCTCATTTAGTACCCACCACCAAATTTAGGAAGCGGCACATTAAAAATATTATACAAATAAATGCTTTTCTGGCATAAAAGATACATTGCCGCTACCAATATGGTGAAGCTAAAAGGCTACGTTGTCATACAAGCCGCAATTAGCTGAATGTACTTAATATAGCACGCGATTCCGATCGCGGAGAAAATAAATGTGGCAACACACAGCGTCAGAATACGCCACGCGAGAGATTTGAAAATGAGTGCGCCAGCAGCGTTTTCAGATTGTTTGATCACTTTGTGTTCTTATTATTAATTTATCGTATAGTTTCTGTAGTAGATATATGGGTCGTTCACATTTACAGGGTGTCCGGTAAAATGTGGAAAATTTCGGCAATTTAAAATTAAAAAATAAAATGACAAGTTTCTATAAATTTTTTTTACAGGCCCTCCCTATGAAGACATGTGCCCCTGAAGCACGCCGCTGGAAATCGGTTTTTCTTGAATACTTTCAAAGTACTTAATACAATTTAATAAAAATTTGATGTGATAGACACGCACTAAGCTGTACAGGGTTATCCAACCAAGACTAGACAAGGCGATTTTTTGACTTTTCCTGTACTTTTATAAAAAAACTGAAATAGCCATCTTAAGTCATTTTCTCCCGCGAATTCGAATATCTTCAGCAAAAAACAATTGAACATCAAACAAAAGTACTAGGGGTCAATTTGATATTTTTTTAAATGGGATGCCGTATTTTTAATGAGCTTATCCGATTTCTCATATAAATTTTGATCTAAAATGTTGGATTTTTAATTCAAAAACGCCTTTTTTCTTCAGTTTTAAATTCGGAAAATGTTCGTCTACCGTAAGATTAATACCTGATAGATGGATACCCGTTTCACCTGTTCACCCTTTAACCTGCTTTAAAGCGTCCGTCAGTTAGACAAAATAATCAAGTTTCAAATTTCTATATATTTTTCACTTTCAAATTTTTGTATTTTTTCGGATTGAATAACTTAAAATAAAACTTTTCTGTTGTTTGAATGGCGTTCGTATCATACTTTGTTGTCGAGAAACATAATAAAAATCATGGTCCTATTTATTAAATATTAACCATGAATTCGTCTATTATCTTTTTCTCCAAAACGGTTCCTTTTATCGACAATAAACAAGAGTACCATTTTTTTAGTCTAGGGTGCAAGCTACCCACATTTATATTTTTAAAGTCTTTATCATACAAGCTGTTGAAAATTTAAGCATTAAGATGTACAGGGTTATCCAACCAAGACTGGACAAGGCGATTTAGCTAGTAGCTGTAATAATGAAAAAAATAAAAAATTAAAAATTAAAAAAATTTAATTGTTACTTGTTGATTTGTGATTTTTCTTTTTGTTATCTTATTGGTAATTAATTAGTAATTGATTATTTGAATGTTTATCTATTGAATGAGTAATTAATAAAGAATGATAATTATTGATTTTGTTGATGATTATATCCTTAGAGTTTTTTTCATTCACAATTAAGAGAACCACGGCTTCCCAGTTTCGTCTTTTCGGCTCTTAGAGCAGGGTCGTAGTTTGCATAAAGAAAGGTAGTTAAAATTGAATTTCCAGAGTTAGAATTGGGCGCCAACCAGCCTTAAGTGACTGATAGAAAATGAAAAGATAAGTAAAGCTAGAAATGCTATAAAAAATTGCCAGCTTAGTTGATTAGCAAGACTGATTAAGAAATTAACTTAAGAACGATAAGGTTCCTAACTATCTGAAAGAAAAAGTAAACTTAATAAAGCACAGAATTAATAAAGACTTATGTTTATTAATAAGTGTAAATGAAATGTTTGTTAACAGGTTTAATAGTCTATTTTTATTCAACAATTTGGCGTTATAACGCAAGTTTACCAATTAACAAATTTGTAATTTAGGAAAATAGAAATAGCTTATCTATTAAGAAGACACAGACTTAAAAAATGAAAATAGATAGCTATTGCAATTTCAGTTGAAAAACAAATTGGTACAAAATATCACTTGATTGTGAATTCACACTTAATGTAAAAATAAAATCCTATAAAAATTCACAAAATTCTACGTAGAACAAGCTCAACAGCTTTCAGTATTGGGAGATAATGTAAAATACACAAAATTAATTGACAATCACTAATTATCCTCACAAAATTTATTGACAGGCACTGATTATTAAAAATTTACACGGACATCAAAAGCTTTAGGCAGCTGAAATAAGGTTACAGTAAAATTTAGTCTTATTAGGACAATTTACAGGCAATGGCGATCTTTCGATTCTATATTGCACTGTTTTATTAAAAATTAATTATTAAGCTGTTTGACCTATGGGTCGGGTAAAAGTTGAGGCTATAAAGCTAAAAAAAAATTAACCGGGCAAATGATAAACAAAAAATGTTCGCAGCACAATCGATCAAAGATCAGTCAAATTGAGCATGGGCTCTTTTTAATTAAGAAATTCGTTTAGATAAGTTAATCCTATCTGGGTGATTCACAGTTCTAAACAATAGCACAAGGGTTATGATAAAATTATAGTTAAAAGTAAGTACTCATCTTAGGCATTCGTTCCTGTCCAGGACTCCTCCGTGTAGCAACTAATCCAACGGTTCGCTCTCAGTCCACCATTCGGAAAAAAGAGGCACGAATAAATAACAGCAATGGACTCGGTGACTTCACACCACGGATCTACAGCTTCCTAATAATCGGCCACAAGCCTGGGAAAACCGCAAACCACTAGTTGTCCAACCATTAATCCGCCAGCCAGCCACTTCCACGGTCAGGCATCCAAGGAATAGTCAAGTCAAGTCAAAAAAGCTTTATTGTACAAAGAATCTTTACATTCTCATTTACAAAGCTGTAAAAATAAAAAAAAAATAAAAAATTATCAGGTTTACAATATGCGTTTGGTGCGCCCCAATCCTAACGAATCCTAAAGTAAAGCGTCAACATAACAAAATATAACAAACGAATAAACACTAAAACACTACATATTAAATTAACTGGCTATATAAAATTGTTAAAAATCCAAAGCACAATTAATAATATTCAAATAATTAAAAATAGTTCAGTCAATATTCCAAAATTTTCTAAAACATTGGGCAAACTATTACCACACTCAAGAAACAGTACAATATCACCCAACCCAAAGGTTACTACACACAACATTATTAAAATTTTATCTTAAAGTAACAAAACGATGATTAAAAAGTGACATAAAGATTGTTAAATCAAAAGTAAAGTTGCACATTTACCTGAAAAATAAAATAATACAAAAATCACACCAATACAAGGAACACTGAGACAAGTGAAGCAGACTTCAGTACACTAGGAGCTATCACAGAAAAATTCTTCCACGGTATAATAAGCTTTAGAAACTAAGAGAGCCTTTACTTCTTTTCGAAATGTTTTAAGATTTTGGATTTTTCTAATTTTTAGCGGAAGGTGATTAAATATTTTCTTACCGTTATAGAATATAGAATTTTTGATCTGACTGGAATGGGGTATAGGTAAATGAATTTTAAATATTTGACGAGTGTTGCGTACTGGGGTTGAATTAATTTCACTCTTAAATTTCTTATAAATTAAACAAGACGCCTCCAACAGAAACAAACAAGCCAAAGTTAAAATCTTGTGTGATAGAAATAGTGGTCGGCTAGAGTCTCTAATTTTGGCTTTACACATATATTTAATGGCTCTTTTTTGCAAAACAAATATCACGTTAAATAAATGCTGGGAGCAGCAGCCCCAAAAACTTATGCCATATCTTAAATGGGATTCGATAAGGGAGAAATATGCGGTCCTTGTAGCAGCGAAATTTAAGTTATTAGAAATAACCCTAATCGTATAGCAGTTGGAGCCCAGTTTTTTGCTAAGGTTAATTATATGTGATTCAAATTTTAATTTATCATCCATGTACAACCCTAAAAATCTATTTACTTTCTCATTATTTATTATATGGTCTCCAACTATAACTTCATTGAAATTGCATTTAAAAGTAAGAATGTTTGTTTTTGTTATGTTAAGAGATAAAAAGTTGGCGTCTGTCCACTTTATAACCACGACAAGATCATTCCTGACATCTGACTCAACCTCACTCAGGTCCTTACCAGCCCAAAGTATTGTAGAATCATCAGCAAACAGAGTAAATTTACCTTTTATTTCAATATTTGTTAAATCATTAATATATATTAAAAACAATAGGGGACCGAGGACAGATCCCTGTGGCACTCCTGAGCTAATTTCTAATTGATTGGAATATTTACTGTTGAAACTTACAGTTTGGAACCGTCCAACTAAATATGATTTAAACCACTCCAATGCTTCTCCCCTTACTCCATACTTTTCGAGCTTGAATAACAGAATTTTGTGATTAACATAAAAAATGGCGTCATTTGTGCTTTTTGATTCCTGAAAACCAAATTGCTCTGCGCAAATTAAATTATATTTATGTAGAAAAGAAAGTAACCGATTCTTTACCAATTTTTCTATTATTTTCGAAAGAGTAGGCAGTAAAGATATTGGTCTAAAATTGGAAGAACAATTAGAGTCGCCTCCCTTATAAAGGGGTAACACAGTTGCTATTTTTAAACAGGGTGGGAAAATTCCTGATACGAATGAGTGATTTATACAATCTACAAGTACTGCTAGAGCATTATCTGGCAGATGCAAGAATACCTGTATCGATAGCTCATCCCATCCTGTGGCTTTTTTTATCATTTATGAGAGAAAATATATTTTTAATTTCGCCAACATTTGTGTGTGCTAGAAAAAACGACTGGGGAACATGAATATTTTTCAAAAACTGTCTAAAATCGTGGTTTGAATGTATCTTAGAACTTAGATTTTTAGCCACCGAACAATAAAATTCATTAATTTTTTGGCAATCTAAATCCGAGTTCACAGATGTAGTTTTGTTTCTACCTCTCCAATTGTTAACAATTTCCCAAACTTCCTTTTGTTTATTTCTAGAATTTTTTATTCGATTATTAAAGTATTGTTGCTTAGCAGTTTCAATCGTTGTCCTAAATATTTTACGATATTTATTAAAATAGAGCATAAACCAAGCTTTATCCAAAGCAAATTTCCTGATATAATGTAAGGCGCGCATATTTCTCGATGATATTTTTAGACCTCTAGAAAACCATAGTTTTTTATTTTTACCCTTACATATACGGTAGGGAAATGAATTATTAAAAATTTTGTTCAAAAGGGAATGAAATTCTGTCAATGGTACCTCAGCATGTACAACCCTTGACCAGTCTACGTCCTTACATGTCTTTGAAAAGCTATTATAATTTTTCTTCGTAAACAATCTCTTTCGCTGCTTCGCAGGCTTAACATTGCCTAAACTAACCAAAAAATTACATACAACTGCCTCATGATCAGACAATCCAGCATTAACAGTATTACATTCTACACTCGCCTCATCAAAGCCACTGCAGACATAGTCCAACCCTGTAGCTGAATTTGAAGTAATACGGGTAGGCAATTCTACATGCATTGTCAAATTAAAAGAATTCAATATTGCTATCAATGATTGAGATGTTGGGGAAGTTGTATCAAGAAAGTTTATGTTAAAATCCCCTGTCAATATTATTAGTGAATGCAGAGGTAGCTGTGATAAGAGAAGTTCTAGCCTATAGAGAAAAGTTTTTTGTCACTAGTAGGTGGTCTATAAATACACAAAATATAGACACTAAGAGCGGAACAACACACCATTGAAAATTCAAACTCTCTCTCAACAATCATATCATTAAATTTATCCAAGTTCGCAAAAATCTGAAGTTCCAGCATTTTCTTGTGTACCAGTATCAATGTACCTCCATGAATAGTATTTAATCGACAATAGCTTGATAGCAGCACATAGTTGTTTAAAAATATTGGTTCATCTTTTTTAAGCCAATGTTCTGTAAGAAGAATGAAGTCTGGATATTGAATATTATCTAGGAAAAGGTTTAGGTCATCAATTTTATTTCGTACATATTGTATATTTAACAACATCAAAGAGAACATTGTACCATGGAATGTTATTCTAAAAAATCATTCGCATCAACTCCCGGTTCCGCGTCTGTAACAGTTAACACTTCCTCTACCCCGCTGCCTACGCTGTCACGATTATCACCCAGGCAACCAACCAAAGGAACCGTTCTAAGAACAATATGTGATTTTAGTGAATAATCACGAATGCAAGAAATGAACAATTTACATAAAGACAAATATTTAAACCTATAACCGCGTTCAGCACGATAATTTTGTACTATTTGAACAGATACATTAAAATTTATAAATATAAACAATGTCCAAGCAAGGGCAATATTATGGAGCCAAATCAACAAGCTTAACTCCACATAGACAAGGATAAGAATTAAAATGGGCAATATATAGAATAAAAAGCACGGAATAGAAAAATTGACAGTTTTGGACTCGACGACTTCACGCCACAGGATCCACAGATTCCAAATAATCGGCTGGTGGCCTGGAAAACCTGCCAATCACTAATAATAGTCCATACCATCAAACATTAGGTCACCACTTACACAGTGGGGCACCCAAGGGAAATAAAGAAGGGTAAAATAAAATGGACAGAGTAAATAGTAATGAACTTGAATTCTCCCTTAGAAAATTAGAATGGACTGAATTGATCAATAATCAAATTAAATGTTAACACTGATTATTATTAAATTCCAATCTGGCCTAATAATTGTTTGGTTAGGATTTGATCATAAATTGAATATGGTCCGAGTATAAATTATAAATTGAACAGCAAATCGAAGAATAAATTGAATTGTACATTGAGTTGTTGCATAGTTGATTGAAAAGTAAGTTGAACGTAACTTAGAACTGCGAATTAAAACTGTAAATTGGGACTGCGAATTAAAACGGCATGCTAAAACCCTAAAAACAAAATGGTCGGCGTCAGTACCTCGTTTTCATGCGAATTATTCAAACAAATTTACCTGTTGTTCTGGGTCTTTTCCTATAGTATTTTATGTGAATTTTGATCTCCCATCGGGTTATATGTGATACTAATTACTAATTTTTAATCCAGAACGAGTCTGCAGCACTAAAGTGCCTTATTTCTTAGCTTCAGCTTTCACATGTGCCTCTTAAGGATTTTCACGAGATAAAGGGGAGATTTCACGGTGCAATTTGGTTTTATTTGCAATATAATTGAACTTTGAACCTGTGCGAAATTTGCAGGTCTCTTCGCCGCGCCGGTCAGCTGACATCGAAATATCGATCGATCGAGGCCTGACAGGACCGTAGTAGTTAAATTTACTGATTACTTTAATTAATAAAATTTAAGACTTATGCTTTTGGCTATTATTACGATAGGTTGTAACAATCGCAAAAAAGATTGTTACATAGCAACCAAAAAAGCCTTAAAAAATCGATGTAATGTTGTTAATAATCAAATTGAAATACCTCCAGGTGCCAATCTAATACTTAATAGCCTAATAACTTAAGATAAATATGCAATAAACACTGTCAATAATTACGAACGAAAAAACCCATAATTATATACACAATATAATTTTCTTAATTTTATTACTTAGATGTAAATACCTCTATAATTACACCTGTAATTTAGTTGTACCTTTGGCCAATACCTGTAAATTAAGGACCAAATTAACCCATCATCTGTCAATTTTTATTTTAATGACATTTAGAAATTAGTATTGTCATATATGCCTTTAATAATAATTCGCAAGGGTTGAAACACGTATCAGGAAACTGAATTAAATTGTGAAATATAACAAGTACGACTTTAATTTCCTCTACAATGAAATATCCATTTCACCAAGCATGTAGCCCATCACAAATCAAAAATACCTTTCTTTTTAGAGCCGGTTCTTGTTTAAGTGTAAGAATATGATTAATTTTATTAAAATATTGCGAGCTGCGACATAAAGAAAAAAAAACATTATTGTAGAAACTTAACGGATTCACGAAAAAACATATGAGAAAAGTTGATTTCTTGGGCAAACGAAAAATACGTGTACTTGTAATATAAGCAGATTTTTTTTCATGGAAGATTTGAAACTGAAAACTTCGTAAAATAATTTGTTTATACGACAGAATACAGGAACAATTTATGCTCAAGCTCTGCGGAAAATAAATACTTAATAAAAAAAAGTCAACAGTATTTAGTATGGCTACTTACTTGGATCTGCAAAGGAGCCACGCAATTTCCAGAGTTATTAAATAATTAATAATTTTGAAACTATTTCTTATTATGTAAAAGTAGTCTTCGCCACAGACGAACTAATAATGACGGAAAAATTGCAAGTAACAGAAATAAAACCCAATTATCGCGACCAGGGCGGATCCTTACAATCCACCCCGCATTGTAAGGACGCACAATACAAATTCACCAGTCCCGTGGCGTCCCACATTCTAACGATAAAAAAGGGCGACGGCGGGGGGGGGGGGGAAAGGTATGCATGGTAATTGGTCGAAACGACTCTGACATGAACATTCGTCCGCAACCTATCTATTAAAGCCGCGAAAATAACACATGGAAATATGGAAGTGGGTAAGTGGGTTAGGAGGAAAAGGTTCATAATATATTCTACGTTTGCTTTGTTTTCAAGGAAAAAAACTACTTTCGCATTTGCCCGCAAACGATTCCTTTTAAAAGTACCTACAGGGTAAAAACAAGTATTATTGTATTTTTGTTAAGCCGGCCTCCGAGTCCTGGCTAGGGAATGATTGCTTGGGAGCGTTTGTAAATTTGTAAATAATTTAAAAATATATAAATATTAAATAATATTGGATATTAATATTTCAATTAAGAGAGATACTGGCCATTTGATATAGTGCCATAAATAGACGGCGATGTAGAAAAGGTAACCATCCGCCAAAAGGCTAATATTGCCATTTCTACTTCATTACGTTACTATAGAGGGAACCAATCACCCCAGCAAATTTTTATTTGAAATATTAACACCTAGCATTTATAAACAGACATTCGTTTTTAAATAGAGAACCACAAGTAGCAGTTAAGCACATGTGTCACTAGTGGTTAAAGTCGGTTATTTTGTACTATTCCCGCCCGTAAATATGTCCAGAGGAAGAAAAATGTTGAGATTAGTGCTTGAGGAACAAAACAGAACTAATAGATCATCTATAATATTTAAGGTAATTATCAAAATCTTACAATTTCTTACAATAACCTCCAAACTGTATGTGTAATATTAGCTTTGCCAAATCCTTTTTTATATTTTAAAGTACTTTAAAATAGCTATTTTCCTAACAAGTGCAGAAAATCGATTTTTCCGCACGCAAATGCCGTTGACAGCACGACGCGTAGCGGAGTGGTGTCAAGCATTTAAGTGCGGAAAAATAGGTTTCTGCACGTGTTAGGAACAATAGTTTTTCTACTAGCGTGAGGAATCAACAACTGGTTATATACACCATAGCAACTAAGATATTTCAAAGGTAATATGATGAACAGTGACTTCAAATCGTACAGCATTTAATTTAATTAAATTTAATTTCAAAATATAACAGTGCGGAAAAATCTTTGCCGCACGGTGCGGAAAAGTGGATTTTCCGCACTAAAACATGTGCGGAAAATGCGTTTTTCCGCACGCTAGTAGAAAAAATATCTACAATATATTCGACGAAATTTTTTTTTATAAAACAAATATGATAACCTACTTTTTAACAATTTCATTTTATTTACTAACAGTGTATTCTGCATGTGCAATGATTTCTTGTTATTGCCTTAAAGCACTACTAAATTAAATGCAAATAGAGACCAAAAGGAGATTGAAACTTCCGTAAATTTTTTAATTGAAGAATATTCTGACAAAAGGTATGAAATGAACCTGATTTACAGTGATATAGTATTTAATTTAACTATTAATAATATTTATAGTCATAACGATAACGATAATAATCATTGATCTTTGCCTGGTCCCTCAAAAGTTACTAGAAATTATTGCAGGTCTTACGGAAAGTAATGTTGATGATGACATTCGTAATCCCGATTTTCAATTTGATACAGAAAGTTCTGATAGCGAAGAAGAATTTGTAGATAAAAACAAAAACGTTTTACAGACAGTACAAACATTGTTATCGCTAATAATATAAATGAAGCTTCCAGTAGTAATGATAGTTCTAATAATGATGACCAATGTGATAAAAATAGAAAACCAAATCCGGGGAAACCCACAAACGGGCGTTTTCCGCTCAAACAGAAAAAAATGAAAAAAAAATGAACACAAAGTTTACTTTAATAAAGTAGGAGAAAGTCATGACAAACCAGTTTATTGAATACATATGTAACTGTAAAGAGAAGTGTTTTGTAAATGGATATCAAGAAAGCTTTTTTTGAAAAATACTGGCTAACTGGATGTTACGAAAGCAAAATGCCTTTATTTCAGCTTGTCCTACGTAAAGTAATATCAAACGCAGAAGACAAGCCAATCCACCCATTAGTAGAAGTTTTACAAGTACATACGTCATCGAAAATTTTACTGTTTGTCGAAATATGTTTGTAACTACATCAGCGATTTCCAATAAACGTGTTGACACTGTCCCTAAAAAGTTTCGCAATTTACACATTAAGGACCATCAAGGAGCATGTAAAAACCACAAGACTTTACAAGATGCTAAAATAAATAAAGTAATGGAACAGATAAGTAAACTTCCAAGATATAAATCGCATTATCGGCGAACTGTTACTGACAAAGAGTTATTGCCATTTTACGTGACTGTGGAATTCATTTATAATCTTTATAAAGAATAGGTGGAAAATCCAGTAAGTTTGTCAAACTACAGGACAAATTTATCATACAAAATTTCACTTGACAAGAAGGCCACTGGAAAAGGACACCGGCAATAAATGTAACGTTTATATTATCACCTCATAAAATTATCCCCCGGTTGAAGAAGAACATAATAAACAATTAAATGCTGCTGAAAAAGCAAGAATGTAATCAGGTATTAAAGAAGCAAAAGATAACCCTAATTTGGAAACATTAATTTTGATTCAGAGAAAACGTTACCTCTTCCACGAATCTTAACCAACATCATATTTTATAAAAGGCAGTTATGGTTGTAACCTGGGGATTCATTCGGGAAAAACTAGGAAGATCTATTTAAATGTATTAAAAATGACAAAGTACGTAAATTACGCTGTAGCCAAGCGCCTGGTTCTTTTTTCGATTTTTTAATACTTCTAAAAATAATATCTGAAAATAAATGTTTAAGCTTTTTTTGGAAGAGTTGGTGCATTTTTACAAAGAAAACTAATTTACCAGTCTCACTGGTAATTTTACAACGTACCTGTCGAGGAACAATTCGAGAAAATGAATTTAAATAATTTATTTCCTATAAAAGTGAAAATTTATGATTTGTACCTTTTCTCAAAATTGGCCGATTGACGGCTGGTTTCATTTTCTATATCGCCATCCAAATATAAAAAAAAACAAACATTTTTTTACATATTTCGAAAATGCTTTAATTTTTCTACTATATTGAATTCTACTGTTTTTATTTTGGAGTACTTCGGTATTTTTTTTCCTTTATTACTAGTCATTTCAAAGCAAAAAATTTCCGTTGATGACTTTATTTTCGGCCTTTGCACAATTTACGGGCAAAAAATTAATTTAAATGTTTCTCATGCCATTCGAGCATCCTTTTCAATATATTTTTGTCCTTTTTACTTTATAGGCAGAAACAGAATCGTAGCCAAAAGTAATGTATTGGTCAAAGAGGCAAAGTTCTTTTGTTATAAATATTAATAACAAATAATTTAATCCAACACATTTAGTATAGACCGAGATGGTGATTTTGCTAGTTTGTTGGATCTTTTCTTATCTTCAAACCCCGACTTGTACACTGTCACCGTGAAGCCGCCGTTAGGAACGTCTGACCACAACCTTATTTCGGCACTGAACAAACTACCAATTAGTGCTGGAGAGCCTCCTAAACCACGCAAGATATGGCATTATACATCAGCTAAGTGGGAGGACCTAAGGGACCATTTTCGAACCTTTCCTTGGCGGGACGTTTGTTTTACCTCTGATGATCCATCCATCTGTGCAACAGAAATATCGGAGGTTATCCTTACTGGTATGGAAGCCTTCATCCCTTTCTCAAAAAAGTGCCCTTCTAACGGCAAGCCTTGGTTTACCAAAAATTGCGAACGAGCTGTTAAATCAAAAAATTATTTCTACCGACAATGGCGTAAAAATCCTACTGCCGAAAATCGTACCATCTTTGTTAACACTCGAAACCAATGCAAGCAAACGATAAACCAAAGCAAAGAAGCACACAACCAGAGGATCAGAGACAAACTTCTTGAATGTCCTAGCGGCTCAAAATCATTTTGGTCGGTAGCTAAGGCCGTCAGTCAGAACTTTACCAAGTCAACCATTCCACCTCTAACACGTTCTGATGGCACCATTGCGACCAAAGCACAGGAAAAAGCAAACTTACTGGCGGAACTATTCTCTTCACATTCAACGGTAAATTTTCAGGGAAGTACTCCACCGAACATTACCCCTGTAGAATCGAGAATGCCCGAGATTGTCTTTCGCCACCGCCATGTTAAGCGAATCTTGGGGAGTCTCGACACTAAAAAGGCTTCTGGTCCTGACGATATTCCAGTCATTGTAATTAAGAAATGCGCTGACGAACTGATACCGGTATTTTGTAGGCTTTTTAACTTATCCTACAAAAAAGGAATATTTCCTTCTTGCTGGAAAACTGCGAGAGTCCAGCCCATACCCAAAAAAGGCAAGAAGACTTTGCCAAACAACTATCGTCCAGTCGCATTGCTCTCGGTTATATCAAAAGTTATGGAGAAGGCTATCAACGAAAAACTACTAAAATACCTGGAAGGCTTCAACATTATTAGTGACCGCCAGTATGGATTCCGTAAGTCTAGATCAACAGGAGACCTTCTCGCTTATGTTACTCATGTTTGGAACAACGCAATAGAACACCATGGGGAGTCCCGGGCGGTAGCACTGGACATTTCCAAGGCTTTTGACCGAGTATGGCACGAGGGGCTCCTAACTAAAGTGAGAGCATACGGAATGCCGGTTCAATTTTGTTCATGGCTGTCGAGCTTTCTTAAAGACCGTTCTCTGCGAGTGGCGATGGACGGATTTCTTTCAGACACATTTAACATAAACGCCGGAGTCCCTCAAGGTTCTATATTGTCGCCCACCCTTTTCTTACTATACATTAACGATCTTTTGGAAAAAACTAAAAATCCTATATATAGCTTCGCTGATGACAGCACACTTGTTTCAACTTTTACTTTGGATGCTCGGACATCGGCTGCTAATGCACATCTCTATAGGCAGCAAGAGGTCTCACATCTCAACAAAGACCTGGAAGAAATTTTGTCTTGGGGTGACAGTAACCAAGTAGAATTTAACGCTAAAAAGACCCAGGCGGCAGTTTTTTCTAAAAAAGTTAATGTTGAAGAACCGGATATAGTTATGGCGGGACACTCAATTCCCTTGGCTTCATCAATTCATTTATTGGGCGTTAATCTGGATAGTCATATGTCTTGGCATGGCCACGTTGCGGCCATTGCTAAGGCAGCCTCGCAAAAGCTTGGAGTACTTTTCCGAACAAAGAACCTCTATACACCCCAACAACTTTTGATGCTCTATAAAGCCCAAATTCGACCATCACTGGAGTACTGTTCGCATATTTGGGGCTCTGCTCCTAAACATACCCTGAGATTGCTAGATTCCATTCAAAGAAGAGCCATTCGCTTGATCGGTGACCATAGTCTGACAAACAACCTGGAAAGCCTTGAACATCGAAGGCAGGTTGGCGACTTGAGTCTATTTTACAAATATTTTCATGGCAAGTGTTCAACTGAGGTTGCCCGCTTAATACCACCCAGAGCGGTGCATGGTAGAAATACACGACGAGCCACTGCAGCCCACCAGTACGTGGTTCAGCTTAGTGTCCCTCGAACGACACTGTTTCAAAATTCTTTCATCTGGAGAACGTCATCACTCTGGAACGACCTCCCTGAGATCGTCTTCCCCAACGAGTATAGTCTCCAAAGATTCAAGACCAACGTGAATCGTTTCCTGCGCACACGCACCGCTCCTAGAGCGCCATAAAGGATTTATCCTGTAGTGCTGTGCCTTATCATAAAAAAAAAAAAAATAAAAAAAATAAAAAAATAATATACTTCTTCTTCCTGTGCCCTGTGCTTCGCCGCACGTTGGCGATTGTCTGAACTCTTCATACAATGTGCAGAGCGCCGTTTTCGGCTCTTCGAAATACGGTGGCTGCGTCGCTGATGTTACACCAGTCCCGTATGTTTCTTAGCCAGGAGTGTTGCTTTCTTCCTGGGCCTCGACGTCCCTCTATTTTTCCTTGTAGAATCATTTTAGGAATGTGATATTTGTCTCCTCTAAGGATATGGCCGAGGTAGGAGACTTTTCTTTCTTTAACAATGTTAAGTAGTTCTCGTTCGCAGCCTGCAGTTCTTAGAATCTCCTCGTTCGTGGCATGTGCGGTCCATGGCACGCGCAAGAGTCTCCGGAGAATCCACATTTCGAACGCCTCGATGCGGTTCAGGGTTCTAACCTTAAGAGACCACGTTTCTGCGCCGTATAGTAAGATGGGCCATATGTAGCATTTTATCACTCGCAGTCTAAGTGCTAGTGGGAGACTGCGGGCTAATAGGAAGTTTTTAAGTTTGAAGAATGTTGTTTTTGCGTAATTCGTTCTAAGTTTAACTTCTTCATCGCAGTCCCATCATTCGTTGATCGTGGCACCCAGATATTTAAGCCGTGATACTCGCTCAATAGTTTTTCCATCGACCGTCAGTGCGGTATTGATTATGGGCTGGCGACCTATTACCATTAGTTTGGTCTTGGCAGCGTTGATTTTAAGACCAAAACGTTTGCCCATGTCATCTATCCTATCCATCAATTGTTGGAGATCCTCTAAAGTTGGTGCTAAAATTGCCGTATCGTCTGCATATCGTATATTGTTAATTGGATATCCATTAATCTTAATTCCTTTCCTTTCCCCTTCTAGGGTCATTTGAAAGATTTTTTCCACGTAAATATTAAAAAGTATTGGCGACAATATACAGCCCTGGCGGACACCTTTGCATATATTGAAGGTATCTGTTGATAGGTCTTTGTTAACTCTTATCTCCGCGATTTGGTTCCAGTATAGTTCCTGTATGATTCTGATGTCTTTGGCGTCTATTCCTATTTCGAGCAGTCTATTTAGGAGGATATCATGTTTGACGTTGTCGAAGGCTTTCTGATAATCTATGAAACATACAAAGACATCTTGGCGTTGGTCATAACACTTCTGTATCAGTAGTTTTATTGAAAACAAAGCCTCTCTCGTACCAAAAACCCTTGATGAAGCCAAACTGTGTCTCTCCACTCTTTTCTTCACATTTCGTGTATATTCGACCGTGTATGACTCGGAGAAAAACTTTTAGAGCATGACTCATGAGACTTATAAGTCTGTAATCATTACAATCCCTTGGAGATGTTTTTTTGGGAATTGTTACAAAAGTTGATTTTAGCCAGTCGGTTGGAAATTTACCTGAATCGTATATTCGGTTGAACAAATATGTGAGATGTTTTCGGTCAAATATCTTAAGAACTTCTGCATGTACATTGTCATGATATACAGGGTTCCTTAATGAAGCGCTAATATTTCAGGATGTGATTCCTTAGGTCAATTTATGACATATAAGCATATTTTGTTCGAGATGGTTCAAACTTTTTGCTACAGGGTATGGAATTCTTTTAAAGCGATATCCTGTAATATCTCCAAAATCAATTTAGATATTAGTTTCAATTCGAGGATGTGCTAATAGGATATAAAACCACACATTTTAGTTAGAAAGTAATTTAATTGCTCCACCAATCTCCCTGCAAACATGTCCACTGATATTTTTACATAAAATGTGGTACGCTACTGACATTTTTCCATGTTGATAATTTTCTGATTAGCCTGGTTAATTTTACATGAAACTCTTCTTTTGCATTTCAGATCGATTAAATTGCTCCATTTTCTAGTATTGAATACTTTTTGAAGATAAAAATCTAGTTATAATAACGATGTTACTTACAAACATCAATTTAAAACAATACTTGTTGACATAAAGTAGGTAGATTTTTAAAACCATCTCTTCATATTATTCTTAGATTTTTAGTGGCTCATTCAATTTATTTGTTTTTGACTGTTGCACATGTGTATGTATATATTAGTAAGACTGTATCTCAATATCACTTTATGAAATATTCATATAAAATATTAGGATGCAATTAAAAAAAAAAATTTCTCCTCCCTATATTGCAAACATCGCATTTTGACACTGTTTTGAATGACGTAAGTAACAATTACCAAAAAGGTATAAATTGCTCTTGACGACGGGTTGTAAGTCAACTTACCACCCTTGGGTGGTAATAATTTATGCCATATGAAAACAATGATTTATAAAAATTAAGTAATATTAAGTGATATGAATATTAATAGTACAATTATTACAATTATGGACATTATTTACAAAATTTACCGGTCAAAGCTGTCCATAATTTCATGCGAAAATTATCGAATTAAATTAATAAAAATCCAAGAATAAATTCTGCGGGGAGGAGAAAAAATGTTATATACTTCATGGGATGTAAGTATATTTACTTGCATCCCTTGTAGTATAAATAACTGTTCTCTAACTCCTTGTGGCTATGGCACTGAGTTTTACGTTTAATTTCGTTCTCAATTACGGCAGTGCTAAAATACATATTTGTTAATATTGCTACTTTTTTATTTAACTAGTTTTTAGCTCTTATTTAAGAATATACCCTTGCCAAACTACACATGTAATTATGGGCAAAAATAAAAGTTTATAGTATAAGTACACCCTTGGAGAAACACGGTGACGTATCGTAGGAAGGCGCAAAAGTTACAGTATTAAATGCTGATTTATTAATATGGGTAGTAAACTAGAAGTATTGCCCTCCTTTCCACAGGATAATTGATGAATAAATGAACAAAAAAATATGTACGTACCTACGTTATTTATAACATGTGTCATAATTTATTTGTTAACGCCTTTTTTCTCAGTAAATAACCCACAGCTCACATATTTTTTCCAATATAACCGTCATTGGCGTAATTATTATTTTGAGGACGGAGAAGGTGCTAATATAGAAACCATTTGTGGGGTGAAAAGGACGAAAAATTCTTCCAAACCATGCTCAGATGGCAATATTGGTCGGCAAAGTGCTTAACAAGTAATAACTTTTTTCAATGCACTGCTCATATGGCACTTGCTTTTAGCACCCGTAAAGCATACCCGTGTCCAGCCGCCGACATAAAATAAGCACTATGCGCAGTGTATTATGCGTAAAAGTCCAAGTGTCACTGAAGTGCTTTTAGGATGCCCTTTTCTAGCAATTAATATTTGTTTTTCTAAGTACTGTAAGAGTGCTGTAGTAAATATTACTTTTTAAATAATACAAAAACGTGTACCGGGTGAGTCAACGATTGCGCGGAATAATCTTATGCCTTGAAGATAAAATTTGTCGATAATAAGCTTTCGTGTTAAGGTATGGTTGGATATCTGGCACATTTTTAAAATATTTTGAATTATACAGGGTGCGCCCAAAATGAAGGGTGTCATAAAGTTACATTTTTTTTAAATAGGATACTCTATATTTGAATACATTTATTAATTCTACGTATTATTTCATAAATTTTAATTATTCGTTTAATATATACGAAAAAGTTATAGTTTTTAAGATAATTCGGCTTATAATGAAGATTTTCCATTTGCAAGCATCTCGTTGTTGTGAAAATGCTATTTAAATTTTTACTCTAAGCGATTCATAATTTTTATACTTACTAAGTCAGGAATCACACTGAGCGACCATGATCGACCGTCCGCGATCGACCGGCTACGACAAACAGGTGAAATAGTTCAAATTCACAGTTCTAAGTCACACTGATCGACCGACCACAACCGACCGCTGTTATGAAAATGTCATACCTGAGATTTTAGGTTACGTATATTTCACAGAAATGTTTACAAACTAACCTTTATTGTTCTGTGTATTTTACACACAATATACTAGTATTACTAGTAATTAAAATATCTTATCAATAATTATTAGCTAAAAACAAAACCAGCGTCACAAAGTTTAGTTAGGTTAGAGTTAGGACGCGCACACCACTTCCACTAGTTCCACTTGGTGTAAAATAAAAAATAACTAAAACTTTGTCATGCGCAATAAATGGGATAGTCCGCGACCGACCAAAATTTCCAGCAGGTTGGAATTTCAAACACGGTCGTCGTAGGACGGTCGCGGACGGTCGAGGACGATGGTTCAGTGTGATCTTTGTTGTAAGAATGTACGTGTTGGAAATTTGGTCGTTAACGGTCGGTCGCGGACGGTCGATCATGGTCGCTCAGTGTGATTCTTGCCTAAATGAAGTCAAAAAAACATATTCACTATGAAATATTTGACATCTCATTTACAGGGTGTTTTCTTTCTAGGACCAAAGTCAGAAAACTTCTAGTTGAAAAATACCACTTTTATTAAATGGAACACACTATATATTCACATATATATCATCTTATAGCTCGTCATAAACTCTTCAACTTTCGTGAATAACGTCCTTTCCTTATCTCTAATAGTTTTTGAAATATTTTGATATTTTGAGATTTAATGCCCTCGTTATAGCATCTTTTGTCAATGGATCACAGTAGCCATGGAAAATAAAAGAAAATAATGTCAGTGGATGACATTAAGAATCAGATCAATTTAAAAATTAAGCATTTTTACTGTAAGGTTTATTGTCCAGTCATTTTATAAGTTGGTACTCAAAACGAATTTTTCAAAAAATGAATTAATTGATATGATTTATGTTTTGGGCGAGGCAGAAAAAAATTGTCGTTTTGCTGAACGACTATATAGGATAAAATATCCCGAGCGGCGAACACTCAGCCCTCGAAGTTTTCAAAATTAAATGGAAAGGTTTGATTCCACAGGCAGTGTGGAACATTCAAAACATAAAGTTGTTAATAGAATAGCAAATAGTGAGAAAGAACTCGAAATACTGTAACACGTCCAGGAAAATCCCCTACTTAGTAGTCAAAATTTAAGTAGCATTTTCACAATAACGAGATGCTTGCAAATGCAAAATTTTCATTATAAGTCAAATTATCTTAAAAACTATAACTTTTTCGTGTATTAAACCAGTAATAAAAATTTATAAAATAATACGTAGAATTAATAAATGTATTCAAATATAGGGTGTGCAATTTAAAAAAATGTAACTTTATGACACCCTACTTTTTGGCCGCACCCTGTATAATTCAAAATATTTTTAAAATGTGCCAGATATCCAACCATACCTAAATACGAAAGCTTATTATCGACAAATCTTATCTTCAAGGCATAAAATTACTCAACGCAATCGTTGACTCACCCGGTACTTCTATTTTACCCTACCCTAGTATATTTTTTTCGTTTTTTTATCACCTGGATCGTACCCAATACATTTCACAATTTTTTTGTGATGATTATGGGACCCTATGCTAAATGTGATTAACAAAAAACTGCTTCACCTCAGAAAACAAGATTTGCAACAGTTACTTTCGTAAAGGTTCGTAAACATTTTTTGTATATGGTATAATAAAAGACAATATTTATAAAATACTAATTATATACTAAATTTTATTTTTGATGTTTAGTGCCATAATATATTGATTTTCCTATAAAAAACATATTATAAAACTTTAAAGGAAGAAGTTCTAAGATTTTATCTGAACCTCTATTGAAAATGGAAAAAGTAAAAAGACGATCGGAAAAAAAGTAAAAACAGTATACAGGGTGTCCTGTAAATATGTCGTATACTCTCGGGAGCATATTGTAGAAGTCAAAATAACCCTAATTTGTCATAGGAAAAAAAATCTTAAACTGCCCCTTTACGGAGATTCAGAGCCCCGAGACGGTATCCAGCGACTTACCTTTTCAGCTCTAACTTTTAAACCGACATTTAATAAAATTTTAATATTTTATGTAGGCCATAAATACTTATGAAACCGCACTCCAGTAGATGTTTTACATCCTCAGGGAAGTCAGGAACGGATCACCACACTCGTTGGGCCTTAGACAGGTGCCATTTTACAGAGCTGAAAGCTGAAGCGGGATTACGAACTTTCGATACGTAGCGTAAATATACGATTCGAAGCTATACTCGAACAGTAAACGGTTCGAGATAGTCTCAAAATTCACGAAGGACACGATTGTCTAAATCCCCCAGGCTAATCCTCGGTGTTGCCACGTTGTTGTATAACCCTTGGCCACTGCGCATGTTCTTCGTTAGGTCCGGAGAAGAAATTTTATTTACTCTTAGTCAGAATTGATGTTAATGAAAATAATGTTAGTTTGTTTATACAGAATAGTGCCCTGAATTATAAATCTCTTATGTTATAGTAAAACTATAGTAATTTTAAATGCTTGTCGTGCATTATTGATAGTTTAACTGGTTAGGTGATGATAGAGAGTAGATGGTCTTTAAAAATCAAAATATAAAATATTGTATATTTTAAAACTATAATATTGTTAAACTACAAGCAAAACTGTAGTACAAAAATATAACTCTATAACTGGTATTCAAGTTCTACACTATCTACTTTGCTAAAAAACTACTAAAACTAGATATAGGTATACCTATACTGCATACTATATAGAATAAAATAAAAAAATATTTATTATGGAGCAAGTTCCAAAAATAGTAAAAATTAAAAATCATCAATATTACATAAAAGGTAGCATTCTCTAGGAGTTCTTTCATGCTACCTGTACATAGGTTCCTCATCTAATTTAACATTCAATTTAAAAGGCCTCACATAGGAACATTTCTCATAAAATTAATTTATTGTTAAACGCAATTTTTAAAATTATATAAATTAAATAAATTAAAATACCAGCAATAACAATAAGAACCCAAATGGGTATAGCGCATAAAGACACAGAATGGCGAAGTACAAAAAAAAAATATTCTTGGTGCCAATATTGGCAGAAGGCAAACGACAGTTCACAAAAAAACAGACAACTATAACTAATATTAGGTCTAGTTTCTCTATAAATTCTTAAATCATGCACTCTTCAAGAGATGAGCCTTATATATTATTATATATCTACCTTTTACCTTTATTTTATTATTTCAAATGACTTGATATACACTTTAACACTAACCCTTTAACCAGCAGGTAAAGAAGCCAAAACTAATTAATGAAATATTTTTTAACAATGTTGTTAACATTATGGACTGATCTCACCTGATGGTTTTCCTTCTAAACACCTCCCAGTTGTTATCCAGCATAATATATCTATTTGGCAAAATATTTTTATTAATAATGAATTGTTTACTATAGAAATTGTAAGGCAACTTATTCTCAATATTAGTAATTCAGTTAGAAAGTAGCTACTTAAATATTTTTGTTTTTCTATACTCATACTATGAAATGTTTATATAATTTATAAAAAGAGTATACAATTTCTATAGTAAACAATTCATTATTAATAAAAATATTTTGCCAAATAGATATATTATTCTGGATAACAACTGGGAGGTGTTTAGGAGGAAAACCATCAGGTGAGATCAGTCCATAATATTAACAACATTGTTAAAAAATATTTCATTAATTAGTTTTGGCGTTTTTACGTGCTGGTTAAAGGGTTAGTGTTAAAGTGTATATCAAGTCATTTGAAATAATAAAATAAAGGTAAAAGGTAGATATATAATTGAAAAATCAAACGAACTTACCTGTAAGTAAAGTTCGATTTTAATTTTATGAGACCTCCAGTCCGAAGTTATCACTATTTACCACGTAGTACGCCCCTGGCGCTACCAGTTGAGCACATGTTTAAAGAGAGAAAATAATAATTCTCCTCTCCCAGCATATATTATCAAGAGCGGTGATTCGCTCTGACACTTCATTATCGCATCTGTGCTGCTTGTGAGTGCATGTGTTCCCGGTTTCATCGTGATTCTGCAAAACTATTTAGGTAAGAAAATTGTAGATTAGAGACCGTTTAGGAATTTTCCCTATAACATTTCTTTTAGCAATGGGAAAGCATTCAAGGCGATCTTATTCTCGCTCACGAATTAAATAATATTGTATTAGAAAACAGAGCCAAGGAGGAACTGTCGCTTCAAGCGCAGCACTCTTTGCATAACTCTCCGTTATCACAGACCGATGACGTTCTAATATTAGAAGAGGACCCAGAATTTGAAGAAATTTTGGGAGAAGTACCAGATAATGTAACCGAAAAAACTTTCGCGTTAAATAAAGAGAGGTAGCTAACAGATAGAATGTATGTCTACAAAAAGGCCTAAGTTCCAAAGAAAAGCAATTTTTAAAAGATGTTAAAAAGCCAGACAATGTTTCAAACCTAGAACCTCCTACTATAAACCCAGAAATACAGGTAAGTATGTCACTTCTACAAAAGAAACGCGACGAATATTACTTTAATATTCAGAAGAGACTAGCGTCTTCTATTTCTTTAAATGGAGAGGGACTCAATTTAATCATGGACAAAGACACCACCATTCCAAAAGATATTAAAAGTAAACTTTTAGAAAAATTTTGGCAAGCTGGGCAGTCAACCGTAGATTTATTTGCGGAAATAACTCAAACCCGAAGAAATTTAATGGTCCCAGGCTTAAGTAGGGACCCCTTGGTTAAGGAAATCGCCGAAAAATCATCGGTAGATGAAATGCTGTTAGGAAAAGATTTTGGTCAAAAAGTTGCGGCGGCCAGAAGTTTGGTAAAAACAGGAAAGGAGTTACTGTCACCTAAACTCTCTAAGCCATCTAGTTCTTCAGGTGGAAGAGAAGTGGTAGGGGCAAAACACATTAACTCTGGCACCTCCGCATTTGTTTCGGAAAACCGCTATCGCCCGATACTTCCGGTCAGGAGGGACCAAAATGTATCAAGAGGGCGTCAGAACTCCAGACCTTTTTACCAAAAACCAAGGTATCAACCAGGTCCGATGAAAAACAGAAAATAAAGGTACGTTATAACCATCAAATAGCAGGTAGACTAAAATTTTTTAAACAGGCCTGGGAGGATTTAACAACTAATCCTATAATTTTGTCCTACGTGACTGGTTATGAAATACCTTTTGCATCAATACCAAAGCAACTGCTTGTCCCAGACGAATCAAGCTTTGCTCCAAACGAACAAGAGCTTGTTCGAGAGACAATTGCTGATTTATTAAACATCGGGACAATCCAAAAATGCAATGCGGCCGCTGGACAATTTATTTCAAAAATTTTTTTAGCTAACAAACCAAATAGGAAGAAAAGGTTTATTTTAAATTTAAAACGTCTAAATAACTTCGTGGAAACTTTCCATTTTAAAATGGAGGATATCCGTACGGCATCACGATTGGTCACAAGTAAATGTTATTTAACAACTATAGATTTAAAAGATGCGTACTATCTTATTCCCATTCATCCATCTGCACAAAAATACCTTCGTTTTAGTTTCGAAGGAAATTTATATGAATTCACTTGTCTTCCATTTGGTTTGGCATCAGCACCATATACATATACAAAATTATTAAAACCAGTTATCAAAACATTTCGAGAATCGGGCATATCCTGCGTAAATTACCTTGACGATTTTTTAATCATAGGAGAGACCGAATTAGATTGCTACAATCATACTCAATATGCCCTTAAAATCCTCGACTCATTAGGTTTTATAATTAATATGGAAAAGAGTATGTTAAGGCCAAATATGATTCAGAAGTTTTTAGGTTTTATCATAGACAGCAGGGAATTAAAAATTAAGCTGCCAAAAGAAAAACAAAGAAAAATTTGTAATGCAGTTTCAAAATTTTTAACCTTAAACAAATGTAAAATTAGAGACCTTGCTCGACTAATTGGATTGCTGGTATCGGTTTGCCCGGCAATTAGGTACGGCTGGCTCTATACAAAATTACTGGAAAGAGAAAAATTTTTATATTTAAAAAGTAATAACCTAGATTATAATGCAAAAATTAAACTATCAAAAAATATTATTCCAGAACTTCAATGGTGGCAGAATAACATAAACAATTGCGCAAAAGAAATCCGCTATGATGCCTTCCATTTGGAGATCTTTTCAGATGCGTCCCTCACAGGTTGGGGAGCATGTACTGCTAAGCAAAGCACACATGGTTGGTGGACGGAGCAAGAAAAAACATTACATATAAACGCTCTAGAACTAAAAGCTATCTTTATCGGGGTGCAATGTTTCGCTAAGGATCTAAAATCGTGAAACATTTTGATTCGTACGGATAACACTACCGCACTGTCGTATGTTAATAGAATGGGCAGTATTCAACATCCTAGACTTAACAAACTTGCCAAAAATATATGGCAGTTTTGCGAAAAGCGTCATTTATCTCTGGTAGCATCCTATATCAGTTCAACAAATAATTATAGAGCAGATAAAGAGTCTAGAACGCTTCCTACTGAAACGGAATGGTCACTGGCTCCAGAGGTTTTCCAAAAATTAGTCAGTTACTTTGGTAGGCCAGACATTGACCTATTCGCTTCCTCCATCAACCATAAATGTGAAAGGTACGTGTCATGGCTACCTGACCCGCATTCAATAGCGGTGGATGCGTTTACCTTGAATTGGAACAATCTATATTTTTACGCATTCCCTCCTTACTCGCTAATCCTAAGAACGTTACAAAAAATCATAAAGGACAAGGCTGAGGGTATCATAGTTGTACCATTGTGGCCCTCCCAGGCCTGGTATCCGTTCTACTTAAAGTTGAAAGTAGAGGAACAGCACCTAAACAACAACACTAATATTTTATCGTCTCCTTTCAGAGCCAAACATCCACTGAAACTTTCCCTGGTGGCAGCGAAATTGTCCGCCAGGCATTTGAAATAAAAGGTTTTCCAAAAAAGACCATAAAAACGGCCATGGAATCTATACGTAAGTCTACGTTGACTCAGTACAGTTCCACCTATAAGCTTTGGTGGCGTTACTGTAAAAATCACAACATAGGTTGTTTTCATGCGAGTACAAAAGATGTAATGTCTTTTCTGCAATGTATTCTAGAGGAAAATCCATACAAATACGGCACCTTTAACTCCCATAAGTCAGCCCTTTCCTTAATATTAAACGAATCATTTTCTCAGGACCAAAATCTAAAGAGATTCCTTAAAGGTATCTCGAATATAAGACCGGCCTTGCCAAAATACTCTTTTACTTGGGACATTAAACCTCTAATACTTTACTTAAAAAGTTTATTTCCTATAGATTCTCTGTCGCTTACAATTTTTAATCTAAAGCTGGCAACACTGTTAGCCTTAATTACGGGTCATCGCCTTCAAACCATTTTTTTAATAAGACCAAATAACATTATAGAATCTTCCAGTGGGTTCCAAATCTTTATAACGGATAAAATAAAGACTTCTTCGGTAAGCAAACAACAACCTTGCTTACAGGTGCCTTACTTCGCGGAGGAAGCGGCTTTATGTGTAGCTAGCCACTTAAAACGATATCTAGAGATTACTGCCCCCCTAAGAACTGGGGATAACACTTTCCTTTTCTTAACCCATATAAAACCCCACAAACAAGCTACGAAGCAATCCATAAGTCGTTGGGTAAAACAAATGCTCAAGCTGGCAGGAATAAATACGGAAATATTCAAGGCGCATTCTTTACGACATGCTTCAAGCTCTTTAGCAAATAAAAACGGTCTTTCTCTGGATCTAATATGTCAAACGGCAGGTTGGTCAAAAAATGCAGATACGTTCAGGAAATTTGATAATTTACCCATAGTTGAAAATACTGATTTTGCCATGTCTATTTTAAGTTCTTTGTAATAAATTGTTCTTTAGTTATAAACAAGGAATTTAGTTTACGGTTTTTTAGTTATGTTTTATAAGTATACATATTCAAAATGGATACTGACAATACTAATAGACTGATATGAAACTGTTTAGTTAGGTTTTATTGTACAAGCTTATAAATAAACGTGTTTTCCAACTACTTATATTCACTATGGTATGACTAGTGCTGGATGTTCTACTTTGCAACACATCTTTAAACATCTACGTGGTAAATAGTGATATCGAGGACTGGAGGTCGAATTAAAATTGAAAAATCAAACGAACTTACCTGTAAGTGAAGTTCGATTTTAATTTTATGAGACCTCCAGTCCGAAGATATCACTCCCACCCACCCTTACCCTGAGTCGCAAAGTATAAGGTCTTTAAACATAATGAAGTGTCAGAGCGAATCCCCGCTCTTGATAATATATGCTGGGAGGGAAGAATTATTCTTTTCTCTCTTTAAACATGTGCTCAACTGGTAGCGCCAGGGGCGTACTACGTGGTAAATAGTGAAATCTTAGGACTGGAGCTCTCATAAAATTAAAATCGAACTTCACTTACAGGTAAGTTCGTTTGATTTTTCAATTATATATCTACCTTTTACCTTTATTTTATTATTTCAAATGACTTGATATACACTTTAACACTAACCCTTTAACCAGCAGGTAAAAAAGCCAAAACTAATTAATGAAATATTTTTTAACAATGTTGTTAATATTATGGACTGATCTCACCTGATGGTGTTCCTTCTAAACACCTCCCAGTTGTTATCCAGCATAATATATCTATTTGGCAAAATATTTTTATTAATAATGAATTGTTTACTATAGAAATTGTATACTCTTTTTATAAATTATATAAACATTTCATAGTATGAGTATAGAAAAACAAAAATATTTAAGTAGCTACTTTCTAACTGAATTACTAATATTGAGAATAAGTTGCCTTACAAGGGGCTGATTGTGACCGTGTATCAAATTCAAATATAAATATGTAATGGGTTTGGTCCTCGGTTACAAAATAACAGAACTTACCGTTCATATCTTTGGTCAAAGTTTTGATCATCTCAAATATTAAATTGTAAGCCAGTAAGGTCAGTTAGCCCATTGCTCTGCTAAAATTAATTGTTGCGATCATGTTCACTATTATAGTCATCTAAATTAATAATACCGCATTCAGTTTCATTTATTTTTTTAGGAAGCTTATTTCGCATAAATATACCCCTAAACATGGGAATTTTTAGAAATTTGATGTATTTAAGTACATCATAATTAGTAAGAGTATTTAGGGGTATATGTTCTAGCAGTTTTTTGAATATGGTTTTAAACACAAACCACATCCTGTTTTATATGGCTTTAGATACAGACCGCTTCCTTTTGCCCCACTGCTATAGACTCCATCGTTTTATTGTGTCTTTTATCCTCTTCTCATTTTCCTTTGGCAGATTTGGAATAGGTTTTGGAATAGGTATTACTCTTCTTTTAGTACGGATGGTCTTACCAACTTTCCTAATAGACTTCGCAGCTGTCTTAATCCCCTCATTTAAACTTTTAAACCTTTCTTCCTTAATTCCTTTTCTAGCTTGAGCAATAGCTTCAGACAATGTGATTCCTCGTCCCTTAGTCTCTTTTTTCGTTTTAGTCCCATACCTAACTTTCTTATAACTTTCATGGTACCACTAATACCTAATGCCGCCACTCTTTCTCCAAAACTAGCGTCCTTAGCTCTGAAGCGTGCTATGGCTTTTTCAGACAGTAGTTGATCTGCAACGTTCCTCCTTTTTATATCATTTGATTGCGAATATGCAATGTAATGCTCTTTGCACGCCTCGTCTAATAAATTTATTCCATTGTCACCCCTCGATAATCTGTTTTTTAATTTTGTCCCAGGTCCACAGAAATTGTACAGGGGAAGGTGTAATTCAAAGGGTAATTTAGAGTGTTTAGTAAACCTGATCCCCGTTTCTTGTCCCAAGATTTGTATGTAACCCGTTTGGGGGATGATTGGAACATTATATAGTTAAAGTCTCGATACAAAATGATTAGTTTTACTTTGACCGTGAACTTATGTACTTTTTATAACATGAGAGTTGAAAAACAATCCCACACTGTAATAATTAAGGATCATGAAACATCAACAAATAAATTTACAAAACATGGAAAATTGTTCGAGGAATTGTTGGCCCCTCAGGGTATGGTAAGACTAATGTCTTACTTTCCTTGATCGAAGACCCCAACGGATTACGGTTTGAAAATTTGTATATTTATTCAAAATATCTATATCAGCCCAAGTATGAATATTTAAGAACGCTTTTTAAATCAATAAAAGAAATTGGGTATTACGAATCTGAGAATGAAGAAAATATACTTTCACCACAAGAAGTGTTGCCAAACGCTGTAATGATTTTTGACGACATAGTATAATGCAATCAAACCATTGTAAAGGATTATTTTTGTTTTGGTAGACATAGAAACACCGATTGTTTTTATTTATGTCAAACCTATGCATCGATCCTGAAACAATTGATCCGAGACAATACGAATTTAATTGTTATTTTTCAACAAGACAATACAAATTTAAAACATGTTTATGATGACCACGTCAACGTCGATATGAGTTTTAATCAGTTTAAAGAGATGTGTTTATTGTGTTGGAAATATAAGTTTGGGTTTCTGGTACTAGATAAAGATTCCACTATAAATTCAGGCAGATATCGAAAAGGATTCGATTCATACATTTATACTTATAAAAACAATAGCATTAAGCGAAAACTGGTATTTTAAAATAATCTGTCATGAATGAACAATTAGCAAGACAACTTGTTAAATCAAGGAATGCAGTTAAGAAAAAATATCAAGCTTTAAAAAATGCAGAATTTGAGTCTCATTCGAGACTGGAATACACTATTAAACCAATAACATAACCATTGCAAGAATTAATTTCAACCATTAATAAAATTGAACCCCATGCCACAAGAGAGGAGGATCCATAATTTACCACATATTATAAAACATCAACTCCCCAAAGGACAGTAAAAGCGCGAGAAAACTGGAAAACCCCCAGTTTTACCCACAGAAGTACCATCTTTTTTTGACGATAGTATTGCCTCCGTGACTCAGATTCCAAACATACAGGAAACGAGTGTGATAGCCGAAACATCGCATGGAACTTCATCCTCATCTGGGTCGACAATAGGAAATCTTTTGGACATATTGGAACAAACTAGAAAAATAATCCAGACTATGTGGGCACACCAGCCTATCAAGAATGATTACAAGAGTTTCACGAATTACCGCGCACATTCATTGACAATCAGGTCAGAGACACCGCAAACACCTTCGACCACACATATGGAATAATACACGACCTTGAAACTGACAAATTTTTCTTAGGTCTGACCCAACAGCAAGTGGAAATAATTGGGAAAAACGTCAAAATACAAGGTATTACGTATCTTAGCACCCCTGGTTTATACGAATTACTATTTAAAAAGGAACCCAAAGCCTACAGTATTAAAGATTTAGACAACTTTATGGACATTCTAGGTCGAACTAACGCTTATCGTAGGAATACCAGTCCCAATGAACAAGTTCAAGGAAATGGTTCACGTAAATATGTTACAATAATAGGTCCATACTTACAGAAGAAGGGAATAACAAAAACAAGAGCTCTTAACCCTACCTCAGAAAACCTATTTCAGCATTCGGCATTCACAAGACAGGTTTCCCCATATAGAGCTCAAAGAAAAGCACCGACTACACAAGGATCGGGTTTACCTCTACAGGATAATAAAAATTACACTGATTATGTTTATTGGGATAAAGTTAACGAACTTGTTGACATACTTCGTTTGTTGGTAGCCTCAATGAATGCAGGTCACACCGGTCATAATAATGAAGTTATCTCCATTATAGAAGAACTACGAGAAGCTAACATCATCATGTAATAGAATGTAACATAGATTTAGACACATTTAAATAAAAATGATCGATAAGTTTGGTTGTCATATTTCACAACGGTACAAAATAACTGATATAGATATTAAAGATCTCGTCAAAAAAGTTGAAAATAAGGTGTCCAACAATATTTCAAAAAATTTAAACTACATTGAAAACAAAGTTGTTGAACACTTGAAATATGGATTGCACCAAAATCAACTGGGAATTTCAAATTTTGAAAAAGAGCTAAAGTTGCAAAATAAACGCTCCTTTGAAGTTTTCGAAAATATTAGCAATATAACGAAAAAACTAAAATTTTGTGAAGATCAAGTAACAAGATTAGAGCAAAAATATAAACAGAAAGAAGAGCATGGTAAAGAAACTCTAGAAAATATCGACAAGAAAATATTAGATTCTGAAGTAAAGGTAGGTCTCGTAGAGAAACAGATAAGTGGTATTGCTAGTTTACAACAAGAAACTCAGAAGGCGCTATTTAAATTACAAACTAATATAAAAGATACATCAAAAATCGACAACATTCAAAAAATGTTGAGAAATGATCTTAAAACAAAGTTTGAAAAATTTTCAAGTATGGTTTACGATAGGATTTCAACGTAAGTGGAACATTTCAAAGATGTTCAGTTCATGATGGAATAAATAAGAATACAAAAAATATTGAAAGGACTTTAAATTTACATATTGTGGTTGACAAAAAGAATGATAAAAAATTAGTAGCGTTAAAAGAACAATTGAATATTATGTCACAACAAATTTCAGAATTAAAATCCGTAGAACATTTGAATAAAGAAGAAATAGGAATTATTAAAGCAACTTTACAAGAGAATAATAATATTTCATTAAAAATTTTAGACATTGAGAAAAAGTTGATGAAATAAAGAACTTGGGTGCAGATTCAGATATGAATGCCAATATTAATCAAATTATTAAAGATATTTAATCATTGGAAGAATTCATCAAAAATGAAAATATAATTTTAAAAGCGAATATTGAAAGAATAAATGAAATAATGAATACAAAAATTAAAGGATTTAGAAATGTTGAAAATTTAAATACAACTGTAGGAAAAATAGTAGATAGTTTTCTTAATGGTCGACAAATATATGATATATCTTTGATAGAAAGGCGAACTGTTGTTGACATTCAATTATCCATAAAAAATATAGTTAAGAAATTAACTGAAGAAGTCAATAAAATAGATGAAGGAATGGGTGAATTGGATACCATACTTAATCCAACATCACTAAAATACCTAAACACAAAAATTAAGAATAATCTGGATAATTTAAAAAAAGAAATTGATAAAATTAAGGAATACTTAGAAGAAGAGGATAAAGTCATTTTAAATCAAAGCCTTAAAAAATGGGATGATACGTATAAAAGCTATTGGGACAATTATTTTCTTAAATCATAATGTCTCACACTAAAGAGGTGGCTGTGAACGAATTACATAAACCTGCTAGAAAAAATTACAAGAGGAGAAGAACAATCGTTAAAGGATTAAACGATCTTTGGCAGGCTGATTTAGTAGAAATGCAACCATAAGCCAAAATAAATAGAGGATATAGATACATTTTAGTAGTAATAAATGTATTTTCAAAATATGTTTGGGCACAGCCACTTAAAAGTAAACAGGGAAAAGATGTGACTCTAGCTATGAAAGTTATATTAGACAAGACAATTAACCCAACAAATTGGCAAACCGATCTTGGAAAGGAATTTTCTAATAAAAATTTTCGGCAGCTTATGAGTGATTTTAAAATAAACCATTATAGTACTTTTTCCAATCTAAAAGCTAGTATAGTTGAGCGGGTTAATCGAACTATCAAAAATATTATGTGGAAATTTTTTAGCAACCAAGTTATAAATAATATGCCGCTTTGCCAACTATAATAGAAAAATATAATAATACTGTTCACAGAACTATTGGATATAAACCTATCGATGTTAATCTCAAAAATAAAAAAACAATATTATTAAATTCATACACTTTTAAGAAAATTATAGATTTGGAACATAGTAAATTTAAAGTATATGATTTTGTTAGAATTTCCAAACAAAGATATGATATGTATGATAAGGGGTATACTCCGAATTGGTCCACTGAAATATTTCAAATAAGGAAAGTGAAGTTGACAAATCCAACCACATATCTCCTAAAAGATGATAAGAATGAAAATATAGAAGGTGGGTTTTATGAAGAAAAGTTACAGAAAGTGAAAAATCCCGGTGTGTATTTAGTTGAAAAATATTAAGAAAAAGAGGAAGTAAGGTGTTTGTTAAATGGTTGGGATTAAATAAATCGCATAATTCATGGATTCTAAAAAAAGATGTATTATAAAACTAACATTTAGAAATTTAAAATAAAACAATGAAAATATTCAAATTAATTTTTTATTATTTAAACCTTTGACTGTAAATGAAATGTCTATGATTTACATCTAATATTTTACATATTGTTTTTCCACATTGTTTTTTCCTTTCTTCAAAACGAAGCCTATCCAGATAGTGTCTTTGATAATCTCCATTTTCTGCTTGCCTAGACGCATAGTTCCACACAATTAAAAGATACAGTTTGTTTTCACATTCATTAATATTCACCGAGTTCTTCATAGTATTTTATTTTTTGGGGTGCTCTTCTTAATATCACTTCCATTGCCTCTGGGTGTATTATTAGCATCTCCAGCATTGTACTAACATTTTCACTATTAGAACATTGTCTGCGGTTTAATACATTGTGAACATCCGTAAAAAAGTCTCGAGAAGTATTTAAAGTATTTTGAAACACATTAATATATTTTTGAAATTTTTGTTTTCTAAGGATTTCTACTCTGTAATCAATTAACTCCTGTATTTCAAACAATTTATCCATAGTATCTCTAGCAAGGTATAGATAATCCACATCACCCACTTGAAGTTTAATAACACAACACTCATTAATTTTTTGAAAATGTATTATTATATTACCAAACTTGATCGGAAATTGATTGTTATTTGATGAATAGAAGTAATTGACTATTACTCCCTGATACTTTAGAATATTTTTCCAATCCTCTTCACTTAGAATAATATTATATCCTTTTTGACTGCAAATAAAAATTTTTGGTGAAAAATCATTTAAGCTAATTCCAACAGACACATATTTTGAAAATGAATTATTCAAACTGTATACCTTACTATTTAAAAGCTTTTTTTTACATATTTACTACCACTTTTAGGGTTACTACTATATGCTTGAAATGTCGACATCTTAAAGGGCTAAACTGTTAAGGTTACATTCCTTTTTTATAGATCTCTCCCCACCCGAAACTAGATTGAGGAGGGTGTTGGTGTTAAGGAGTGAATTAAAATACAATTGTACCATTATCTAAATTTATTAAATAAGACTGAAATTACGCTGTGACAATCCCACAGCAATATCATTAGCTTAAATGGCTAAAAATATTTTTACCATTGTCAATACAATACACAACACTGTAATGGTTTTGATAATCATTCAAATGATGTTGAGTTGCCTCGGCCAAGAAGACTTTTTTTTGTTAGGTGTGGGTTTGTCTTATTATCTGACAAATTTTTTAGGGCGCCATCCTACCAGAAATAATACAAAATTTTACAAACACTTGGTAGTTTATTAAACTAAGTTTGCTAACAGTTTTGACATGAAAAGGTGAAAATTAAAATGGTCTTTACAAAGTTATCCTTCTGACTGACAAATACTTAGCTCTGCATTGTCATCCATGAAGTGTGTCCAAGATTCAGTCCTCTTCACCTGGAAGTTGTCTCGATGAGGTAATTCATGCATATACTTCAGCAATGGAGAAGGTGAGGGAGACGTCAGGACCTAATTAGACTTGAATGCTTGTGACAGTAATTGATTGGAACAATGACATCAGGTGAGCTTATGCCAGCCTCAGGTTTGCTTGTTTACATGTAATGTTAGAAAAGTGGAGTTAGGCTAGCGAATATTATTGCAATAAAAGTTTAAAAATGAATCCTTATGTTAAACAGTACCAGTTGTAACTTAAATTTCTATAATATAGTTTCAGGATATTTTTACTCCCTGTTACTCAAGTAAGAATGAATAAAGTTTTAAATTTAGAAATGAAATTACCATGTTTAATTACGTAAGGTCAAAAACAAAGTCTCTTTCGTGTTTAAGTATTAAGAAAAATAAATGATTCGATTGACTTAAAAGATATTTAAGTTTTAAGTTAATCCAAGAAAAGCATATTGTGCCAACAAGATAAAAATTAAGTAATTAATATACTACACAATGTACAAATATATAACATTGATGTCTAAACTAGTAGAAAATACTGCATTCAAAAGTATCTATAACTTTTGTGCAGGTTCGATAGGCATAACGAGCAAAAAGCAAGATAGATAAATGTTATTTAACGAGCTACAGGCATTCGTTACCACATGATATTGGTGTACCAGACTAATGTCTTATAGCACCCAAGGTAAGATACGTTCAAGATAAATTCGAGATACGGTACAAGAGAAATTGTATATACAGTGTGACTTAGGATATTATCCACCCAGTACAAGTATGTCGCGCCAATTGAGTCAGAAGTTTAAGAGAAAATAAATGTTAAATCAGAATTGATCCGTGACAGATATCATTGAGAGAAATGGGGTGAGTTCTTCAACAAATTCAATTTAGGTTTCAAAGCTTTGAAACAAAAGAAAATTTCACCTGCTTTCTTCGAAATCAGCTTCCTGGGATTTTCTGTCAATAATCAGTTCTGTAGAGCCTGGATCTGTCGGTTTCCTTGTGAATGGTGCAGTCAGGTTTACCCTATATCTGGTTCTCACCAATGTTCGTCAAGAACTTAAATAAACTACTAACTGGCCAACGATATTTGCTAAAACGTAAAAGAAACGACAGAGACCCGAAAAACAAAGTTAAATTGCGAATTTGACATTACGTGACGTTGAAAAATAAACTAAACCATGACCGGATAATGAAAAAGAGGTGCTTTTAAATTGAATCAAATTATGAAAATATTGATTGAAAATCCACATTTATCCAGGAAATATTATGATTACTGCCTTCTGTTTATTAAGATGATGCTTTTAGATCATTAAAAACATTATAATTTACAAGGATGAATAAGATGAATGAAGATTATTAATTTCTGACGCAATTTGGGCCGGCACGTCTTTGCTTTGTTAGAACATAAAAATGTTGAATTTAATTCGTGTAAAAATAGATTTAAAGGTCATGGCTTATTAGTAAGGAATATTTATGGTTCAATTACATTTATTATTAAACAAAATATAAATTTAGTGAAACCCAAAGTTAGCGTGACATACCTGTCCCAAGTCCCAAAAAATCAACCTCCCTGACTAGAGCCTTTTTCTATTCACCGAGACTATATAAACTAAATTAAATGTAAGAAATCGATAATCCATATTAAAGAAACCCTACCAATCTATGTGATAGAACGGCAAATTTACAGTTGGTCTCTTCATATATACAAATTTAAAGAATCGATATTAATTGCAGTAAGTAGTAATAGTTGGCCGGTTCACCATCATAGGGTCCTCCAATGTTAATTTTCGGAGCGATATTTTTTGAGTCATATCTCCGGAACCAATGGGCCTAGGATATTGCGCATGCGTAGTTGGGGTCTATGAAATGGGTTCTTGCGCATGACTCGAAAATGACACCTGTCACCTGTCAATTAAGAACTGTCACCTGTGAGATGTCACCTGTCAAATGTCAAAATCGACAGCTGATGTATGTCACGTGTTTAGGGTCGTTAAAAAAAGAACGGGGTTGATCGGGCCAATAGGGCCAAAGTTAGTAGAGCTAATGCCCTAACGGCAGGGGGGTGAAAGATTGCAAATACATGTTGCGTGCTTAGGGTGATGTAATAAGTTGTTTAAAAAAAGAACGGGGTTGATCGGGCCAAGTCACAAAAGTATTTTGAGGATCCCCCCTGTATTTCAAATTTTATTATATCCTGCAAGCTTTTAATTGAATTTTAATAATCGATTGTCAGGTCAAAGGATGGAAAATAACCTTGACGCGTGCGATGCGAATGTATAATCAATATGCAAATCATTAGTTACACACGAGGCTTGTCTAGATAATCATTTATTTATGCTAATTCACTACTGGTAATTTACAACAATATATTGTGTCATTTATATGCAAAAATGCATTTCTTTAAACAGATAAAACACTATACAGGGAAGACGTAATGTAAGTATACAAAGACCTCCCAGGCCCGCCAAATTCCCTAAAATATATATTCCCGATGAAATTGTGACCTTAGTATAGCTAATGCCCTAACGGTAGGGGGGGTGAAAGATTGCAAATACGTGTCACGTGTTTAGGGTGACGTCATAAGTTGTTTAGAAAAGGAACGGGGTTGATTGAGTAAACAGAACCAAAGTTAGCATAGCTTATGCCTAAATGGCATGATATAGAAAATTTTATTGGTGTATGAGTGACACATTATCAAGAAATCTTACTTGCACTATCTGCCGAAAATGGCAACAGTGTAATCCTGTTACAACTGCCCTTGTTGTAAGAACATACTTCGTTTACCCCAACACACGTTACGAGTAGACCTCCGTTCAAAACAGATCAGTTATAAACTGCCCCAACTCAAAACTACACGGTTATCAACACCCATAAGAATTACATGACAATCAGACTGTTCTACCCCTGTTAAGTTAGATTTAAAATAAAATCAAAAAAACAGTTATATATCGAAAACATTTAGTTACAAAAACACGTATAAAAGATATGCGACAATGATAAGAAACAAAAATAATATCCCAGACGTTATAGCTCCATAAGCCACACTAATATTGTTTCAAGAATATTATTCGATATACAAGATAATAATAAACCAAAACAGCTATATTAGAATAATTTAAGATCAAGGACAAACTTATTACCAACCTCGTATGTATTATAATATTAAGTTTACATCTATGATAGATAGTACGGAATTTAAACGCCAATGGACTTAAAAACTAAGAAAAAAGATATATACAATAAAAGCAATACCCTTGTATATTAAATACTTCTGATCGATTATTATTAAGAATATATCGATGGGGTGATTAGATAAATGTAAAATGCTGTCTAATAATACCAAAACGCAGCTAATATACTTCCCGAGAGCCAGAAGTAAATTTCGTCAAACCAGACTGCAAGCCAAAAATCTGAACCTCAGCTGGACCAGACTGTGATATTTGATATTAGAGGACATCACGCAACTCTTTTTACCATTACACAAGATATCCAAGACAGTGCGTTTTTGGTTTTCAAGAGACGTACTGACAAAAATAATCTACATCGTAAAACTAAAATTTACCACATGATTATAAAAACATGCTTATTTACAAAATATGAATAGAAGATAAATACAAAATCATATACAAGGTATTAGTTGACATAACAGCCATTTTAACGACAATATAATTAACATCAATCAAAGATAGTTAAATAATATGGTATATTTTATTTTAGAATACATCAAGGAATGCTAAAAAATTTTTTAATTAATACAACATTGGTATACACATACAACAAATTCCAATTAGGTTTTCAAAAGTTAACAACCACGTATAATATATTATAAAGTTTATAGAAAATATTATAGAAAAAAAGCTCAACCAACACTAAAAATACCCGAAAATAAAAAATAAACAAGGCCATCAATTTTACCCAAAGGTACTTATATTTACTCTGTATACAGCATTTATAACAGGCTCGTGTAGACACTCGGCATACTAATTAATTACTAGAGATGCACAAATGATATCACACATGGTACTTGTATCTTATATATCTATAACATTAGTAGAAATATCAGTTTGTTGACTTCGATGTAGTTAACCTTGATATTATATATGCAACTAAATAGTATTGCCGTAATTATTATTATAGGTCAGTCGTTGAAATCAATATTTAAATTATTTACAATTGTACAAAAAACAAAGCAGCTTGCTTCTGTCCTGGCACAGTTCGCCTTCGCTTCCTCCTTCGAGGGGCTCATCCCTGGAAGCACCACGGCTAGCTCTAACCATTTTCTCAGGGGCGGCGGTCTGTGTAGGGCAGTTTGAAGTCGACCCAGGACCCTTCCTGGTGTCGGCCTCGGTAGTCATGAGCATGTACGGGGTTTCTTCGCCCTCAGCCGTCTGGGCTGGGGGAGTTTCGCTATTTACTTTCTTTTCGTCACTCATTTTTCGATTTGCCACACTTGGCTTCGTCTTTGCCGACCTGGGGCAGGGTATGCCCAGGTGGTAGGTATTCGTATTCGTCCTCTAGGCTCTGGCACTAGCTGCTAGAGGCCTGGCCTCGTCGTTCAGCTCTCGGCGTCGCTGATTCTTCACTAATTCGTATTTTGTCCACGTTGCCACGTGGTTTTCTCGCTCTGCCGACCTGGTGCAGGTTATGCCCAGGTGGTAAACACTCGTACACGCCTCCCTGGCGATGGCGTCAGTCGCAGCAGTTATGGCACGGGTCGTCCAAGGTTGGCAACGTCGGCTATCGCCGGTTCTCGTAATACTTCCTCTTTAAATTCGTTCGCCGCTAGGTTTTCTCTTGTTGCCGACCTGGTGCAGGTTATGCCCAGGTGGTAAACTCTTGTATTCGCTTCCCTGGCGATGGCGTCAGTCGCAGCGGTTGTGGCACAGTTCGTCCAAGGTTGGCAACGTCGGCTATGACCGGTACTCGTGATACTTCTCCTTCAACTTCGTTCGCCACGAGGTTTTCTCGTCTTGCCGACCTAGTGCAGGTTATGCCCAGGTGGTAAACTATTGTATACGCCTCCCTGGCGATGGCGTCGGCTGCTACGGTTATGGCACGGTTGGTCCAAGCTTGGTAACGTCAGCGATGACCGGTTATCGTAATACTTCTTCGTAGAATTAATTCTCTAGGTGGCAATGGTGCTCGAACGATTGGCCCTCCTCCGACGATCGTGAGCGGACTCTTTCCCCTAGGTGCGTGCAAAATCTGTCCGTATTCCAGGTACAAACTTCTAAAACGGCTAGGAACCACTGTCTCCTTACAGTTTCGGGCTCGACTACGGCGTCCTCCGCCGGCGCTTCTTCAGCAACATCTTGCTTTTAACTTTAGGTTCACGTGTACCAACTTGGTACACCCAGGTCTCGGAATCTCCAAGATCGACTGGCAATTCGCTTGGTGACGTTCGTCCAAAGAAAAGACTTATGCAGATTTTAAAAACCGGAACAAATGCTCAACAATACTTTTAGTTGTTTACTGTCTTATGGTTCTGCACCGACTGATCGTTCCTTGCGAAATCGCGCTATTTATAGCCGATTTCCACGCTTGAGCGTCAAAACACTTCTATAAACAATAATATGTATACAAGGTTAACCGAAAAGTTGGGTATTAATATAGATAAATTATTAATAAAGTTTATAGGTACATTGTTTCCTAATTATACCGGTTACCCGACTAAGTTTAATTTTTCCTATAATGACGTATATTGCAAACAAGTAAGATCTGGGAACTTCATAAAAATAAATTAATATACATTAGATGACCTTTCAAAATTCTGAGAATTGTTGCGACATTGAAATATCTTATATTATATGGTTCACTGCACATTTTATTCATCGAATAATATTTAAAAATACCAAGAGTAGTTGGATAACTAAGTAATTGTATATAACATTTAACCTGGTACAATGCCAAGGTTACACCGGTAACCGTGAACGTCTGTGACATTAACACAGCCTATGCATTATTTGTTTATTGAATTATATGACGGAAAAAATTGTAGCAATATGATATGTGACTAAAATGCAAACAATTTTAAGTGTATTCTAATTACGTCACCAGCTTATATAAAATTCAGCTATCAAGTGAGTTAGTGGGCAGTTTAGTAATATTCTTATCTTCAGAGTAAGTGCCAAATATTTATAAGATTTTGTTTAGTTGTTAAATATATAGGAGATAGTTATTTAACAATCTTATTCTATTTTAGTTTTTAGATAAAATGCTTGTATATAATTATTGTGTAATATTTTGAAGAAAACACCTAAATATGGTAATAAATCCATAAAAATTACAAGTTAAAAAAATAATCTTAATAATAATTAAAGCAGAATTAGGGATTCATTGTATATTTTCTGTACAGAAATGTGCAGAGACCTGAACCTATAAACTTTCCACCACATCAGCCGCTGATAAAAAAACTACTCATTTAAATAACCCTACTTAATATCAACCACGTCTGTTTTATTACTATAATTAAATAAAACATTATATTCACTTGCACATAAATAATAGTCTTTAAATGGATAGCTAAAATATTGAGATAAATCAGGTATCTTGGAGGGTACAAAGGTTTTCAGTGAGCATAAAAAATAGAAATAAAAAATACATTACAAATAAAGAAGGCTATATTTTATAGTCATGAGGGAAAAATAAAAGTACACATAAAAAAGACACATATCACTAATCTCGTATATACTACACAGATATAAAAAACCAATGCAAAAAATAAAATGGCATATCGTCAAGTTCAAAAGACCCTGTATATAATAATATTTGGAGTACAGTGTACTACTGAAATATATAAAACAAATTTCAGAGTAAAAATTATAAAATAAGCCATTCTCCTGCAATTATAATATTGATATCCTTGTGAATCCTAAATAAAGCAAAACAGCATACACAAGTCAAAGGTCAAAGCAGCACCATTTTACTAATTCATCAACAGATCCGATGTACATACTTACAAAGCCAATTTTAGGATTAATGGTATGTCTCTTTTGGGAACCCCTGTATGGAAATTGAAATAAATAATTATGATCCAACAATTTAATAGATAAACAAGTTCTAGGCATAATATAGCTATGATATAAGTGCCCAAATTTCCCCATTTTTAAAAGATATTAAAATATAAATCATTGCATTTTTATTCGCTTAATTACAGACAGTAAACACGAATTAGCATAAATAAAGCATTATCTAAACAAGACTCGTTGGTAACTGACGATATGCATAATGATGTTGCATTTTTTAATTATTATAAACAATTTTAAATTTTGTCTTCTTCTTATACAAGGCGAGAGAAAAGCACTTATCTATCTAAGAAATAAAATAAATTAAAAATATGTTGGAAACACTACATTAGGAATATACCATGAAAAATATTTCAACTGACTGAATGTGCTTGGTATGTACCTAAATTGTTTGATGTAAATGAGGATTTGAATAACAGAAACCCGATAAGGAATGATCGTCTATAGATGTACTAGGTTATAGCCCTTGCATAAGACACACTTAGCATGTTCTTGCTCGATGAACCAATTACCTCTATAAATTAGGAAAAAAAATTGAACCAAAAATATGCATCAGTAATAAAAGCATTTAAAAAATGTGTGTGTAATAAGATAAGATACCTATCTATAGCGAACAAATATTGAACGTTTCGAACCCCACAACTAACCCTGTATATACATTTACAAACATCGAAAATTAAGCAGGTTAAACAAGCTAAAAATATACCTTGGTGGAATTAAAAGTACTGTAGAGAAGCAGTAAAAATCCAATTCAACGCGTGGAAAGTGGTCATTTTAAAATATATTCTGCACTTGGCATATAATTAAGTCGATTATGACATTTGTAAAAATACCCGATACTCCTAAACTTTTGCATAAAATAGATTATCTAATTTTAGGTAGCCTTGATATTAAAATACATATAGTTTGAATACCGAAACAGTAGAAATTTTAGAGTAACGAGAAATATTATAAACATATTTAAATTATGTGTAGATCAGAGAGAAATGTATATATCTACCAAAGACGAAATTGTATTAATTTATTCTATAAAGAACAACGTACATACGGGGGAATCTAATAAAAAAGTCATTTTTTTTTTATTACATTTTTCCAAAAACTATTTAGCTAAATTATTAAAATTTAATACACAATGATGTCTAATTATGTTGATACATTGTTAACAAAACTGGTGTTTTTCTAGTCACCCGTTTCTGATATAGGTACATTTTGATATTTGATTATTAGTAATTATATAAAACGATAGGTAAAGTCGATACAAGCACGGCTTTTTAAAACGAAGAGGGTTAAACATTTAATATTTATCAAATGTAAGATACAAAAAAAAAATCAAAGTTCTACTTACAACCTAGAATATAAAGCTAAAAAGCCAAATTTTTATCAGATAAACGCTACGTTAAGGTACTGTTCAAATGAAGGAAATGAAAAGTTCGCCAATTTTTGCAGAAATTTTATATCTACGAAAACATGGTTGGGGGAAGCTTCTGAAAAAAACTTTGGAACAGCCCTATTGAACAGCCCTGTTGAACAGCCCTGTTCCCTGAACAGACCTGTTCCCTGAACAGCCCTGTTCCCTGAACAGACCTGTTCCCTGAACAGACCTGTTCCCTGAACAGCCCTATTGAACAGCCCTGTTGAACAGCCCTGTTGAACAGCCCTGTTGAACAGCCCTGTTCAGGGAACAGGTCTGTTCAGGGAACAGGGCTGTTCCAAAGTTTTTTTCAGAAGCTTCCCCCAACCATGTTTTCGTAGATATAAAATTTCTGCAAAAATTGGCGAACTTTTCATTTCCTTCATTTGAACAGTACCTTAACTTAGCGTTTATCTGATAAAAATTTGGCTTTTTAGCTTTATATTCTAGGTTGTAAGTAGAACTTTGATTTTTTTTTTGTGTCTTACATTTGATAAATATTAAATGTTTAACCCTCTTCGTTTTAAAAAGCCGTGCTTGTATCGACTTTACCTATCGTTTTATATAATTACTAATAATCAAATATCAAAATGTACCTATATCAGAAACGGGTGACTAGAAAAACACCAGTTTTGTTAACAATGTATCAACATAATTAGACATCATTGTGTATTAAATTTTAATAATTTAGCTAAATAGTTTTTGGAAAAATGTAATAAAATAAAAATGACTTTTTTATTAGCTTCCCCCGTATGTACGTTGTTCTTTATAGAATAAATTAATACAATTTCGTCTTTGGTAGATATATACATTTCTCTCTGATCTACACATAATTTAAATATGTTTATAATATTTCTCGTTACTCTAAAATTTCTACTGTTTCGGTATTCAAACTATATGTATTTTAATATCAAGGCTACCTAAAATTAGATAATCTATTTTATGCAAAAGTTTAGGAGTATCGGGTATTTTTACAAATGTCATAATCGACTTAATTATATGCCAAGTGCAGAATATATTTTAAAATGACCACTTTCCATGCGTTGAATTGGATTTTTACTGCTTCTCTACAGTACTTTTAATTCCCACAAGGTATATTTTTAGCTTATTTAACCTGCTTAATTTTCGATGTTTGTAAATGTATATACAGGGTTAGTTGTGGGGTTCGAAACGTTCAATATTTGTTCGCTAGAGGTAGGTATCTTATCTTATTACACACACATTTTTTAAATGCTTTTATTACTGATGCATATTTTTAGTTCAATTTTTTTTCCTAATTTATACAGGTGCTTACATTTTATTAAATTGTTTATTGCTTCTTGTGAAAAATTGATAAGAGCTTTCCCTTTAAGGAAATATTCTACATCTTTATATAACTTAAAATAACAGCCTGTTGTCTTTTTTTATTACTTATTTTTATGAACCTATATAACGCACCATAGTATTTTCTTGATTGAATATTAGCACTTCTAATTACTTTTCGCACAGAGCAAGGTACCTTTTTCTTTTGAGAATAATATTTATAGGCTTGACTTTAAACTATAATTATGTTTTATTCTTTTATCAAATTAGAATATGAAATATGTAAAGTATTTCTACTATGCTGTATACAGTGTGTTCTAGTAAACCTTAGTTTTTTGGATATTGCTACATACAACTGTGTTAATAAATAATATACAGACTTGGGTATCCTTGAATGTTTATTGAAATTTTTGACTGATACTTTCATTGTTTACTGTATAATTTTTGCAAAGTACTATATTTTTAAGCTTTTGCCCCACATTCTGTCACATTGCAATATTTTTCTTGACAATAAATAATTTAATTTGAATTACTTTTTTACGTATTCTTGGGCATTCGTAGGTCTTAGTGTAAAGTACGAATCTCTATAAATCATGACAATTTTGCTATAATTATTAAACATTTTTATTTTTATCTTGAAGAGCCTGAATTTTTTAAAAACGTCGACTTTTTTATAATGCATTAGGTAGCGACTCCGTAAGAGAGTACCGACTGCACAATAATTTATGAAGTCAAACCTCTTGGTTCATCGAGCAAGAACATGCTGAGTGTGTCTTATGCAAGGGCTATAACCTAGTACATCTATAGACGATCATTCCTTATCGGGTTTCTGTTGTTCAAATCCTAATTTACATCAAACAATTTAGGTACATACCAAGCACATTCAGTCAGTTGAAATATTTTTCATGGTATATTCCTAATGTAGTGTTTCCAACATATTTTTAATTTATTTTATTTCTTAGATAGATAAGTGCTTTTCCCTCGCCTTGTATAAGAAGAAGACATAATTTAAAATTGTTTATAATAAATAAAAAATGCAACATCATTATGCATATCGTCAGTTACCAACGAGTCTTATTTAGATAATGCTTTATTTATGCTAATTCGTGTTTACTGTCTGTAATAAAGCGAATAAAAATGCAATGATTTATATTTTAATATCTTTTAAAAATGGGGAAATTTGGGCACTTATATCATAGCTATATTGTGCCTATATAGGTATAGGTTTAGTATAATATTTTATTCGTAATTAATTATTAGCGAGAACTTGTTTATCTATTAAATTGTTGGATCATAATTATTTATTTCAATTTCCATACAGGGGTTCCCAAAAGAGACATACCATTAATCCTAAAATTGGCTTTGTAAGTATGTACATCGGATCTGTTGATAAATTAGTAAAATGGTGCTGCTTTGACCTTTGACTTGTGTATGCTGTTTTGCTTTATTTGGGATTCACAAGGATATCAATATTATAATTGCAGGAGAATGGCTTATTTTATAATTTTTAATCTGAAATTTGTTTTATATATTTAAGTAGTACACTGTACTCCAAATATTATTATATACAGGGTCTTTTGAACTTGACGATATGCCATTTTATTTTTTGCATTGGTTTTTTATATCTGTGTAGTATATACGAGATTAGTGATATGTGTACTTTTATTTTTCCCTCATATGCTGACTATAAAATATAGCCTTCTTTATTAGTAATGTATTTTTTATTTCTATTTTTTATGCTCACTGAAAACCTTTGTACTCTCCAAGATACCTGATTTATCTCAATATTTTAGCTATCCATTTAAAGACTATTATTTATGTGCAAGTGAATATAATGTTTTATTTAATTATAGTAATAAAACAGACGTGGTTGATATTAAGTAGGGTTATTTAAATGAGTAGTTTTTTTATCAGCGGCTGATGTGGTGGAAAGTTTATAGGTTCAGGTCTCTGCACATTTCTGTACAGAAAATATACAATGAATCCCTAATTCTGCTTTAATTATTATTAAGATTATTTTTTAAGCTTGTAATTTTTATGGATTTATTACCATATTTAAATGTTTTCTTCAAAATATTACACAATAATTATATACAAGCATTTTATCTAAAAACTAAAATAGAATAAGATTGTTAAATAACTATCTCCTGTATATTTAACAAAATCTCATAAATATTTGGCTCTTACTCTGAAGATAAGAATATTACTAAACTGCCCACTAACTCACTCGATAGCTGAATTTTATATAAGCTGGCGACGTAATTAGAATACACTTAAAATTGTTTGCATTTTAGTCACATATCATATTGTTACAATTTTTTCCGTCATATAATTCAATAAACGAATAATGCATAGGCTGTGTTAATGTCACAGATGTTCACGCTTACCGGTGTAACCTTGGCATTGTACCAGGTTAAATGTTATATACAATTACTTAGTTATCCAACTACTCTTGGTATTTTTAAATATTATTCGATGAATAAAATGTGCAGTGAACCATATAATATAAGATATTTCAATGTCGCAACAATTCTCAGAATTTTGAAAGGTCATCTAATGTATATTAATTTATTTTTATGAAGTTCTCAGATCTTACTTGTTTGCAATATACGTCATTATAGGAAAAATTAAACTTAGTCGGGTAACCGGTATAATTAGGAAACAATGTACCTATAAACTTTATTAATAATTTATCTATATTCATACCCAACTTTTCGGTTAACCTTGTATACATATTATTGTTTATAGAATCAAGCTGCTTTGTTTTTTGTACAATTGTAAATAATTTAAATATTGATTTCAACGACTGACCTATAATAATAATTACGGCAATACTATTTAGTTGCATATTTAATATCAAGGTTAACTACATCGAAGTCAACAAACTGATATTTCTACTAATGTTATAGATATATAAGATACAAGTACCATGTGTGATATCATTTGTGCATCTCTAGTAATTAATTAGTATGCCGAGTGTCTACACGAGCCTGTTATAAATGCTGTATACAGAGTAAATATAAGTACCTTTGGGTAAAATTGATGGCCTTGTTTATTTTTTATTTTCGGGTATTTTTAGTGTTGGTTGAGCTTTTTTTCTATAATATTTTTTATAAACTTTATAATATATTATACGTGGTTGTTAACTTTTGAAAACCTAATTTGAATTTGTTGTATGTGTATACCAAATGTTGTATTAATTAAAAAAATTTTTAGCATTCCTTGATGTATTCTAAAATAAAATATACCATATTATTTAACTATCTTTGATTGATGTTAATTATATTGTCGTTAAAATGGCTATTATGTCAACTAATACCTTGTATATGATTTTGTATTTATCTTCTATTCATATTTTGTAAATAAGCATGTTTTTGTAATCATGTGGTAAATTTTAGTTTTACGATGTAGATTATTTTTGTCAGTACGTCTCTTGAAAACCAAAAACGCACTGTCTTGGATATCTTGTGTAATGGTAAAAAGAGTTGCGTGATGTCCTCTAATATCAAATATCACAGTCTGGTCCAGCTGAGGTTCCGATTTTTGGCTTGCAGTCTGATTTGACGAAATTTACTTCTGGCTCTCGGGAAGTATATTAGCTGCGTTTTGGTATTATTAGACAGCATTTTACATTTATCTAATCACCCCATCGATATGTTCTTAATAATAATCGATCAGAAGTATTTAATATACAAGGGTATTGCTTTTATTGTATATATCTTTTTTCTTAGTTTTTAAGTCCATAGGTGTTTAAATTCCGTACTATTTATCATAGATGTAAACTTAATATTATAATACATACGAGGTTGGTAATAAGTTTGTCCTTGATCTTAAATTATTTTAATATAGCTGTTTTGGTTTATTATTATCTTGTATATCGAATAATATTCTTGAAACAATATTAGTGTGGCTTATGGAGCTATAACGTCTGGGATATTATTTTTGTTTCTTATCATTGTCGCATATCTTTTATACGTGTTTTTGTAACTAAATGTTTTCGATATATAACTGTTTTTTTGATTTTATTTTAAATCTAACTTAACAGGGGTAGAACAGTCTGATTGTCATGTGATTCTTATGGGTGTTGATGACCGTGTAGTTTTGAGTTGGGGCAGTTTATAACTGATCTGTTTTAAACGGAGTTCTACTCGTAACGTGTGTTGGGGTAAACGAAGTATGTTCTTACAACAAGGGCAGTTGTAACAGGATTACACTGTTGCCATTTTCGGCAGATAGTGCAAGTAAGATTTCTTGATAATTTGGTGAAGGTAATAATTGCCAATAGTTTGGCTACGGTAATATTATATCTTTAAAGCGTAGGTTGCCTAACTTAACAGGGTACCAGTTAGGTACATGCTCTTGGAATAGATAGCGCCCCGTATGATTTGGCGAATATCTCTGGTTGTCTAGCTTCAGAAGGTATGATATTGTGTCACTCATACACCAATAAAATTTTCTATATCATGCCATTTAGGCATAAGCTATGCTAACTTTGGTTCTATTTACTCAATCAACCCCGTTCCTTTTCTAAACAACTTATGACGTCACCCTAAACAAGTGACATGTATTTGCAATCTTTCACCCCCCTACCGTTAGGGCATTAGCTATACTAAGGTCACAATTTCATCGGGAATATATATTTTAGGGAACTTGGGGGGCCTGGGAGGTCTTTGTATACTTACATTACATCTTCCCTGTATAGATTTTTGTATAAAATTACGCAAGTAATTTTTATCTGTTCAAAGAAATGCATTTTTGCATATAAATGACACAATATATTGTTGTAAATTACCAGTAGTGAATTAGCATAAATAAATCATTATCTAGACAAGCCTCGTGTGTAACTAATGATTTGCATATTGATTATACATTCGCATCGCACGCGTCAAGGTTATTTTCCATCCTTTGACCTGACAATCGATTATTAAAATTCAATTAAAAGCTTGAAGGATATAATAAAATTTGAAATACAGGGGGGATTCTCAAAATACTTTTGTGACTTGGCCCGATCAACCCCGTTCTTTTTTTAAACAACTTATTACATCACCCTAGGCACGCAACATGTATTTGCAATCTTTCACCCCCCTGCCGTTAGGGCATTAGCTATACTAACTTTGGCCCTATTGGCCCGATCAACCCCGTTCTTTTTTTAAACGATTCATGACGTCACCCTAAACACGTGACATACATCAGCTGTCGATTTTGACATTTGACAGGTGACATCTGACAGGTGACAGTTCTTAATTGACAGGTGACAGGTGTCATTTTCGAGTCATGCGCAAGAACCCATTTCATAGACCCCAACTACGCATGCGCAATATCCTAGGCCCATTGGTTCCGGAGATATGACTCATAAAATATCCCTCCGAAAATTAACATTGGAGGACCCTATGATGGTGAACCGGCCAACTATTACTACTGCAGTATGCAGAGTTATACATAGATAGCAGCGCCAATACCTAAAGATAGATTGTACTTTAAAATCCAATGTTACGAAATAACTTTTATTCACGTTACAACACAACAATTATTGCATCAACCTTAAAAATTATTGGAGAAGCGTTACAACTGACAGTTTGGTTAGTTTTATACTTGCTATAGCATAAACATTCAGCAAATTCACAGTTTTTGGACAATCTATAATGCTCAATAATAGGATAATTATAACTAGTCCACTGAAATATTTCAACACCACAGTAGAAACATTTACATACATCCTCGATTGATGTATAATAAAAACCAGAACTCGCCAACATATCTGGAGATTGTTTCCCAGTCCATTTCTTAAAAGAGGATAATCTTGTTTGATACTTTCTAAATAAGCAATCAATTTCTTCGTTAAATGATTCTAATAATAAAATTTCTGAATGATTCTGATATTTATTTATTTAACCTATGTGGAGAGGGATACATCATTTTCATATTCCATAAACCACAAATAAAACGACATATCCTCGTGTCCCCATGCTAAAGTGTTAAAACTATTTGGTATTTTAAATCTTTTATTATCAGATGAAGTTAGTGCCAACTTGTTTACCATTTCAGTATAAATATTATGTTAGCGAGATCTAAAAATACACATTGAACAAAAGGTTCTCGAATTTTTCCTCTACAACTTCTTTATAATGTACAAGATCTAACTGTTTATTAATACTACTTTCTTTACCCCCTTTAGCTTTTTTAAGTAAACAAGTTTCTGTTTTAATACAATAAGCTTTCGCCCCTGTGCCATTAAAACATTGAATTGGTTTACCAGCATATTCATCCTTAAATTTACCAACAACAGACTTAGTTATAGGCATATTATGAATATTATCTTTAAAGTTTGATGTGTCATACATATCAATATTATTTTTTATATCTTCATAATATACATTGTCAGTTTAAATTTCTAAAATCCAACATAAACTGGCTTGTCATATTTAACTAATACTTTCTGCATTTAAATTGTAACTAAATGTTCTGAAAATATAGTATGATCTTTAAAGTATGGTTTTGCTATTAAATTTTCAGCACCATTTTTATTTTTAGCCCAAGTAGTCACCGACCTTACATCTGTCCTAGTGTCAACATTTTCCATAGTTTTACCGTATATGCTATTATTTGCCAATTTATATGTGCTTCTTTCAAACTCATTCAGATTCATTTCTTAGTTTGGTGTTAAAGTCAATATATTTTTTTAACCATGGAGATTGGGTGAAGCGTATTACTCTATGTATTTTAGTTAGTTTCACTCCATATTTTATGCATTGTTTTAAAGATGTATAATGGATTATATATTTTTGTTTATTATTTAAATTTGGAATTAATTTAAAACTTTTCGAGTCTTGAGGTTTTATATTTTCAGGGAAAAATGGATATTCATTGTGAGATTCATGTAAATTCTGAGGATATTCTAAATCAACCTGTGAACATCTCTTTCCAGAAAACGTATAAAAGTTTGATTACAATTAGGACCTCTAGAGAACTCATATTTTGATGTACTGTCATCAAAAGAGCACTTAATGTAATATGCAAATGAGTGTGGAATGTGTTCAACTTTTTTGATCGTGTAAGAACTATTTGGATCCAAATTATTTTTATTATTACTAATCGGTTTTAGTATACATTCAAAATCTGCATATATGACAAATAGAACTTCCATTTGTTTTTGAATGTTTTCAAACTTAAGAATATTTTCTGGAACATTATTACCATATTTATCTAGTTCCAATTCCGTTGACGGTAAAGTAATTCTAACAAAATCACAATCATTCGCAACATGTCTAACCAATAATTCTTCACTACCAAAAAATTGCAAACACCCATCACAAAGATATTTTTTGTCATTATGTTTAGACAATTGTTTATAAAGTAATTTTGATAAATCAGAAATATAACAATAATGAAAATTTCCAAAGTCATCACTAATTAGTAGTAAATTAACATGATGATCTAGTTTAGTTTTTGTATAATGTAGTGGTCTAATTATTTCATACTGTTTTTTAAAAGTTGTTTAAATTTTTTCTAATGTACAAACATTAACTGAAATATTATTTTGTTTTTCGAATTTTGGGATATCTTTAATATTTATAGGAAAGTCAATATCTGTTAAATTTAAAGCTGTTGAATAATGTGGATATGATGTTATTGCAAAATCCATTCTGGAGGGTTGGAACAGTGCTGCTACTACTGACCAAGCAAACAGTATTCATCATTATTTTGAATATTGACTACAACTTTTTCATTTTGATTTCTTCTGGCAGGTGTATGTGTGCAGTGGCTCTCAAGGGATTGAATTTGTTAATGTTTATTTCCAAATGTAAAAATTGGAGTAACATCCAACCTAACAAAAAAAAAATATTGATATAATGTTGAAAATGTTACAAGGTGTTGTGCTTACGTTTATATTGCTAAATGGATTACCTGAACCTTTTCCCGCAAACTCACTCGATTTTCCATCAACAATCTTAATCATTTCATCCAATTCGAATGATATATTTGAACAATTACACATTACTCTATATGGGGTGTTAAATGATTTTATTTGCTTAGTTTCATCTCTCGGATTCATGTATAGACCACATAATTCCAAGTTTAATTTAACACATGTGTGTCTTCGGATTTCATTTGCCATTATTTTGCTTACTTTGAGTAGCAATGTTTAAGTATATGGAGAGTGGTGTAACATTGTAAGAAATTATTCTCTCTTGAAAAGCTGTGTAATATTCAATAAAAAATAAAAAAAAAAATAAAAAAAGATTCTTTTACTTTATTTTATTAAATTTATCTTAAGATGTTCTTGTTGATATTTTTATTAATTAATTACTTGGGTCACCACGGCCACTCAGTTTTTTTATTCGCTTGAGAGCTAAGGTCGTAGATTTAATTCAGATAAGATTTTTGGGCGCCATCAACCAAAGGGGTTGAAAAAGATTATAAAGAAAAGAGTAAATAGAATATTTAGTTCCCTAGCCCTGAAAGAGAAAGCAGTATGAATAAAACAATTATTTTAATCAAATCCTATTTTATTAATAAAAGAATAATATTTTCCAACTAACACCCATTTTATTCATATAGGAAGAAATAAACATAACATGGAAAAAGGATTTGAATAAAAGGCTAAGCAACTAAATCAGAGAAAGAAGATATAAAAAATAACATAGAAAAAGTTATGACATGAGCTAGACATCTCCACTAAAAGATATATTAGATCGTAGGAGATCAAAAAGATTAAGAAGTGAGGATTCTTTCTAAACACCCAATATAAAAGGAGTCAAATACTAACTAAAAGCTTTGAACATAATTAAAGTGTAATTACTTTAAAGGTAGTGACCAAAATAAAACAGAATTTAAATTTAAGGTAACTAAATCAAATTATAGCATTCATTATGCCAAAATTGAAAATAAAATATTCTTTATAGTAAAGTCAATGATAGGTCAATTGAAGCACTTACGATGCCACAAAATTTGGTTAAAATCCCTTGAGAAATTTATGATAACTTCAAGGTTATATAATTAAGGACATTTACCCTTTTGCCAAAATTCAAAGTAAAGCAGCATTTAGGGTAAAGTTAATATAAAGTCATATACATAAATATATAGCATCCACTACGCCAGAATTTAAAGTGAGATAGAATTTAGAATCAAATTCATAATTAGTAATATCACTTCCAGGTTATATTAATAAAGACATTTACCATGCCCTATTCCAAAATAGACTTAAGAAACTTAAAACTTTAGTTATGTTCCCAACTAAATAGCTTAGGGGTGAAGATAAAGATTATCTAGCTAAGTCTAACTAATAGATATAGCCAAAACCTAGAATGACAAAAAATACATACTGATGGTAACTAAAATTTCTGGGTCAGTAAGTAATGTATTCAAGACCGGGATTATCAGTCTCTTATTAACCCGCTCAACAGATATAGATATATCCATTACAAGATTAAGTCCAATGAAGAAGTTACCGATATAGGAATATCCCAACAACTTCATAGGGGTATCTTAATAAAATTAAGTCAAAATAGAGAAAATTACAGCTATAGAAATATCTCAATGCTCTATAGGGATATCTTAATAACATTAAGCAAAAATAAAGAAATTACAGATATAATATCTCAATAACTTAGTGCGAAAATGCATACTTCCTGAGGAAGTTCTAGATTTATACTTAAAAATTAAACCTTTAACTGCTACTTTTGTTAGAAAGTAAGACTTACGTTTATTGTTTAATGTAAATCTCAATTTAAGATAATTAAAATAACCATCTTATACTCCTTGACGAGTAAAAGTTAATTTCATAAATCAAAACTAGCCTGTTCCAGCTAGATAATCATAAAACCTACTAGGGATTAATATACAAATGAATTTACAATAAATAGACCAACCACTCAAGCATTCCTTGACGAGGGAGGTTTCGGTTTTAAATTGAAAACTAAGTTTTCGTATGATACAAGATAAGCAGTTTAGGTAATATGTACATTACTGGAGTGACCCATCCACTTTAAGCGAAATCTACAAGAATTTACAACAGTCTTAAGCGAAGCTAGGGTAATTATACACTATACATAAAAATATACAGAGGGAAGAATATACAAATATAATACAGTCTACCAAATCGCCACATAAAAGGTTTATAACATAGGAAATTAAGTTAAGGGTTAACAAATTGACTTTTAGTGATCAATTTAAAAAAGTTAAGTCCGGTGAGTGTGGCATTGTGCCAGTGAAAACGTTACAAGTGATTAAAAAAGAGGTATTTTAGCAATATTATCTAAAAAGGTGGCTCTTGGCCCATTAGTAGTACATTACGAGTGATTCAACTGAAGTATTGAGGTGAAATTATCCTGAATTATTAGACACATGAAATTTACTTATTCAAACTCAAAAGAAGGGTTTTTTGGTACTATATTTTATGAAATTTAATAAAAATTAGTCGGAGGTGGTGTTAGTACAGTAATCAAGGAGAAAAAATATGCTACTTAGCTCATGTAAGGCAGGACTCTAGCAGACAGGCACGACGGATTATGCGTCAATCTCCAGCATCAGATCAATGTGGACGGTTGACCATACAGCACGTCGGGGTGACCGGCACATGCACCGAAACAGGAACTTCATCCAAAATGACACCCCCACTCGTCTTGGCCTCTCTAAGACATACATCCTCCATTCCAGACATGGGATCCATAGCAGGGTAAAGAATTAAGTGGAAGACTCCAGGTTACGAATACTGACTAAAGCATTTCCAACACATGGCTAAATCCATGTAGAAAGTAGAAAATAGAAGTAGAAGGTAATAAAGGTAGAAGATAAAAGATGTAGGAGATAAAAGAACCAGAAGATAAAAGAAAAATAGACGGTAATCGAAGGTAAAAGAAGATAAACGAAGTAGAAGGTAAAAGAAAAAAGAAAGTAGACGAAAGAAGTTGATAAAAGAAAAATGAAGTTGGTAAAAGAAAAATGAAGCCTAAAACAAAACGTGAACATTAGGACGCCATTTTGTGAAACCAAAAAGTATTACTCACCAGGTGGTCGGGCTTCCTTCGGTCTAGGTGACGAACAATCCCATTTAAGGCTCAAAAGACAGCTTCTATGTTAAATTCCGATCCGGCCATTGCCGACACATATAAAATGCAAATAATTAACACAAAACTGTAATTTTTATATCTTCGTCACCTGCTGTTCAAGTCTTCTGGACCGGTATATAGAACGAACAGACCGAAGCACTACGCCGTAAAGTCCTTAAATAGACTTTCCTATCAAAAAAACAACTTCCTACTCGTGACTCGTACTGCTTCGAAAACCCATGTGACTTCCGGCAATTGACAGGCAAGACTGCAGGGCACTTTGAACTTGAAAACGGGAATCTACTCATTTTAACCAAAAGAAGCCAGGAAAATGGATGCAAGTTTGACCCGAAACTAATTGCATCCAAAAAACTAGGTTAGTGTTGTGGTATTCAAGCGTGGAAATCGGCTATAAATAGCGCGATTTCTTAGTGAATAGCCAGTCGGTGCAGAACCATAAGACAGTAAACAACTAAAGTAATTGTTGAGCATTATTTCTGGGTTTTAAAATCTGCATAAGTCTTTTTCTTTGGACGACCGTCACCAAAAAGTTTGCCAGTTGATCTTGGAGCTTCCGGAGACCTGGGTATGTCAAGGTGGCATACGTGAACCTGAAGATTAAAAGCAAGGCGTGCTGAAGAAGCACCGGCGGAGAGACGCCGTAGTCGAGCCCGATACTGTGAGGAAACAGTGGTTCCTGGCCGTCTTAGAAGTTTGTACCTGGAATACGGACAGATTTTGCGAGCACCTAGGGGAAAGAGTCCGCTCACGATCGTCGGAGGAGGGCCAATCGTTCCGAGCACCATTCCACCTAGAGAAATAATTTTAAGAAGAAGTGTACGACGAGAACCGGTCATCGCCGACGTTGCCAAGCTTGGACAATCCGTGCCATAACCGTAGCAGCCGACGCCATCGCCAGGGAGGCGTGTACAAGAGGTTACCATCTGGGCATAACCTGCACCAGGTCGGCAACGAAGAAAAAACCTACGGCAAAATAATTTGAAGCAGTAAAACTACGAAAAACCGATATAGCCGACGTTGCCAGCATTGGACGAACTGTGCCATACCTGCAGCAGTCGACGCCATCGCCGAGGAGGAGAATACAATAGTTTACCACCTGGGCATAACCTGCACCAGGTCGGCAAGACGTGAAAACCACGTGGCAAGTTAAGCAAAAGAAGTAAATCGACGGGAATCCAACATAGCCGGCGTTGCCAGCATTGGACAACCCGTGCCATAGCCGTAATAGCCGACGCCATCGTCAAGGAGGCGAATACAATAGTTTACCACCTGGGCATAACTTGTACCAGGTCGGCAAGACGCGAAAACTACGTGGCAGACCAATTTAAAAAAGAAATACGACGATAATCCGACATAGCCGGCGCTGCCAGCATTGGACGGACTGTGCCACACCTACAGAAGCTGACGCCATCGCCAGGAAGGCGTGTGCAAGTGAATACCACCTGGGCATAACCTGCACCAGGTCAGCGGAAGACGAAAACCACGTGGCAAACGTGAATTTTCGACTAAATAACGAAAAGCAGGCGACGCCAAGAGCTGGACGGTGAGGCCTCACCTCCAGTACCTAGTGCCGACCCCAAAACACCGAGAACAAGGATCTACCACCTGGGCATAACCTGCCCCAGGTCGGCAGCGAAGAAGCCGAGTACGGCAAACATTGCATTGGCCGAAATTATGGCACTATACCGTGAAACCCCTCCAGCCCGGACGGCTGAGGACGAAGATAAACACGACATGCTCTCTACCACCGAGGCCGACCCCAGGAAAGGACCTGGGGCGGTCTCAAACTGCCCTACACAGATCGCCGCCCCTGAGATATTGACTGAAGCTAGCCGCGGAACTTCCAGGGATAAGCCCCTTGAAGAAGGAAGCGAAGGCGAACTGTACCAGGACATTAGGTAACGTCAAAAAAACGGCAGTCATCCCTGATCTGTAAAAGATCTCATAATACCATCTGGGTGTGCAAGTGATATTCCGACAGCTAGTCATGCATATCGTCATTTTCTGGGTTGCCTATACGTAGGTTATTGTATAAAGAAAATCGGCCTGGACGCCGAACCTTTTAGACAGGGGCGTATTCAAAAATTTTTAAAAAAATTTAATTATCTTAATTGGTCAAAATTTGATAAAAACTCGGGCTATCTACTAACGTTGTAACAAGCACAAAAAGATTGTTACAGCTGATTTAATTACTTCTACTTGATGTTCAGTTGTACTGTGACTTGCATTTTTTTTATGTGAATTTGTTCTCATGTGATAAGATCATAACTTCCCAATGATAAATTTTCGACATTTTTAACAATATTTCCATTGTAAAATAAAGGATGAGAGGGGGGTGTCACAACAATTGTCTACTACTACTACTAGCTTTCAAAAATGTTGTAAAACTTACCAGACTTTAAATTTGGTGTAATTGAAGCGGTTGGTTGTTGTTTTCCTTCATCCACCCCACAAACAGTTTTTTTTTAAATGGCGTTTTAAATTATCTTTCCTGGAAAATTTTTTCTCACAAAATTTGCACTTAAAAGTAATTTTGCCACTCTTGTAGGAACGTTTGCGGAGCAAGTAATAATATAAAGTTGTAGATTGTTTATGTTAAATACCTAGTAAAATTTAAGAGGGGGTCTAATTAAAAGAATTAACAAACTCATCGAAAAGTAACTCTAAACGTTTGAAATCTTTTTGACTTCGGTTTGTTGCTGAACTCTCAATGTGATCCAAATAAGAACGAAGGGATTTTAATTTGCTGTACTTTTTAGTGACATTTTATAACTTGTTATTATTTTATTTTTTGTTGGTTTGGTTGAAGGTGGTTGCACTGTTTTTGAAAGCTGATTAAAAAGTATGTCTTCATCACTTATATTATCGTCATATGTCGGTAAATTCTGCGTATTGTTTGGTGAGATAATGAAAATGTCTTCATCACTCGTAATATCGTCATATGTCGGTAAATTTTGCGTATTGGCTGGTGAGATAATGAGATTATTTGAATATATCCCTAAGAGTCAAATAAATTAAAGTCGATTGTTGGGATTTCACTAAATGTGTCTGAAATTATTTCTTTGTCTGCTATTTCATTGATATCACTATTTGGAAAAATTAAAAATTCGTTTAAAACATTTTTGATTTTCGCTTATTCACTATGTGCCATTTTATTAACTTAGCTTGAGATTTTTCGATGAGTTTGCTACACACAAAATTTATTATGTACTAGAGTATTTATTTTCACGCATGCTAGTGTTCAAGAAGAAGATTCTTGATGGACTAGTATTATTTTAGATTGTAGGAAAGCTGGAAGTATGATTATTATTCTTATAGAAACGGTGGGGAGAAGGTTTGGTCTGGCTGGTCTATGACGCCCTGCGATTTGGTTGGTCTAGCTGGTCTGTGATACCCTGTGATTTGGTTGGCCGGACTGGTCTGTAACGCCTGTGATTTGGTCTGTAACGAACACCCTGTCATTCCACCAAAATAATATAAAAATGTATAGTTTAGCGATTTTAATGTTCTTTGGTTAACGAACATATTGTTTTCAATATTGTGATTGTGTAATTTGTGCTAATATGGATGCTGAATTTGATATTGATTTGCTGTTAAATATTGTGTCGCAGTTTGACTATATGGAAGAAATGAACCAGGATAACTTTGACTCTAAGCTGACTAACTTGCTGCAAGGGGATATCAACAATTCGGCGATTGTGGAAGTTGAGTCTGGAGACGAGGAGCTTGAGCTTGACATGGAAGACGACATGGCTAGGATGAATATCAGTCTAGTCAATTCACCGCAGGAACGAAACTATCTGGATGATGTTTTTTGTGTAACTCAAAGTTATGTTATAGTGCAAACTGCAAGAACTAATACATTGTGCCATTTTTGTTACTATATTCATCAATACTATATTCATTAATACTATTTAAATTCGCCGGCCACACATAACCATGTTAATACCCATATCAAGAGAAGGTTGAGGTATTCCGACCTCGATGTGCATTGTGTGCTGTGTTTAAGACCATTGTACCAAATTATTTTACCCGAAGTTTGTTTACAATGTAATGTTGGGACTCGGCTCATTGAAGCTGATTGGGGTAGCAATATCTCCATCATCCCATGAATATGCTTTGTTTTACTGAAGATTTTATTTTATTTTTTGCAAATAAACACATTCCAAACAAATAATTTCGTTTAATTTACTTTCAAGATATTGTCTTTAGCTAGTTTTATTGTGACTTGAATTAGTAGTTTTTATTAATTGATATTTGAAGCACACATCTAAACTAATTTGTGTTATAGCCAATTGGTTTCAATTTACTAAAATAATTTGTATTTTAAAATACTTTTCAAGATTTGGAAGGTTTATGGTTGTATAGCAAAGTTATTTTGCTATGAAAACTTTTATTCTTGTAGTAATAGATACTCAAATGTAAAACCAACACTTTATTCACATAATAAGAGGTCTTACATTATGTTTGGTGACAATTCGCCAAGCTTCTATTCTTAATATGATAGTATACTAAATTATTTTGCTAAGATCGTTCTAGTGGGAATAATATTCAAATATTAAAACTATATTTTATTCAGAAAATAAATGGTCTTATATTATGTTTGGAGACAATTCGCCAAGCTTCTATTCTTAATAAGACAGCATACCAACCTATTTTGCTAAGATCGTTCTAGTAGGAATAATACTCAAATTTTAAAACAATATTTTATTCAGAAAATAAATGGTACTACATTATGTTTGGAGACAATTCACCAAGCTTTTGTTCTTTTAATAAGGTAGTATATCAAATAATTTTTATATGGTCGTTCTAGTAGTAGCTACTAATACTCAAATATAAACAAAATATTTTATTCACATAATAAGAGATCTTACATTTATGTTTGATGACAATTCACAATTATTAAAATTAAACAATGTATCACCTATAGCTCAATGACAATAATACTGTCAATCCATAAATATTTTAGCAGGATGAAGACAAACTTTGAATGTTTATAATACACTTTTCAAGACCTGACCGCAAATCTGAATTAGACACCTTTAACATGTGTGCCTATCTATCTATCTTAAAGTTGTACTTTGTGACAATGGGTATACATATTCTATTATTGTAAAATCAAAATGTTGAATAAGAGCGTTTTATGGGATTCAAATTCATATTTAATTGATTAGGAACAATACTACCATTTACTAGTTCTAACCAAACACAACACGAGCGCACATAGAATATGGAGGCACATTATCTGGTTGAAGTATTTGTGGTGTTATCTTCCACACTATTGTTGTTGGCTTCTTTGACACAATCGGCATGGAAGCTTCATTATTGTGGGGATTCTCTTGACCAACTTGAACCAAAACTTAATTTTGTGAGGATAAAGACGATACAGTATTATCTTGCACTGGACCCGGACCATAGGACCAAATAGGATTTATTGGAGGGTGTGTGCGGTGTTGAACAGTTGTACTAATAATGTTGTATTGCACCCTCACAAAATTCCTATCCGGGTGCGGTGGTGGCACCCTAGGCCGAGGATACGCTGCCGCTTGGCGACGCCACATATTTCTCATCTGGCGACGTCGCTCAAAAAAATTTTCGTTGTTATTGCTCGGCCTAAAAACAATTTCAACATTGTCTCCCAGAATTCTCATATCTCTCCCATGCCAATTTTGTTCCTGGTTTTGCATTTTAAATTTTAATATGGTGCGTATATTGTTATCTGTACATCTATTTTATGTAAGCGATAGTCATAATTAATAATGTGTGTTTAATAAGGATACTTATTGTTTTCTGTTCATCTATTTTATATAAGCAGTGGTCATAATTATCTGTTTTGTTGCAGTCTAAAGCACATATTTTAGCCCTCATTTTCCCATTATATTCTTGGCGATTGGCCTTGTCTGTCCGTCTCTGTTTTGTTATGGTCTGAAGCACATTTACTCCTCATTTCTCCAACGTATTCTTGGCGGTTTAATGTAGATTTACTCAATTTACCTCCTCGTTTACTTTTACTTACTTACTTTAGATTTACTACTCTTTTTAAAGAAACAATCGAAATACTTCATAAATGTTCAAAATTACTAAAGTATCTCAACTACAAGTACAATGAGTAGACTTCGACTTATAGTGAAACAAGAGTACGCAACTCATGAAATTGTTATGATATCGTACTGGACGATCATCGGTTATCTTATATTTAATTTAATTCATGTAAATGAAAAACCAGTTGCAACAAATAGAGATGTCGATCAGCTATTCGGGGACCTTACAACAGCCTATGACACCACTTTTAGTTTTGTGCGAACAATACTGATTTGAAAAAAAATTAACAGGAAAGATGCTTTTGCTTGCACGATTTGATATTTTATTCATTCACAATTTGCCAGATGACACAAATTAAAAATTCAAACTAAACTATACAATTAAAAAATGTCTAATTTTACTTAGCTAAAACCTTTATGTCCATTGCACATTATTTTACACATATTTATTAAACAAATAACAGATATGAGATTTGTACTGCGCCCAGTTGTCTTATTTGAGATTCCACATAACGGAGCTATATGAATAGACTCCTTTCATAATCTGAAAAATAAAAAAAATTAAAAAATATTACTTGCATCATGTAACATTTTGACTAAAGAAAGAGCCACGATTCTTTTTCAAAGAAGTATGTTTCCCAATCGGCATGTTAGATGAATAAATAAAAAAAATGTATAAATAGTTAATAGTGATACCTCGTTGGATAGGTATTTCCCATGAAATAGGCAAACTTAGAGACGGTAGATGTTGGCTCACCCGATCGGATTTCCGGGTCAGGGCGAGTCCTGGTGCCTCATCAAGCGAAATTATCCAAACATACATAATGCTCAATAGCCAGGCGGGTCCTTCGAACAATATTCACAATGGAAATATTTTGACAACTAAAGTTGTTAAAAGACCCAAGATTAGCAGCTCCCAAATTGACTTCTGCAATATCAGAGGACTGACTTCAAACATCAATGCAGTCCATCAACATTTACAATCCGACAAACCTTATGTACTCGCACTAACCGAAACAAATGTCAGATCATCGATTAGTACGATCAGCTATTTATATTCTGAATACGACTTCCATCACCGATTTAGGCGCAATTTTGGCCTTGGTCTCTTCAACCGCAGTGACATTTCTTGTCAAGGAGAGGAGAGATTTGAGCCTTATGACTTTGATGTAATATGGTTTAAAATATCATTCACAGAGAATTACTAACTAAATTCATCTGCGGCCTTTACCGGCCACCAAGCTATACCCATTACATAGACTTGTTCTCCTCTCTTGCTACTACTATTGACTTTTTGCAGACTCACCATCACAATTCTGAAGTTCTCATCCTTGGCGACTTTAACGTTCATAATGTTAACTGGCTTAAATACTCAAATACAAGCAACGAGCAAGGTCGTGAAACCGAATCCTTTGCCATCAGCTCTGGCCTCACCCAACTCGTGGGTAAACCAACTCAGATTCCAGACCAAGATGGTGATTTTGCTAGTTTGTTGGATCTTTTCTTAACTTTAAACCCCGACTTGTACACTGTCACCGTGAAACCTCCGTTAGGAACGTCTGACTACAACCTTATTTCGGCACTGAGCAAACTACCAATTAGTACCGAACAGCCTCCTTTATAGCGCAAGATCTGGCATTATACATCAGCTAAGTTGGATGACCTAAAGACCATTTCCGAATAATTCCTTGGCGGAACGTTTGTTTTACCTCTGATAATCCATCCATCTGTACTAAGGAAGTATCGGAGGTTATCCTTACAGACATGGAAGCCTTAATCCCTTTCTCAAAAAAGTCCCCTTCTAACGGCAAGCCTTGGTTTACCAAAAACTGCGAACGAGCTGTTAAATGAAAAAATTATTTTTACCGACAATGGCGTCAAAATCCTATCGCCGAAAATCTTACCATCTTTGTTAACGCTCCAATGCAAGCATACGATAAACCAAAGCAAAGAAGTACACAACCAGAGGATCAAAGACAAACTTCTTAAATGTCCTAACGGCTCAAGATCATTTTGGTCGCCAACTAAAGTCATCAGTCAGAACTTTACCAAGTCAACCACTCCACCTCTAACACGTTCTGATGGCATCACTGCGATCAAAGCAGAGGAGAAAGCAAACTTACTGGCGGAACTATACGCTTCACATCCAACGGTAAATTTTCAGGGAAAAACTTCACCGAACATTCCCCCTGAAGAATCGAGAATGCCTGAGATGTCATTCAGGCACCGCCATGTTAAACTAATCTTAAGGACTTTTGACACCAAAAAACTTATGGTCCTGACGATATCTCAGTCATCGTAATTAAGATATGCGCTGACGAATTGACACCGGTATTTTGTAGACTTTTTAACCTATCTTACAAAAAAGGAATATTTCCTTCTTGCTCGAAAACTACGAGAGTCCAGCTCATACACAAAAAGGGCAAGAAAATCTTGCCAAACAACTATGGTCCAGTCGCATTGTATGCCAGTATGGATTCTGTAAGTCTAGATTAACAGGAGACTTTCTCGCTTATGTTACTTACGTTTGGAGAAATGCAACGGAACAACATGGGGAGTTCCCGGCGGTAGCACTAGACATTTCCAAGGCCTTTGACCGAGTATGGCCTGAGGGGCTCCTAACTAAAGTGAGAGCATACGGAATGCCGGTTCAACTTTGATCATGGCTGTCGTGGTTTCTTAAAGACCGTTCTCTGCAAGTGACGATGGTCGGATTTATTTCAGACACATTTAACATCAACGTCCCTCAAGGTTCTATATTGTCGCCCACCCTCTTTTTACTATACATTAACGATGCTGCGGAAAAAATCGGCAACAATGTTAAGTGTTACAAACTTTAAAATATAATTTCACAAAAGCTCAAAAACAGGCAATTTCTTAGTCAAGAACGGTGCTTCTCTGTACCCTTGGCCAATCATAAGGGATGAACCAAGGTCATGACGCGGCGAAGAGGTACGGGGTGCAACGAACCAGGGAGTGTAACTTGAGCGTCTCGAAGAAGTGGATGTTTTGTTGGTTAAGCGAATATTAGTGCAATTTACGTGTTTTCTCTCCATTGTGAATAAATTATGTTTTGTTGTGGAATTGAACAGTGTTGTTTGTTTTCCAATTTCAAGAACTCAGCAACCTATGGGTTATAAAACCCCCCTGTGGAAGCAGAATTTGAAAAAAGAGCCTGTCTGCCTCATATTGGTCCTTCGAGCCGGATTGGATTTTTGTAATAGGTCTCGTAAAAGTGCCAAACAGGCAATTACTCGTATTTTTAAATGGGTTGTCGATAACAAAGACACCGAGCTCAATAAAAAAGAATTTCACAAGATCGTTTAGAAGAGTTAGATGCGACTGATTCGGAAAACAGAGATGAATTCGATAAAAGGTATTGGTCATTGTTGTCGACAATTATTCAGGACTGTATTGATAATTTATCACCAGTGACAGTAAGTAATGTACAGAGTTCTCAGCGCAGTGGCGTACAGGTGCATAGTGCGCCGAATGGTAAATTACCCGATATTCGTATTACACCTTTTGAGGGACAGATTTCAGATTGGAAATCATTTTTTGAGTTATTTTCTGCATTAATAATAGGCAATAGTAGTTTATCGGATATTCAGCGGTTCTTTTATTTAAAGGCGACCCTCAAGGATGAAGCAATTAAATTAATTGACTCCTTGGAAGTGACTAATAACAATTTTCAAATAGCTCTCGATATTCTAAAAAAAAGATATGAAAATTTAACATGCGTTGTTAATAGTCATTTTTGGAATATATTAGAAATAGGTTCTATGACAAAATGCTCGGCTACAGTGTTGCGAGATTTTGTCGCAACGCTCAGGAAAAATATCAAATCCTTAAGAAAATTAAATTTAAGTGATAAGAATCTTTTTGAGTATCTCTGAATGTATTTTTTGAAAAGAAATTAGATCTTGGAACCAAAAAATCATTTGAATTAGAGCGCGACCTCCATGAGTTGCCGACACTTGATGTATTTTTTCAATTTTTAGAGAAAAGATGTAGTGTTTTAGAAAACTTGTCAAATAGTGAGTGGCACTTAAATAAGAATGATAAAATCTCTCTGCATTCGCAAAGCAACTCTTTTAGATTAAGATCTAGTAGTCCTCGAGACGCTCATGTGAATACCGCCTTTTGCACTAGTTGTAATACCTCAGGGCATCGCATCTATACGTGCTAAAAATTCTTAAGTTTGTCGCATTTATACAGGGATCGGCTAAAAAAAAGTCTAAAAAATTATGTTTTAACTGTTTAGGCACAAAGCATAACATTCTGAATTGCGATTCAACTCAAACATGTTCTATTTGTCAAAGAAAGCACCATCCTCTCGTACACGTTTAAAGAAATTTTAATAATGCTCCTCAGAACTCTCAAAATACTCAGAACACAAATCAGAATCGAAGAGCGTCCTCCGCAAACAATACCGGGCGACTAAATTTTGCACTTTGCAATAGAAATAACTTAAACCTTTAAAATCAAGAAACACAAAACTCTTATAATTAAAGCGCTCAGAATATGAACACTGAGTTTGTACCGAGTGAAAATACCGTTCAGACCACAAGCAATTCGGGTACTTTCTCAGCTCTCTCAACGAGAAACTCTTACGTTCTTTTGGCGACAGCACAAGTTGTTCTGTATACAAAATTGGGTTATCCCATAAATGCTAAAATTTTGCTAGGCAACGGAAGCCAGACCTCGTTTATTACTGAAAATTTAGTAAACAAAATTCAATGTACACCTTATAGGAAAGTGTTAAATATAACAGGTATTTCTTAAAATAATATTAGCTCGAACAAAATGGTAGATGTCGGTATTCACTCTCAGAAAGATGACAGTCAAACATGTTTAGTCTCGTGTGTTGTTCTAGACAACATAACTTATTAACTTCCCCAAGTATGGATTGATGTAAAAAAATTGCAAATTCCAGAGGAGTTTATCACTGATCTCCCAAAGCCTAGTTTTTTTAATCCCTCACATATCGATATGCTCATTGGAGTTGAGATATTTTATGATTTGATCTCTTCAGGTGTTCACAAATTTTGGCAATGGAGTTCCACTCTTTTAGACACGCATTTGGGATGGTTAATTGCTGGAAACATTCCCTTTCAATGTATATCTCCTTCGCTATCTTCATGCATTCAGTCTAGCTCGCTTCTCTCTTAAAAATCCGATAATGTGTGTTTTTTTGTTCAAACTCAAGGGCTAGATGATTTAATGACAAAATTTTGGAACATTGAGGAGATTTCTCATAGAAAAACCTTGGCCCCTGAAGATGTGTTAGCCGAAATTATTTTCACCACAACCTCCAATATTCTCGATGCTGGCTCTTATGAGATAGATTTTCCTTTAAAAAGCTCCGAAGAACACCATAAACTTGGTGACTCCTTTAAAGAAGCTCAGAAACGTTTTCTGACTCTCGAAAAAAGGTTTCAAAATATTCGAGCATTATTCTTGGACTACAAATTATTTATTGAAAAATATCTATCGCTCGGGCATGCCAGGTACGTTCCTCTGACGCTCAAAAATGAGAAAAACGAATATAAATATTTTATCCCTCACTTGTGCGTCATCAAAGAACAAAGTAAGACTACTAAACTCCGAGTAGTTTTTGACGCATCCAGTAAAACTTCATCTGGAACGTCTCTAAATGACGTCACTCTTAAAGGTTACCAGGTGCAACCGGAACTCTATGACATTTTGTGTAGATTCCGTGCTTTTAAATACGTTCTCACCTCTGACATTCAAAAAATGTTTAGACAGATTGTGACAATCCGATTTTGTCACAAATGAACTAATTTAACAAATGACCCTGTATAAAGTAAATACATACCTAAGGTCAACGGCCTCTGTTTTCGTTGTCTTTGGCCGAGCAAAGCTACATTATCCTCCCATTTTAAATCACATATCTCCCTGGAATACACTATCTGAGACTTACTCTGGTGTTTGATTGTGAGATTCAATTAATATATTTATTTTGTTTGTTTTACCATTTTTATGATCACCTGTCAAATTGACTGATGAATTTTCTAGGTTAATATTCTTCTTCTGCACATGTGTGGGCCATAACATTAATGGCCGTTTGCTCCGAGAATGGCAGGGATATCTTAGGACTTGGGTTTTCTTTAAACAATTTTTAGTGAATTGTAGGATTTTCGAATTGACTGCTTATGTAAAACTAAATTTGGGTGCATCTGTTTCATTTCTCTTGGCTTGGAGCATCTGCAATTGAATGGGCATTGCTCTAAACACTTCATTCCGTGTCGCCGCCAGTGTGTGAACTGGTCTCTCTCTTTCGGAGCGAGCAGGTAGTTCTGCCCTAACCTTTATTGTTCTGTGGTTCTGGCCGGAAATGGGTCGCTCTTTCGCTTTTTCTCTCTCCACCCCTCTCTGGCGTTTCTCTTCTCTCTCATATCCTGTTAACGGCACGTTTTTTAACTTTTAACCTGCAATTCTTCAGTGACTTCACTTAACTTCCAGCGTTCAACGAGGCAGCAGGCGTTTCTAGATCCAGGGCTATTCAAGCCAACTGTGTACCAGGATTTTGGATCTTGAAGCGATACTTTCCGTGCCCCTCAGTTTGCTTAAGTTTGTTTGATTTATTTTGGTTTCCGGGGCCACAGAAAGCCACATCGTGGGATTTTTTGTCACCAGTTGTTCGCTGAAGGTGGGTTTTTTTTATATACCATGCCGTTTCTTTGTCAATTTTTCAACTTTTCTCCTAAAAACACCATCTGGGGCTCTCTTTTAGTTAAGTCGGCTCACTAAGACCATAAGAGGCCGACCGTCGGGAGCACTCACCAACGTTGGAACCTCCTAATTCAATTTTAAAGACCCTACAGCTCCCTTAGGTAAGCATAATTCATTTTTCTTTCATATTTGTCCCTGTATATTGCTTCAAAATGGCTATAATTTAACACCACATGCTTTGTTCAGATAAATGTGCTTTCGTACTTATGACCGAGTATAATTTATTAGCCTCGTTAGCTGAGTAATTAAAATTATTTATTGTTTTACGAATAAGTGGACCCCATTTTACCTATACTATAGAATTTTTTTTTGTTACTTTGACTTGACCTTGAAATTTAATTAACTTAATTTAAACTATAATTTTTTCTTTATAACGGGGTCCAACTTACTGCTTTATTTTGGTACGTTTTCTTTGTTTTATATAGCACAAGTTTGCTTGAAGTGTGACCTGGTATCTTAATTCTTGCTATACAGGGTGTGCCCGAAATATAAAATATGATTAAGTGTGTCAAAATCAAATCACACATACTTTATCGTTGTGATTAGCAAGCAGACTGTAAATCTTTTAATGTCTACAGACGTAAAGTAATTTAAACCATGTAGTTACACAGCATTCACTCCTCATCGAATAAATTATTTGATCAAATTTGAGATGATGAAGTTGCAGATAATGCAGCCGCATTTGTTTATAATTATTATAAATCCACCAGTTTGTCAAGATGGTTCTTGAATAAATATTTTTAGTTTGTATTGCCCTTTTAATAGCGGCATATCCTGATTATGTAATTATTTTTATTTTATTATGTCCTAGCTTTAATAAATAATTGATTGGTTTGCTAATTGATAACTAATATGTTGACATTACTTGTGCTATATTTTATATAGTTGTATATTTCCCTTATGTGTGTACATAATTGATTATTTTTTTTATTTTATAATGTAACCTTAGTACATAGGCGTACGTGCTGGCTTAATAAATTAATTTTATTTTAAGTTCTTGGCTCTTCAAGCTTAATTAAAATAGTTGATCACTATACTAACGTCCCTGAATATAATTTTATAAATTTATTTTTGTTTACCTCAAACCCAAGCTTGAGGTCTGACTAATTATTTTTATTGACATTTTTCAAAATTAATTTAATTCAAATTTAATTTAATTCGAGTTTAATTTAATTCAAATTTAATTTAATTCAAATTTAATTTAATTCAAATTTAATTTAATTCAAATTTAATTTAATTCAAAATAATTTAAATTTAATTCTTGCTTATAATTTAACATTTTTATAGTTGCTTTATTTTTTTTATAGTTCCTTTTTCCTTTTGTTTATTTCCACTTAGTTGGTTTTGCCATTTTAATTTAATTACTTTATTACAAATTTATTGTACGATGGGAAAAGGAACTAGGTAATTTTTTTTTATTAATAAGCCATCGGCTAATGCTTTCTTTTTTTAACAGGGTCTTTCTCCGTTCTTTCTCTTTCTTCTTTCTTCTTGTCTTCTGTATTATATAAGAGGTTACTGACGTCTTGTTGACGTCCTCGACGCACCATCGTCTTCCTTCCCCTTTGGAAGAAGCCTAACCACGACTTTTACAGATAAGTTTAGGTTAAGTACTAACCCCCACACATTTCTTCATTTTTGAATAAAGCCAGCATTAATTTTAATTAATTATTTTGTTTTATTTGTACAGCTCCCCCTGTGGTTTTCCTTTTTCTTTTTTTTTTTTCATTAGATTCTAACCTAAGTTGTGAATTCCAGCTGAGAGTGAGGCCCCAGCACCATCTTGAAGGTTTCCGTTTTGGCCTGGCTGCAAAACGGTGGCGCCCTATTTAAACCCCCCCCCCCCCCCTAACTCTCTGGCAATAGATCTAGAGCATTTGCACGCGGTCCCTCAGCCTCTCACCTCAGCTTGGCTTCGTGGTTTTGGCTTTACTTTTACTTTTTTTTTTATTTTAACTTAATTTAAATAAATTTTCTAACTTAAAAAAAAAAAAAAAAAAAAAAAAAAATTAATTAAATTTTTAATAACAGCGAAAAACGCGTTGCAAGATAAAGTTAAATCCTAAACACACCTTCCTTCAAAACATACTCTGGCGTGAAAGCCCAAATGAACCTCTAAAATGCGTAGAACTTCTTACTGTCACTTCCGGAAATAATTTTGCTGCCTTTATTGCTACCCGTGTAGTAAAAGATGTCGCTCTCACAAATAAAGGAAAATACCCTCTAGCCTCTGAAGCTCTCTTGCTTCAATGTTACGTTGCTGACATTTTTTTTGGCAGTCATAGTTATGAAGACTTGGAAAAATTATACTCTGAACTCAACTCTCCCCTAAACAGTGCTGGATTTAAACTGCACAAATGGTGTTGTAATTCTCAAACTTTTTTAGAAAAAATTTCTCAGGAGAAAACCCTCGAATACGATTTGAATGTTGATGAAGCTCGAAGTAAGGTTTTAGGTCTAAAATGGCAGCCTCTACAATTCTACATGATGTTTTGACAATCTCTATACCTCAAATTTCGTTTGACAACCCCCCCTCCCCCCCTACTAAAAGAATAATTCTCTCTGCTCTTACTCAATGTTTTGACCCCCTTGGATTGGTAAACCCTGTCATTGTCAAAGGAAAGATTCTTATGCAGAAACCCTGGATAAAATCCCTGGACTGGGATACTCAAATTGTTGACAAAGCTCTATTACGTGATTGAAAAGTGTTTCTAGACAATATTTCTCTACTTGCTACTCTACAAATACCTCGATATTTGTTTCCGAATAAATCTTCTCAAAAAATTGAAGTTCATGGATTTGCTGATGCAAGTATGTCAGCATATGGAGCCTGCATATATATCCGCTCATTTCATGAAGATAACTCGATATCTTGCTTGCTCTATCATCAGCTAAATCAAGGGTCGCCCCCATAAAAACTAGAACTCTCCCAAGACTCGAACTTTGTGCAATGTTGCTCTTAGCTAAACTCACTGAAAAAATGTTGAAGATATACGAGAAATATTGACAATTGATTCGGTCAATCTTTGGCCAGATTCTCAAATAGCTCTTTTCTGGTGTCAACATTGCCCTAGCAGATGGTCAACATTTGTCTCCAATAGAGTATCTCAAATTCAAGCAATGACCTCAAATTTTCAGTGGAGACACGTCAAATCAGCAGATAACCCGGCTGATATAATTTCTCGTGGAATGTTCTCGCAAGTAATTATAGACTCTGGTATTTGGTTTTCTGGTCCCAAGTTCTTACAGAACCCAGATTTGGATCTCTCATTCAACGCATCCATTAAAGTGACTCAAGCTCCCGAAGAAAGGAGAAAAGCTCTTAACATTGTTCACGTGCCCGAAGAGTGTGTGTTTTGGGAGAACGTTTTCTCAAAATTTTCCGATTTTGTTCGCTTGCAGCGTACAGTGGCGTATGTGCTGCGATTTACGCAAAACCTTAAAGTTAAGAATGATAGAGCACGTGGCCCTCTGTCGGTGAAAGAACTTAATTCAGCTCAAACGGTTATTGTTAAAACACTTTAAACTCAATATTTCTCTAAACAAATCTCCGATTTAATAAATAAAAAACCTTTTCAAGACAAAAATTTACGGTCTCTTAAACCCTTTGTAGGTTGTGATGAATTGCTGCGTGTGGGTGAAAGATTGGACAATGCAGAGGTACTTTATGAGCATCTTACTACCATCACATAATCATGTTGTCTCTCTCATGCTGACTCACGAACATAAAAGGTTGGGACATGCTGGTGCCCAGACTGTATTGTCAAACTTTAGGCTCCGATTTTGGCCATTAAATGGTCTACGAGAAGTAAAAAAAATTATCAGACACTGTATTATTTGTTTTCGTTTTTCTACTACTCCTGCTCAATAAATAATGGCTAGTTTACCCAAAGATAGAGTCCAAGCATCCAGACCTTTCCAGAAAGTTGGTGTTGATGTTGGCGGGCCGTTTTTTGTAAAGTCGTCTCGATTACGAAAAGCTCCAATTACGAAATGTTATATTGCTCTTTTTATCTGCATGGTAACCAAGGCTATCCATATAGAACTTGTCTCGAGTCTCTCCTCAGAAGCGTTTTTGATGACCCTAAAACGATTGATCTCACTTTGTGGCAACCCAACGGTTATATATAGTGACAATGCTACCAATTTTCAGGGATCAAGAAATCAATTGAGGACTCTCTATAATTTCTTTAAGAATTCGGAAAATTATGACTTTATTAAAAGTTATTTGTCTCTAAACGAAATAGAGTAGAAATTCATCCCTCCGAGGTCTCCTCACTGGGGAGGGATCTGGGAAGCAGCAATTAAAAGCGCTAAGTACCATGTCAGAAGATTGGTTGGCAACTCTCAGTTCACATTTGAGAAATTCAGCACAATTCTCTCTCAAATCGAAGCAATTCTGAACTCCAGACCTCTCTGTCCTCTATCAAGTTACCCTTCCGATCTAGAATGTCTAACCCCAGGTCATTTTCTGATTGGGACAAGTTTGACCTCTTACCCAGATAGAGATCTGACTCATATACCTGAGAATAAATTAAAATTTTGGCAAAGATGCTTGCAATTACAACAGACTTTCTGGAAGCGTTGGTCGGTTGATTATTTAAATCGCCTTTAGAACCGACCAAAGTGGTTAAAATCTGTTAGAAATATGAAAGTCAATGATCTCGTCCTTCTGAGAGAAGATAACGTTCCCCCTTTACTCTGGCCTCGTGCTAGAATTGTAGAAGTTCATTACGGATCTGATAAAAGAGTCAGGGTTGTTAAACTGCAAACTTCTGATGGTATATTCACTCGAGCTATTGCCAAACTCTCTCCTCTTTCCAGCCACGACACTCATGTTAAAAACTGAAGTGACGATGGAGATGCTGGTTTCAATTTTCTTTGGTGTTTATTAGCAATTATTGCATTTAGTAGTTTGCTCTCTTATGCAGATAGTTCCTCTTCTTTGGTTTTGAAGCTAAAAGCTTCAATGCGAGGCAGTATGTTGCGGAAAAAATCGGCAACAATGTTAAGTGTTACAAACTTTAAAATATAATTTCACAAAAGCTCAAAAACAGGCAATTTCTTAGTCAAGAACGGTGCTTCTCTGTACTCATAAAGAATGAACCAAGGTCATGACGCGGCGAAGAGGTACGGGGTGCAACGAACCAGGGAGTGTAACTTGAGCGTCTCGAAGAAGTGTATGTTTTGTTGGTTAAGCGAATATTAGTGCAATTTACGTGCTTTCTCTCCATTGTGAATAAATTATGCTTTGTTGTGGAATTGAACAGTGTTGTTTGTCTTCCAATCTCAAGAACTAAGCAACCTATGGGTTATAAAACCCCCCTTGTGGAAGCAGAATTTGGAAAAAGAGCCTGTCTGCCCCAAACGATCTTTTGGAAAAAGCTAAAAATCCTATATATAGCTTCGCTGATGACAGCACACTTGTTTAATTTTTTACTTTGGATGCTCGGACATCGGCTGCCAATGCACATCTCTATAGGCGACAAGAGATCTCACATCTCAACAAAGACCTGAGGGAAATTCTGTCTTAAGGTGACATTAACTAAGTAGAACTTACCGCTAGTAAATTCAGGCGGCAGTTTTATCTAAAACAGTTAATATTGAAGAACCGCATATAGTCATGGCGGGACACTCAATTTCCTTGGTTTCATCAATTCATTTATTGGGCGTCAATCTGAATAGTCATATGTCTTGGCATAGTCACGTTGCGGCCATGGCTAAGGCAGCCTCGCAGAAGCTTGGAATACTTTTCCGAACTAAGAACCTTTATACACCCCAACAACTTTTGAGCTGTGCAAAGCCCAAATTCGACCATCGCTGGAGTACTGTTCGCATATTTGGGGCTCTGCTCCTAAACATACCTTAAGGCTGCTAGATTCCATTCAAAGAAGAGCCATTCGCTTGTTTTTGTTTGGTTTAAGAATTCTTTCATCTGGAAAACGTCATCACTCTGGAACGACCTCTCTGAGGCCGTCTTTCCCAACGAGTATAATCTGCAAAGATTCAAGACCAGCGTGAATCGTTTTCTGCGCACACGCACCGCTCGCAGAGTGCCTTAAAGGATTATTCCTGCAGTGATGTGCCTTATTATGAAGAAAAGAAACATTGGGGGCCCACAAAATATATATATGAAATGAAATGCCAGTGTTTCAAAAATTTTGTTCCAAAGGTAATCCACCAAAACATTTTCTTAAAACTTATCAAATTTATGAATTGTTTAAAGATTGAAAATACGTTTCCAACGAAGTACCACTCGACTCGAAATTTTATTGATATTGGCATTCTGTGGCTATTTTCGAAAACTCTGTGAAGAATTTACACTTAAGAAGCAGTACTATAAATGTTGTTATCGAACATAGGTGAGTCTGTCCTGTGTTTTGTTAAATCGTGCGAGACCTATGGCCAAGCACAGGTTGAGTATATAATTATTGAAAGTACTGAGTCTATTGTTTATTGTTTTTAGCATTACACTTAAGTAACTATATATTTTTGTTAAATAATTGGATGAAGATTTTCACTGTTGTGCGCAAGTTACATGTTTCTCATATATATGAGATTAAAATATTCCATTAATTTCATCTAAAGACACGTTTATTTTTATTGAAACAATTTTTTACATTCTTATCGAAGCAGAAAGTGTTATAAACTTCCAGGGATACCACTTAAAGTTATTGACAATACCCTGAAATTTTAAATTTTATGTACCTATTAAAAGTTAACAAAAAACAGCTATTTATATTTTTTCATTTTTAATATTACCTTAGCTCAACTCAATTTATTTGATAAATTTTGCTAAACTCCAATATAATTTGGACACCCGGTACACCCAAAACTGGCGAAAAGGTTAAAAAAAAATAACATCGCTCTATACTGTAAGGCAACAAATCATATTGTTATATTTTTACACCCACACGAAATCAACACGGTAATAAGTCAAGAAGATTAAAGAAATCTATAAAAAATCTACACAACAAAGAATTTTTATTACATAATTTCCTACGTAGTAAATCTTATTTTAAACAATCCGGAATTTTAATAACCTTGTAATAAAGCCGAAAGCGCTCGGGAAAAAATTGAAGAATATACACTTAATGCAAAAAAATAACTGGTTTCTCTCTTAATTCAAAAGGGTGTACACAGCTCTACCCTATCTATTTAATAATAACCAAAACAACATGAATACTAGGTATCTATACATAAATAGGTACAGTGAGAAAATACAATTTGCCCAAACAAACTAAAAATCCTCAAAACCCCTACAAAATGTTAAAGTAACATCGCTACAGTGTTTCATTGTTATGAAAAATTGGCTTGATTTTTAGTTTTTACATGGTTGTATAAAATCAAGACCAGTAGAGTAAACAAATGTAAGAAAAACCTTAAGCTACAAAAATGCCTTTTTGGGGCACCATGTTTTATGTAAATACGGCTATTTCTAGAAAAATTACTGTGAAAAAAAACTTTTTTAAAACATATATGTCACATTTTTTAACTCCAATAGTATGTATCACTAAAAGATCATATTATCATAGTAATGACTTACCTTACATCGAGTTCCGCTAAACTCGATGTTAGGTAAGTCCTACTTAAAATTTAATTTTATATTCATTGCCCGTTCTTAACTTTGTACTATCTTTTTTGGTATTTCCTGATGATGAATGCTTAAGCATTCGAAATATGTAGGAAGCTTTTTATTTACTTTTGCATTTATTAAACTATGGAGGAAGACTGCATTGTTTTATTTACATTATTAAATGATGTTTGTTTTATCACACTCTGACTGTTTAGGCAGGAGGCAAAATTATAATTATTGTTGTATGATCAGTAAGAATCCAGACTCCGCTAAAGTGCCCGCTTCTGTTATATTTGCATTAAAACGTTTTTGGGTTTTATACTGACCAAGTCGTGTTCGTCATAAATTACTGAACTCAACTTTTACCCAGCAAAAATCAGTTGGCACAAGTCCACGAAATGCCAACTTCTTACCAGGGAAGAACTTGCACATTTCTTGAAGAAGGCAAATGAGAAGAATTGGTGTAAAATGTTGCTTAATCTTATATTTATTTATAAATAAATTATCATTTCAAGATTATTTTAATAGTAGCTATTTTTTTGTGAAGCTTGCGATGATATAACGGGATTTGCTAGAGTCCACTTGAAGACATAGTTGACGAATTTGCTGTTTGAAAACGTTAAAGTTAAGGCAATGTTTTTTATAAGAAATATTGAACGCAGAACATGCTATGATTCTAATAATTAATTGATGATATTTTTGAGTTTTTCAATAAATCCAAAACAACTTGGGTAATAGGCTCATGGCATCAACAGTGATGCAATAAATTCATTACGTCCATAATTGATCCCATTCCGTAACTCAAATATCCCAAAATAAACATAATTAAGCTACTTAGCCTTTTTTTTGGAGATCGTGGATCAAAAACTTACAACTAAAACCGTTTGTAACGTCATTGGCCCAAAGGGACCAATAGACAATGTCAGTGGCCTCTGGGTTTGCTGCAACATAGTTAAAAGAAGTTTCTGAGTCCTTACATCTTGCTCATACCAGTTGAACTGATACAGGACCTCACCAATTTCATTATTCTAAAAAAAAATGCCGAATAAATATTGATGCAGTTCTATACTATAGAGTCTAAAGTAACCCCCCCCCCCCATCCTTACTTTATTAAAACACATTTTAAATTTCATGTATAGGATGGTTCACGGTGCATGGCGTATTAGACGTTTACGGCCAACCATCTAAAACTAGTCGAGAAAGTGGTAGCATCTTTAATATTTGAAACGAAAGGCTCTGTACTGATAAATTTTTTTTTTCAATTTTCTTACAACCTCTAGTAATTCTTTAACAACGCTAGTAGAATAGCTGTACCGTTTCTGGCTCAAAATCCCATAAGAAATAACATTGCGCTGAAATCTGCAGTTTTCGGGCCATTTTAGGGCGTGGTCACTTGGTCCGGCGCGAGCCCCAGACCCGCGGCGGAGGAAGCCTCCACAACAGGCGTTGAGCGCGCATGATGATCGAAGGCGATACCGCGAGACCCTATGCATAATTCGCGAGGCTAGCTCAGGCAGGTCAGCGACCCCGAGCGGTGGTGACCCGATGGTTACCCGATGATCGCCCGAGGGTATCCGATGCCGGTAATATAGGGCCCTATTGACCTGTGTGGAACCCTCCACTGCTGTCACCTAACCCCCCACACATTATTCTAACCTAACTTTTGTCCCAACGGAACCCAGATCACGTGTTACCCCGATTATATAGTAACATCATAGGGGTGCCACCTAACGGGGAGAGATGTACGTACCTGTAATCTTGAGACCTGTAGCGCCACCTGCTTTTCATATAAGGCATCTTGTTTACCGCGATGGTAGGTATGACGTTGTAAATCAGTTAAAATATTTTAAAATATAATAATAACAGAAAAAAAGTTTTTGTCCTCGGTGGGATTTGAACCATAATCCTCTGGGGCCAAACCTCAAAGCCTTGCAAAATACGCTACGAGAGCATATAGATTAAAACTGCTAAACAATGTTAGACAACGTGAAACCACGGGGGCACATCTGATTAGATTGCTGGAACAAAAGGTCCTTAGTGGGGTTATGGTGGTGTTTTCCAATGTACAAAATTAGGGTAAACCAAGCTGGACCCTCCAATGTTAATTTTCGGAGGGATTTTTATGGCTCATATCTCCGGAACCAATGGGCCTAGGATATTGCGCATGCGTAGCTGAGGTCTATGAAATGGGTTCTTGCGCATGACCCGAAAATGACACCTGTCACCTGTCAATTAAGAACTGTCACCTGTCAGATGTCACCTGTCAAATGTCAAAATCGACAGCTGATGTATGTCACGTGTTTATGGTGACGTCATGAGTCGTTTAAAAAAAGAACGGGGTTGATCGGGCCAATAGGGCCAAAGTTGGTATAGCTAATACCCTAACGGCATGGCAGTATGCATGCGCCATAACATGTCATCAATGAACATTGTTAGAGGCCGCGTGGCACGTAATTAGACAACCGGGGATCTAATATGTCCTTTTGGCAAACAGCATTTTCAGACGCCATCTATAATTACGTTCGCGCATACCCCCGCCATCTGGGTACTACCTGAACTTATGCAACCAGAAGCCCCTATCAGCAAATATTGCCTTCACCAATTTATTAACAAACCTAAGTGTGGCGATGATGACAAAATGGCGGTAAACCTAGCTTTTATAATGCACTCACCATTTTATCGACAAACCAATACTAATGGCGTTGCCAAACCAATATTTCCCCTTATTCAACATAAAAATTGTCGAAACGGCAACACCGCCGTTCCAATTCAAAATTTAGCGAAAAATATTTACAGTTAAAACTACGGATTAGAAACATTTAGCGTGCAAGAATAGACATATCTACATACAATTAAAAAACTAGGACTAGAAACATTTATATTAGGAACATTTACCGTGCAAGAATAGGCATATCTACATACAATTAAAAAACTAGGACTAGCAACATTTATATTAGGAACATTACCGCACAAGAAGGCATATCTATATACAAACTTAAAAACTAACAAAAAAAATGAATGGAAAAAGGCATTGGCGGGTATGGGCATTTGAACAGAGTAGGAGTAATGTGCAATATTCGCTTATAGATAGAATATTATCCTTAACTTATACATACAACTTGAAACGAGGGCAAGAGCAAAAATACCTGAAAAACACTACACTTACCAGAGGGCACTCGGTTTAAACAGGGACACGACGTGAACGTGGCCCATATTGTCCCCATTCGATTTTTATGGAAAAACGAATTTTCAAAGCAAAACCATTTTGTGGCATAATTTTTTTCGTTATCTGATTTGAAATCAGAAAACAGTTCTATATATAGCATAATATACGGCTCTTTTTTAAATTATACAGGGGGAATTTTTGCCTTCTTTTTACTGTATAACCAACATGGGCTCTTTTGAAAGTTATACAGGTTAGGATATAATATGTGTGCGTTAGTATTTTGGCCTTCTTTTTACTGTACAACCAATATGGGCTCTTTTGAAAGTTATACAGGTTAGGATATAATATGTGTGCGTTAGTATTTTGGCCTTCTTTTTACTGTACAACCAATATGGGCTCTTTTGAAAGTTATACAGGTTAGGATATAATATGTGTGCGTTAGTATTTTGGCCTTCTTTTTACTGTACAACCAATATGGGCTCTTTTGAAAGTTATACAGGTTAGGATATAATATGTGTGCGTTAGTATTTTGGCCTTCTTTTTACTGTACAACCAATATGGGCTCTTTTGAAAGCTATACAGGTTAGGATATAATATGTGTGCGTTAGTAGATTATTCTAGCAATGAAAATAATTTTAATGCTAATAGTAATATGAGTGCTAATGTTATAATAATATGAATAATTATAATACTAATAATGAACAACTGAACAGACCCTGTTGAACTGAACAGACCCTGTTGAACTGAACAGACCCTGTTGAACTGAACAGACCCTGATCAACAGACCCTGTTGAACTGCCCTGTTGGCCTGTTGGTCTGTTGACCTGTTGAACAGACCCTGATCAACTTAGTCATCCACATGCATAAGTGAGCAATGCCCCCATGGTAATGTGCCGGGTAAAGATTTCGATATTTGCCGCTTATCATCATAAGGGCTGAGACCGATTTTAGTTTGTTTTATAGTATGTAGCTCATGTTTTTGGGATCTAATTAGACGCTGTGAAATAGGCTTTTCCAACCAAGTTTCAAGGCAGGTGACGTAATCTTCAAATGTGATTTTATTTTTAATAACAGACCTTTTAATACCCTTTATCTTTTTGGTAACGCCCAAGTTAGATAAAACCTTATCAATTTCCGCCCGCTCTTTGTTTAAATTCTCTAGTTTTACCCGTTCTTGCTCAATCTCGTCTGGAGTATAAAGCAGTTTAATAGCATACATTTTAGACCTAAGACCAACAAAATGGGTCATAATGCGGCCATTGTTCTCATCTTTCATCATTCCCAGCACCTTTTTGTTCACTTGTGGAATCGTATAAACGTTATCACGGGCATAATCTGAGGTATCAAAATAATCGTTACAGTCTCGTTTCATTATCTGATACACATCGTGGTTTTTAATTTCGTAAATAAGACTATCAGTGTCTGTATACAATACACTACAGGTGTCAAAACGTGGAACCATGTACTCGTAGTGAAAGCCATAAATCGTAGTCTTTGCCAAATCAAGAATACACATGCCGACATAAATCGGCTTATTAAAATAAATTTGTGTTTTTGCAAGCTCGACAATTACTAAATTTTCGGAAACAATTGTGCTGCTTTTAAATTCTGGCCGGGATATTAAGGCTTCTGCACCATAGCGGCCATCCCAGTTCGTTATAAGTTTGACGTCAGAGTGGTTCCGGATATTCTCCATTGTCTTTCCAAATACGGCATTGTTCATAAGTTTAAAAAAATTCTTTTCAAACTCATTCTTGGCATTTTGGCGCAGCCCCGTGTTGAGGTCGATATATGATTTTAGCCATGGAGATTGTTTAAATGCTAATATTCGGTGTATTTTGCCCAATTTTGCACCCAAAGTTAGAGCTTGCTTTAAGTTTCTATAGTGTATTACGTATTCTGTTTTATTGTGTAGCGTAGCCAAAAGTTTCTCATTCTTTGCCCCAGGTGGTTTTTCATGGTCAGGGCATAATGGAAAATCGGAAAACTTATCATGCAAATTTTCAGGTATTTCCAGGTCCACTTCCAAAATAAACCCTTCGGCAGATTTATCTGAAATTTCACTAATGTTTAAGTGAGATATCTCGTTTTCTGAAAGCCATCTAAAGCCGCCATAAGGTAGATATTGCGACATTGCCCAGCCGTATTGATTATTGACATCAAAGTACATGAGATAGGAGTCTTCTTTAGTTGGGTCATAATTTGGCATGTACTTGTTGTTGGCTTCCGCATACCTCTTCGAACACTGACTTAGCCCCCCGCGAACTCCCTTTTCTATGAATGTTAGCATCTCTAAATCAGTAAGCAGCTCAAGTTTTATCATATCTTCTCGATGAATTAAGAGGGATAAACATTGCCACGCATAACCAGGTAGGGTATACGACCATGCAGGATCAAGGCCATATGTCCTATGCGATATATCCCTAAATGCTTCAAATACATCCGTTAAAAGCATTACATCCGTTTTAAGATATAAGTCTGAGTAATCTTGCATGGTACGGCAATTAAAAGTTTGCCAAACTTTCTGCGCATTTAAATATTGCGCGTCACTTATAGCTACATCTTCTAAGCTGTTATAAAACGCCTCTTTAGGAGGGAGTTCAGTCTCATTCAATCTTTCCCAAGCGTTCATATAATCATAAGGGAAAACACCCTTTCGGGTAAGTAAGTTCAGTTCTTCCCCCAGGTGTTCAAACTCTGCTTTTAGGTTAGGATATTCACATAAGTATGATGCAAGCTTATCCAGACCGCTAGCAAGAAAGCGAAAACTATCTATAAATCGAAAATGAACAGTACTATCCATTATATGCTTCGTAAATGAGATATAATTTTCTTTATTTACAGGTAATATATCAATCTTCCCCTCTATTTCAGATAGCGCCCGTATTATCATGTGCCCATCATAGCAACTCAAGTTATGGAATAGGACAGGTATTGTGTGCGAATCCTGGTACTGTAGATTGCAGTGCTCATGTGCAGCGTTTCGATACTTTCCGGTAAAGTGTGAGTGATCTCTAACACGCTTATCGTCTCCCGTAAATGGCTTCTCACATATATGGCAGTGAGTAGCGGCCAAAAAACTTTGTTGTTGGGCAGGCGTAAGCGGTTCCATGGGCAAATCACATAAAAAGACCGTCTCGACGTCTTCAGCAAATTGTTGAAGCTCGCGCATAAACCACTGCATACAGTCTTGGCCTGTGTAACTTTTATAAAATGATAGAGAATCGTCATAATTACATTTTACATAATAACCGACGCTATAAGGGACATGCTCTTGTTCCTTTTGAGTGTTTTTTTCTATATCATCGACTACAGGTATTAGCAAGCTTTCCGAGTCTGCGAATATAACAAACGGGGCTTTTTCCTTATGTTTAAAATTATTAAATTCCAAAATATTATTGCCTTCTACAGGCATCCGAGGTATTGCTAGGGTCTTGTTTTTAGAGCATTCGGACGTGTGCTTATCTAGTGTTATCTGCGTGTGGAAATAATGAAGGCAGCGATCACAAAAAAATTTTCGATGCGTATTAAGACTCAATTGCCTTGATAGTAAGCGTGAAAGGTCTTTAATCCAAACAAAATGGTATTTTATAGGGTTTAAATCAATATCATCATCTGAGGAAAAGTAGCTGTCTTGTAAAAGTAGTAAGTTTATATGGGTAGGATGCTTATTTTCAGGTATATAATATGGCGCAACCAGATAATTTTTTCCAATTTTTTGCAGTCGATATACGTTAACGGAAATTAGGTTTTGCTTTTCAAACTTTGAAATTTGATTAATTGTCATGGGGAACGTAATACCTTCCAAGTTTAGAACTGACTGAGGGTTTGGATAGGACGATGTTCGGTCAGAATTCTTGAACGCGGGATATAAAGCGGAAACGATGGACCACGCAAAGCACATTTCATCGCTGTTTTTTACATTGATGCATGCCTTTCTTTTAGCTATTTGTTTTGGAAGTTCGATGTAAGTTCCGACCCGAAGAGGATTATAATGATTAATAGATACCATTAAATGTATAATTTTGCGTAGTGCCCACCCAGAATTTCTTTCCTGGAACGCGTCTAATTCAACTAAAATAGGGTTCTTAACATGATCGGTAAACCACTCATTTAAGTTTGTGTTACCGAAAATAGGGGCATTCGGAGTAGTAATGTACTTTGTATCCTTTAAAATTTCATCTGCTTTACTAATTTCAAAATCCCCACAAAGAGTGGTGTTTACTTTGAGGGCAGTAGTTTTTTTTAGTGCGTTTTGAATTCGCCGCTTAAAAATTGCCAAACAGTCTTCTAAAAATGATCGTACATCAGTATGACGTTTGTTAATAATAACACCCGTCCTGATTCTCGATTGGAATGCCGAATGTAAATCTTCCCACTTTACTCTACAAGAAGCTGTTTCTGCACGACGTGTCCCACTACCCCCGCCCACTTTACGGTCCTTTAGTAACGACTGAAACCCCTTAATTTGGGCTAAACACGCTATTATATGACACTTTTCAGCCACAGACTCAGCGCGTTTCAAAAGTTTATTTAAATTGTGAATTGCACGAGTACAGTCCTGCAATATCTTACCACAGGTAATCGTTGTTAAGTTAGTGGTATCCATCTGGGCCCTAATTAACTCCACATACTCACTTGGGAACGGCATTTTTTTGCTCTGTAACAAAATAAATATGGCTCAAAATACGTCTGCTCTCTCTAACGTACAAAGACAGAATAGGCTCTGGAGCTCCTGCGTTCTGCTTATAATACACCCCTATTTATAACCTCGGTTGGGGTGCGTTCAGAAAAGTAGCATACCTTTGAAAAAATAAGGTGCGTTCAGAATTAATATTCAAGGTTTAGTATGCAGTAGATGTACATACAATTTGTTCCCCGAACAGACCCCACAAAGCAAGTGCCATCTTTAATTGTCTCATTCTCCCATCCATTACATACATTATTATAATCATCTTAAAGCACCTGTTACCCATTATCTGTTTTTATGGTTTTCATAAAACATAGCGATTACCGATGAAAATTATACGAAAACTTGATAAATAACTTCTTTTTTTTCAACTGAAATAGACTGATTTTCGATGGAAAAATGTTACTTATAACTAAAAATGAATATAAGACATATACGCAATGATATTTAGAATAAACCACTCTTTTCTAAAATCACTATGAAATATTCACAAAATCGTTTCGTTATCACCAAAGTAGCAGGGCTTGCAGATTTCGTATCGAGTTCAAACGCGATATTCAGATGATCTTTTTTTTATATTGTTGAACTTGAGAGAGGACATTATTGAAAAATCCTCCAATTTCTCTGCAATTTTGTTTCTTTTAGAGTTAAATTCACAGCACACCTCGTATTCTTATCTTTCAGGTGGGTATATTAAAAAGGGATTATTAGTATGGCAATATTAATTAACGGTTGTTTTTTTTTTTGTCGTATAAAGAGTTGAAATTTTTTTTCCACTCCAATGGTTGCGATGCAGAGGGTCGGGTTTCATCATAATCTTTCAGGGTAGCTCAGGTTTGATTGCATGTACTAAGGTTAGTGCTCCTTGCAATCGGTTTCAGGTTTGACACGCCCCCCTCAGGTTAGTTCAGGTTTCTCAAACAGCACCCAAAATATTAATTCCAGTCACTTAACTTATTCACAATAAATTGTGTTTGAGAAACCTGAACTAACCTGAGGGGGGCGTGTCAAACCTGAAACCGATTGCAAGGAGCACTAACCTTAGTACATGCAATCAAACCTGAGCTACCCTGAAAGATTATGATGAAACCCGACCCTCTGCATCGCAACCATTGGAGTGGAAAAAAAATTTCAACTCTTTATACGACAAAAAAAAAAAACAACCGTTAATTAATATTGCCATACTAATAATCCCTTTTTAATATACCCACCTGAAAGATAAGAATACGGGGTGTGCTGTGAATTTAACTCTAAAAGAAACAAAATTGCAGAGAAATTGGAGGATTTTTCAATAATGTCCTCTCTCAAGTTCAACAATATAAAAAAAAGATCATCTGAATATCGCGTTTGAACTCGATACGAAATCTGCAAGCCCTGCTACTTTGGTGATAACGAAACGATTTTGTGAATATTTCATAGTGATTTTAGAAAAGAGTGGTTTATTCTAAATATCATTGCGTATATGTCTTATATTCATTTTTAGTTATAAGTAACATTTTTCCATCGAAAATCAGTCTATTTCAGTTGAAAAAAAAGAAGTTATTTATCAAGTTTTCGTATAATTTTCATCGGTAATCGCTATGTTTTATGAAAACCATAAAAACAGATAATGGGTAACAGGTGCTTTAAGATGATTATAATAATGTATGTAATGGATGGGAGAATGAGACAATTAAAGATGGCACTTGCTTTGTGGGGTCTGTTCGGGGAACAAATTGTATGTACATCTACTGCATACTAAACCTTGAATATTAATTCTGAACGCACCTTATTTTTTCAAAGGTATGCTACTTTTCTGAACGCACCCCAACCGAGGTTATAAATAGGGGTGTATTATAAGCAGAACGCAGGAGCTCCAGAGCCTATTCTGTCTTTGTACGTTAGAGAGAGCAGACGTATTTTGAGCCATATTTATTTTGTTACAGAGCAAAAAAATGCCGTTCCCAAGTGAGTATGTGGAGTTAATTAGGGCCCAGATGGATACCACTAACTTAACAACGATTACCTGTGGTAAGATATTGCAGGACTGTACTCGTGCAATTCACAATTTAAATAAACTTTTGAAACGCGCTGAGTCTGTGGCTGAAAAGTGTCATATAATAGCGTGTTTAGCCCAAATTAAGGGGTTTCAGTCGTTACTAAAGGACCGTAAAGTGGGCGGGGGTAGTGGGACACGTCGTGCAGAAACAGCTTCTTGTAGAGTAAAGTGGGAAGATTTACATTCGGCATTCCAATCGAGAATCAGGACGGGTGTTATTATTAACAAACGTCATACTGATGTACGATCATTTTTAGAAGACTGTTTGGCAATTTTTAAGCGGCGAATTCAAAACGCACTAAAAAAAACTACTGCCCTCAAAGTAAACACCACTCTTTGTGGGGATTTTGAAATTAGTAAAGCAGATGAAATTTTAAAGGATACAAAGTACATTACTACTCCGAATGCCCCTATTTTCGGTAACACAAACTTAAATGAGTGGTTTACCGATCATGTTAAGAACCCTATTTTAGTTGAATTAGACGCGTTCCAGGAAAGAAATTCTGGGTGGGCACTACGCAAAATTATACATTTAATGGTATCTATTAATCATTATAATCCTCTTCGGGTCGGAACTTACATCGAACTTCCAAAACAAATAGCTAAAAGAAAGGCATGCATCAATGTAAAAAACAGCGATGAAATGTGCTTTGCGTGGTCCATCGTTTCCGCTTTATATCCCGCGTTCAAGAATTCTGACCGAACATCGTCCTATCCAAACCCTCAGTCAGTTCTAAACTTGGAAGGTATTACGTTCCCCATGACAATTAATCAAATTTCAAAGTTTGAAAAGCAAAACCTAATTTCCGTTAACGTATATCGACTGCAAAAAATTGGAAAAAATTATCTGGTTGCGCCATATTATATACCTGAAAATAAGCATCCTACCCATATAAACTTACTACTTTTACAAGACAGCTACTTTTCCTCAGATGATGATATTAATTTAAACCCTATAAAATACCATTTTGTTTGGATTAAAGACCTTTCACGCTTACTATCAAGGCAATTGAGTCTTAATACGCATCGAAAATTTTTTTGTGATCGCTGCCTTCATTATTTCCACACGCAGATAACACTAGATAAGCACACGTCCGAATGCTCTAAAAACAAGACCCTAGCAATACCTCGGATGCCTGTAGAAGGCAATAATATTTTGGAATTTAATAATTTTAAACATAAGGAAAAAGCCCCGTTTGTTATATTCGCAGACTCGGAAAGCTTGCTAATACCTGTAGTCGATGATATAGAAAAAAACACTCAAAAGGAACAAGAGCATGTCCCTTATAGCGTCGGTTATTATGTAAAATGTAATTATGACGATTCTCTATCATTTTATAAAAGTTACACAGGCCAAGACTGTATGCAGTGGTTTATGCGCGAGCTTCAACAATTTGCTGAAGACGTCGAGACGGTCTTTTTATGTGATTTGCCCATGGAACCGCTTACGCCTGCCCAACAACAAAGTTTTTTGGCCGCTACTCACTGCCATATATGTGAGAAGCCATTTACGGGAGACGATAAGCGTGTTAGAGATCACTCACACTTTACCGGAAAGTATCGAAACGCTGCACATGAGCACTGCAATCTACAGTACCAGGATTCGCACACAATACCTGTCCTATTCCATAACTTGAGTTGCTATGATGGGCACATGATAATACGGGCGCTATCTGAAATAGAGGGGAAGATTGATATATTACCTGTAAATAAAGAAAATTATATCTCATTTACGAAGCATATAATGGATAGTACTGTTCATTTTCGATTTATAGATAGTTTTCGCTTTCTTGCTAGCGGTCTGGATAAGCTTGCATCATACTTATGTGAATATCCTAACCTAAAAGCAGAGTTTGAACACCTGGGGGAAGAACTGAACTTACTTACCCGAAAGGGTGTTTTCCCTTATGATTATATGAACGCTTGGGAAAGATTGAATGAGACTGAACTCCCTCCTAAAGAGGCGTTTTATAACAGCTTAGAAGATGTAGCTATAAGTGACGCGCAATATTTAAATGCGCAGAAAGTTTGGCAAACTTTTAATTGCCGTACCATGCAAGATTACTCAGACTTATATCTTAAAACGGATGTAATGCTTTTAACGGATGTATTTGAAGCATTTAGGGATATATCGCATAGGACATATGGCCTTGATCCTGCATGGTCGTATACCCTACCTGGTTATGCGTGGCAATGTTTATCCCTCTTAATTCATCGAGAAGATATGATAAAACTTGAGCTGCTTACTGATTTAGAGATGCTAACATTCATAGAAAAGGGAGTTCGCGGGGGGCTAAGTCAGTGTTCGAAGAGGTATGCGGAAGCCAACAACAAGTACATGCCAAATTATGACCCAACTAAAGAAGACTCCTATCTCATGTACTTTGATGTCAATAATCAATACGGCTGGGCAATGTCGCAATATCTACCTTATGGCGGCTTTAGATGGCTTTCAGAAAACGAGATATCTCACTTAAACATTAGTGAAATTTCAGATAAATCTGCCGAAGGGTTTATTTTGGAAGTGGACCTGGAAATACCTGAAAATTTGCATGATAAGTTTTCCGATTTTCCATTATGCCCTGACCATGAAAAACCACCTGGGGCAAAGAATGAGAAACTTTTGGCTACGCTACACAATAAAACAGAATACGTAATACACTATAGAAACTTAAAGCAAGCTCTAACTTTGGGTGCAAAATTGGGCAAAATACACCGAATATTAGCATTTAAACAATCTCCATGGCTAAAATCATATATCGACCTCAACACGGGGCTGCGCCAAAATGCCAAGAATGAGTTTGAAAAGAATTTTTTTAAACTTATGAACAATGCCGTATTTGGAAAGACAATGGAGAATATCCGGAACCACTCTGACGTCAAACTTATAACGAACTGGGATGGCCGCTATGGTGCAGAAGCCTTAATATCCCGGCCAGAATTTAAAAGCAGCACAATTGTTTCCGAAAATTTAGTAATTGTCGAGCTTGCAAAAACACAAATTTATTTTAATAAGCCGATTTATGTCGGCATGTGTATTCTTGATTTGGCAAAGACTACGATTTATGGCTTTCACTACGAGTACATGGTTCCACGTTTTGACACCTGTAGTGTATTGTATACAGACACTGATAGTCTTATTTACGAAATTAAAAACCACGATGTGTATCAGATAATGAAACGAGACTGTAACGATTATTTTGATACCTCAGATTATGCCCGTGATAACGTTTATACGATTCCACAAGTGAACAAAAAGGTGCTGGGAATGATGAAAGATGAGAACAATGGCCGCATTATGACCCATTTTGTTGGTCTTAGGTCTAAAATGTATGCTATTAAACTGCTTTATACTCCAGACGAGATTGAGCAAGAACGGGTAAAACTAGAGAATTTAAACAAAGAGCGGGCGGAAATTGATAAGGTTTTATCTAACTTGGGCGTTACCAAAAAGATAAAGGGTATTAAAAGGTCTGTTATTAAAAATAAAATCACATTTGAAGATTACGTCACCTGCCTTGAAACTTGGTTGGAAAAGCCTATTTCACAGCGTCTAATTAGATCCCAAAAACATGAGCTACATACTATAAAACAAACTAAAATCGGTCTCAGCCCTTATGATGATAAGCGGCAAATATCGAAATCTTTACCCGGCACATTACCATGGGGGCATTGCTCACTTATGCATGTGGATGACTAAGTTGATCAGGGTCTGTTCAACAGGTCAACAGACCAACAGGCCAACAGGGCAGTTCAACAGGGTCTGTTGATCAGGGTCTGTTCAGTTCAACAGGGTCTGTTCAGTTCAACAGGGTCTGTTCAGTTCAACAGGGTCTGTTCAGTTGTTCATTATTAGTATTATAATTATTCATATTATTATAACATTAGCACTCATATTACTATTAGCATTAAAATTATTTTCATTGCTAGAATAATCTACTAACGCACACATATTATATCCTAACCTGTATAGCTTTCAAAAGAGCCCATATTGGTTGTACAGTAAAAAGAAGGCCAAAATACTAACGCACACATATTATATCCTAACCTGTATAACTTTCAAAAGAGCCCATATTGGTTGTACAGTAAAAAGAAGGCCAAAATACTAACGCACACATATTATATCCTAACCTGTATAACTTTCAAAAGAGCCCATATTGGTTGTACAGTAAAAAGAAGGCCAAAATACTAACGCACACATATTATATCCTAACCTGTATAACTTTCAAAAGAGCCCATATTGGTTGTACAGTAAAAAGAAGGCCAAAATACTAACGCACACATATTATATCCTAACCTGTATAACTTTCAAAAGAGCCCATGTTGGTTATACAGTAAAAAGAAGGCAAAAATTCCCCCTGTATAATTTAAAAAAGAGCCGTATATTATGCTATATATAGAACTGTTTTCTGATTTCAAATCAGATAACGAAAAAAATTATGCCACAAAATGGTTTTGCTTTGAAAATTCGTTTTTCCATAAAAATCGAATGGGGACAATATGGGCCACGTTCACGTCGTGTCCCTGTTTAAACCGAGTGCCCTCTGGTAAGTGTAGTGTTTTTCAGGTATTTTTGCTCTTGCCCTCGTTTCAAGTTGTATGTATAAGTTAAGGATAATATTCTATCTATAAGCGAATATTGCACATTACTCCTACTCTGTTCAAATGCCCATACCCGCCAATGCCTTTTTCCATTCATTTTTTTTGTTAGTTTTTAAGTTTGTATATAGATATGCCTTCTTGTGCGGTAATGTTCCTAATATAAATGTTGCTAGTCCTAGTTTTTTAATTGTATGTAGATATGCCTATTCTTGCACGGTAAATGTTCCTAATATAAATGTTTCTAGTCCTAGTTTTTTAATTGTATGTAGATATGTCTATTCTTGCACGCTAAATGTTTCTAATCCGTAGTTTTAACTGTAAATATTTTTCGCTAAATTTTGAATTGGAACGGCGGTGTTGCCGTTTCGACAATTTTTATGTTGAATAAGGGGAAATATTGGTTTGGCAACGCCATTAGTATTGGTTTGTCGATAAAATGGTGAGTGCATTATAAAAGCTAGGTTTACCGCCATTTTGTCATCATCGCCACACTTAGGTTTGTTAATAAATTGGTGAAGGCAATATTTGCTGATAGGGGCTTCTGGTTGCATAAGTTCAGGTAGTACCCAGATGGCGGGGGTATGCGCGAACGTAATTATAGATGGCGTCTGAAAATGCTGTTTGCCAAAAGGACATATTAGATCCCCGGTTGTCTAATTACGTGCCACGCGGCCTCTAACAATGTTCATTGATGACATGTTATGGCGCATGCATACTGCCATGCCGTTAGGGTATTAGCTATACCAACTTTGGCCCTATTGGCCCGATCAACCCCGTTCTTTTTTTAAACGACTCATGACGTCACCATAAACACGTGACATACATCAGCTGTCGATTTTGACATTTGACAGGTGACATCTGACAGGTGACAGTTCTTAATTGACAGGTGACAGGTGTCATTTTCGGGTCATGCGCAAGAACCCATTTCATAGACCTCAGCTACGCATGCGCAATATCCTAGGCCCATTGGTTCCGGAGATATGAGCCATAAAAATCCCTCCGAAAATTAACATTGGAGGGTCCAGCTTGGTTTACCCTAATTTTGTACATTGGAAAACACCACCATAACCCCACTAAGGACCTTTTGTTCCAGCAATCTAATCAGATGTGCCCCCGTGGTTTCACGTTGTCTAACATTGTTTAGCAGTTTTAATCTATATGCTCTCGTAGCGTATTTTGCAAGGCTTTGAGGTTTGGCCCCAGAGGATTATGGTTCAAATCCCACCGAGGACAAAAACTTTTTTTCTGTTATTATTATATTTTAAAATATTTTAACTGATTTACAACGTCATACCTACCATCGCGGTAAACAAGATGCCTTATATGAAAAGCAGGTGGCGCTACAGGTCTCAAGATTACAGGTACGTACATCTCTCCCCGTTAGGTGGCACCCCTATGATGTTACTATATAATCGGGGTAACACGTGATCTGGGTTCCGTTGGGACAAAAGTTAGGTTAGAATAATGTGTGGGGGGTTAGGTGACAGCAGTGGAGGGTTCCACACAGGTCAATAGGGCCCTATATTACCGGCATCGGATACCCTCGGGCGATCATCGGGTAACCATCGGGTCACCACCGCTCGGGGTCGCTGACCTGCCTGAGCTAGCCTCGCGAATTATGCATAGGGTCTCGCGGTATCGCCTTCGATCATCATGCGCGCTCAACGCCTGTTGTGGAGGCTTCCTCCGCCGCGGGTCTGGGGCTCGCGCCGGACCAAGTGACCACGCCCTAAAATGGCCCGAAAACTGCAGATTTCAGCGCAATGTTATTTCTTATGGGATTTTGAGCCAGAAACGGTACAGCTATTCTACTAACGCTTCTTTAACGGCAAATCTTTGTTGCAGTATACAGGTACGTCTAAAAATACAGTTATTTTGGTAACGAAAAAAAATGTCTAAATCTAGATTTTTTCTGCATTTATCTCTTACTTAAAAGAAGTTATTTGAAAAGGCTACGGTTTTCAGTGCATTGTCCTATGACATGCCATTGTTATTACCAGAATTGGCCTCCGCGATGACTCGATCTTAATACATTCGAGTTTTGCCTTCCTAGGGTATATTTATACAAACAATTTACAAGTCATACGGTAAAGAGTTGATTCATTGAGTCATCGAGCGAGCATGAAAAAACTAGATCCAAATGAAAGAGTATTTTGTTGTGACTTGTTTAACTTTAAATCCGACAAGAAATTATAATAAGAACCGCTTAAGTAATTTAACACAATGTTAAAATAAACACTGAAGCTGCGAATGCTTTGTCTTGTCCAATGACTTCACAAAGCATCCTTCATAATCTACATGGATATTGCCTTTCTGTAAATCTGTAGATGATAGATGTTGGCTTACCCGACATTGCTTCGGTTTAGGTGGCATCAAGTTGCTCCTTGAGCTGACGTCTCGTCACTGTACCGATGTCTTCGGTTTTTAAGGAAATATAGAAAATGTTATCATGATTTCAAGATCAAAATTATCTGAAACTCGCCCCCCGATCGGATCACCCGATGGGGGCTTGTCTTGGCGTCTCATCAAGCGAAGTTATTTCAACATCCACCGTTTCCGGCAGTCAGGCAGATCCTTTGAACACCACTCACAATGGAAATGGCGTAACACCTAAAGTTGTTGAAATACTCAAATTCAGCAGCCTTCAAAGGACTGAACTCGAAGATCAATGCAGTCCATCAACATCTACCCACTTTACGTTCCCGCACTAACCGAAACAATGCTTAATTCATCGATTAGTACGGTCAGCTATTTATATCTTGGATACGACCTTTATCACCGATTTAAACGCAACTTGGTCTTTGTCTCTTTGTCCGCAGTAATATTTCTTGACAACGAGAGGGAGATACTCCAGCCTAAACACGTCTGAATTAATTTAATATTTTGTTTAAGTAAATTTTATAAAACTCTACATTAATTTAATCAATAAATTGACATCCCGCTGGGAGCTGCTATAATATCCGTAATGTCTCTTATAAAATAAATCCCGTTGCCGGGCTATCAATTGATTGTTTCACTCAAATGTGCCGTCGTTAAACCGCCGAATAACTATGTACAGGGTGTCCCATTTTCGACACCTTTATAGGGTATCTCCGTAATTGTTAGTGCTATCAAAAAATTAATATAGGTGTCATATGCTCTTTTTGGGTAAAACTTAAAATGGTAAAATCAAAATTTAAAAATTTTCGCTCGCTTAAGAAATACGGGGGAAAATATAAATATTGACAATTTCAAAATTATCCCATATTTTCTTATAGTAGAGGCTTTCGAAACAGCAATGTTTTTTTTGATTTTTTTTTTTTTAGTCTTATAAAATCGGACTCCCTACCACCTGGTGACATGTTTAATCCTACCGAAGACGTTTTTTGGGGGGGGGGGGGGGAAATTGGCATGTGAAATTTTTTTTTAGGCTTAGAAATTGGTTTATTGTCCATAACTCGGTGAGTTCGATTCTGATTAAAAAAATGTTAGGTCGTAAAATGGAGGGCTCGCGAATACGCATAAATTGAATTTTATTTGATCGAAATCGGTAAAGCGGTTCTCGAGATATCGCGACTTAAATGTATAAAAAACCCGTATGCTAAATTTCGCCGCGCGCCGTGTGCTGAGAGCCGTGTTCGGGTTGTTTAGCAGGGAAGAAATTCAGTTAGAGACTCTGTTTTTTTTTTCACCGATAGATATTAATGATCTGAATAATGTTTCCAAATTTCGAGTCGATTGATTAATTAGGGGGTAGGGGGAGGGAATACCGTAAATAAAATTCAAGCTGCTCTAACTTCCGCGATTTTGGTCGAAAACCGCGTACCCCACGGGAGATGACGCATTAGGATGCCTGCCTTGATTTGGCAATTTTTTTTTTTTAATTTGCAAATAATAAACAAAATCTGGCCAAAAAACCGACTTTGTTTTTTTTTTTTTTCTTAAGTGATTTTTTATTATGAAGGAAAGGGGTGGGGGAAATAATTTTTTTGCAACTAAATGGAGAATTTCGTTACCTTCAATTTGAGCCCCGGAAGAACTCGATCCGATAATTAGGGATGGAGAAGGGGGGACAAACGCGTTTTGCCCTGTAGAAGGGCAAGGGTTAGGGTTAAGGACTTTGGACAGAGCTCACGTTCAAGGTCTATCAATTCTCTTTTAAGATTTTTTTACCCCGAAGTGCTAACTGCATCAGGGCCTGCACGCGCGCGTGATATGTGTATTAAAACTGATGCGTTAATTGCAAACGGACGGCAATGCGGGCGCGGAGTGAAAAAAAAGCGCTAGGCTCCGCCCCCGTGACCTCGCTGCTCGGCGGCTGAACTAAGGCATGAGTTTTAATACACATATCACGCGAGCGTGCAGGTCCTGATGCAACAAAACCACCAACAAAACCCCTAAAAATAATAAAAAAGAATTACCCCACATAACAACAAACCAAAAACAAAAGGAATTTAAGAAGCTTACCTGTAAAAGGGGAGCGAGACCTCGTGGCCTTTTGGCAGAAAAAAAAAATTACCTAACGGCGGCTGGCTTGACCTTCGGGTCTGAAGGATTTTTAAAATGTAAACTTAAAGGCCCCGAGAACTCCAAAGAAACCCGTTCTCCTTTAACAGTCAGCTGACACAAAGTTTTGCCAACTTAACCTAACACCAACAAAAAAAAGAAGAGAATAGAGACATCTTACAAAAGGTCCAAACGATACGAGAGTCTGGGCTTTTACCAAAACATAAATTAAATAACGAAATGAAGAAAATAATTCCAAACAACTTTGTTTATACATAAAATTGCTAAAAGTAAAAATGGGCGTTCTGCGCCTTGACGGAGACAACAAAACGGAAATACATGGTCAACCTATGTGCGGCGCCTGGCGCCATCAAACCACAGAAAAGCAGAAGTAGTGCGCTCGCCTCATACTTTGACTAACGGTCTGCAAGTACCATCGGCAGACGTCCAAAATATCGCGGAATCTGCAAGGATTGCAGGACTAAGTCTGATCTTGGGATGTGATGCCAACGCCCATCATACACTATTTGGAAGCAAGGACATCAATGACCGAGGTGAGTGTCTTTTAACTTTATTATCACCACTGATTTAAATATCTGTAATAACGGTTACACACCCACATTTATCACTGCGAATAGAGAGGACGTTCTGGACGTTACGTTCGCGAGTGAATCTGGCGATGTAAGAGTGGAGAACTGGAAAGTGTCCAGCGAAAATTCGTACTCGGACCATCGTTGGATTCTGTTCGATGTCAGCACGTCCTTGAATGCTCCTAAAACATTCCGCAATCCTGCCAAAACAGACTGGGAAAAATTTTGCAGAATTATCTCGCATAAGCTGGCAAAACCACCTAATAATCTGTTGCCAGATACTGCTTCAATTGATAGCGCGATCAACAAGCTGACAGAAAGTCTTGAGTCAGCTTTCGTTAGGAGCTGCCCGATAAGCAGACCGGCCAAAAAGTCATATCCCCCATGGTGGAGCGCGGACTTGGGTCTGCTAAGAAGAGACATGCGAAAGCTCTTTATAATAAAGCAAAGAGCAAACGCACAGAAGACGAGAGCACCTACAAGGAGGCTCTAAAGGCGTACAAGAAAGCCATTAGGTAATCCCAAAGGAGCTCCTGGGAACACTATAGCGAGCGGATAGAGCACACAAGCGAAGCTGCTAGACTTAGAAAAGTTTTATCGAAGGAGCCTGATGTTTCTTCCTACCTAAGAAAAAGCGATGGGGCCTTTACAGAAAGTAGCAAGGACACCCTTGAATTGCTGATAGATTCTCATTTTCCTGAGAACACACTGGCAGCAGTGACTCCCATTGATCAAGGAGGTACCCCGGATTTGAATAATATCAAATCGGTGGTAACTAGCGATAAGCTTGAATGGGCGATAGACTCATTTCAACCCTACAAATCACCGGGATTAGACGGGATAATGCCCGCCATGCTACAAAAGGGGAAAAAGGTCCTAATTCCCTGGCTCTTGGTGATATACAGAAGCAGCTTGTACTGGGCACACATGCCTGCAGACTGGAATAGGATAAAAATAGTCTTCATACCAAAGGCTGGTAAACGCAGTCATACAACCGCCAAGGACTTCAGACCGATCAGCCTATCTTCGTTTCTTATCAAAACGCTAGAGCGGCTACTGGATCTATATATTAAAAACTCGATACCAGAAGGAGAGCTGAGCTCGTCTCAACACGCCTATACTAAAGGAAAATCAGTGGAAACAGCGCTACACGAGGTAGTAGGCGTTATTGAAAAATCACTTAGAAATAAAGAGTACACTCTAGGAACTTTCCTGGACATCGAAGGAGCCTTTAACAATGTCACGACCGAGGCAGTGTGCGACGCTCTAACAGAATCAGGGGTTGACAACTACATCTGCCGTTGGATTTATAAGATGTTAAAAGGCCGCCAAATCTACTCCAGTTTGGGTAGCAGTGAGATGATCAGATTTGTCGGAAGAGGAACTCCGCAAGGCGGGGTGCTGTCACCAACACTCTGGCTAATAGTTTTAAACAAAGCTCTTATAACTTTAGAAAGAGCTGGAATTAAAGTGGTTGCATATGCTGACGATTTAGTTATACTAGTGTCAGGCAAATTTCTAAATACCATCAGGGATCTAACAGGAACAGCGCTACAAAATCTTCAACGCTGGGCCTCGAGATGTGGCCTGCAAATTAACTAAGAAAAAACGAAGCTAGTTCTATTCACACGCAGAAGGGTGATTGAGAACTTCAGGCTCCCAGTCCTGGACAACAGTACCTTGGTGCTGAAAGCAAAGTACCTGGGACTGATACTCGATTCCAAGCTAAACTGGGGCATGAACTTGCAAGAACGAGTCCAATAAGGCGTCAGTTGCGTTCTATGCCTGCAAAAAAGTCATCGGTAAAAAGTGGGGATTGAAACCCCATATAGTACACTGGATTTATGCGGCCATTGTAAGACCTATACTAACCTACGGGGTCCTGGTCTGGTGGGCTGCTTTGGAAAAAGCAGTACACACAAAGAAACTAACAAATATACAACGGGCAGGTTGTTTAGGAGTAACTAGTGCCCTTCACTCCACACCGACGGCGGCTTTAGAAGTGATGTTACATCTGCTGCCCGTGGACATTTATGGAAAAAGTATGGCTGCAAAGAGTGCTTTACGACTTAAAGAGTCGAAATGCTGGAGCGACACTAACTACGGGCACAGCAGTATACTAAGGACATATCCAGTCCAAAATTTGCAAGAGCCGACTGATTACATCGTCCCACTGACAGATTTCGGAGAGGGATTTTCTGTGCTCATTCCGACTAGGGAAGAGTGGGAGGGCAATCAGTTAATAATGGAGACAGCCCACTCAATTTTCACAGACGGTTCAAAAATGGACGTCGGAGTGGGTGATGGTATCTTCTCTGAGAGCATGAAAATACAGAGGTCATATAGACTTCCGGACTACTGCAGCATTTTTCAAGCAGAAGTGATGGCAGTAGATAAAGCAGTAAAAATCCTGCAGGAACGTCAAGACCTGAGAGCAGCTGCGTCAATAGCTATCTATATAGATAGTCAGGCAGCGATAAAGGCCATTCGTTCCAACAACATTAAATCAAAACTAGTGAGGCGATGTCGCAACAATATTCGCATACTTGGTGCCCGGCATCGAGTCACTCTGTGTTGGGTTCCTGGTCATCACAGCATAGATGGCAATGAGTCGGCTGATGCGCTCGCCAAGGAGGGCGCGGGCATGTCCGCCGATCTAGCAGAGAATGCCGTGGCTAGGCCGCTGGGGTTGGTCAAAGAGGAGATAGATCGTACAGCCAAACAACTTGCAATAAGCAGATGGACAGAGCTAACAACCTGTAGCATCTCCAAGCAATTGTGGCCCCTACTTGATAACAAGAAAACCGCAGCGTTATTACAACACAGTCGGAAGGACTTAAGAAATATCACTGCCGTGGTCACCGGACACTGTCTTTTCGGTAGACATGCAGAACGTATGCAAATACCAGCTAACGACTTCTGCAGAAGTTGCAGAGACGAAGAAGAGGAGGAAAGCATTCAACATTTTTTGTGTGAATGCCCTGGCCTTGCAAGAAGAAGGTTTAATGCCTTGGGCGAATAATTCTTTAATAATCTGGAGGAAGTAAGCAGCTTACAACTGGGTCGACTCGCTAGGTTTATCAACAGTAGTGGCTGGTTTGAGTGAGCTGCCAGGATTCTTCTACGCCGTACTTCGCACTAGCCATCAGGGAGCTGATGCTGATAGGTTCCGCAAAACATGTGTGGTAACACAACGGTCCTTATAGGACTACGTGAGACTGTCTGGATAGACCAGAAGTCTGCCACTCTAACCTAACGTTCTGTAAACAAAGATGATACAACCTAATACACAATTTTGGGACCAAATATCTATAAAAGATGCACTTTGTGAAGATGTGACTGTATGAATCAAAGTTAAGTGTACATTACCCACAAAGTCAATAGTGGCAATTTTAAAATTGCGACACATGTACTTTCTAAGTATAGGATATTATACTTATTGAGCTTTATTTAAATTAGTTTAACAGGCTTTTTACATTCTGGAATACAAAATTATAACTTGTACAGTCATCAATGTAAGCTGGAAATACACAGGCCTGCTTACGCTCGGTATCTAGACTATTTAGAACACAAACTTTGAGTAATGCTAGTAAACTTGAATAAATAACCAAAACAAAAACAACACATATTTAATTTCATAATATCAATGTCAAACATAAATATACTATCATCTAACCTAACTTTAGAGTCAGCTGTCTGATAGGGAGGTGCATCAAAAGGCATCGACTTGCGGACGATATTAGGTATCGATCGATACCAGGGGTTTGTTTATTTTTTTTTTGTGTATATACCTATTTTATTTTATAATGATAAACCCTTAGCTGCGTCCAAAATGCAACGTTTCAGTTCCGATGTTTATGCTAACAGGGGTTTTCAACCTCCTATTATGCATGATGCTTCTTCTTTGGAACTGCGAAGTTCTCAAGTAAATTTTGCGAATCAACCCGAAAATATGTCTCGTTATTCTAATGTAAATCCCTCTCAGCAAGATGAGTCGTTAAGTGATTGTGATCCGTTTGGTGATCTGATATTTATAGTCCTAGACTTTTAGATATAGGTAAATGGAATATTAAGTTTGATGGTCGAAATAGTGTCAATGATTTCTTGGAACGCATTAAAGAGCTACGTGTATCCCGCGGAGCAACTAAAGAACGCTCTGCGCCAGAACTTTTCTCTGGTGACGCTCTCTTGTGGTTTTGAACAGATCAGTTTACTAGTTGGGATGATCTCATCTTGCAACAAAAGGACACTTTTCAACCTTATGATAATGAGTTTTCTCTATGAGATGGAATTCGTCATCGAACTCAAGGCGCTCAAGAACGCGTAGTCAGTTTTGTAGTGTCCATGGAAAGTCTATTTCGGAAATTACCCATGCTGCCGCCTGAATCGACCCGACTCCAGATTGTACGACCTATACGATATATTCAAAGTCGACAGTCGACGCATCAGATTCGTAACTTTTAAGAACTTGTGAAGTCAAGTAGAGCAATTGAAGAGACGGAATCGCGAATTCAGTGTTTTGTTTCACCTTCCACAAATTATCGTCAACTGGTAGAATCTGCTTTAGCCTATCACAGGCCTTCCAATTATGTTGCTTCTATTACGCCTCCTTCTGAAAGTAGACAACCTCCTGTTTCCGATATTGCTGCTCTTGACACATCTAAACCATTATTATGTTGGAACTGTCAGGAAATTGGGCACCCGTTTCGCCAGTGTGCACAACCCAGAACAAAATCTTGATAACCTTGTTGATGTAACTTTTTCTGCGATGGGAGGTAAGCTAGGATGCACCACGCTAGTCGAGATAGGAATTTAAATCAATTCTACTCCCATTAAACAGAGATACTATCCCCTATCTCATGCACTTCAGAAAGAAGTCAATAAAGAATTAGAGCAAGTGTTAGCTGATGGAATAGTGGAGCCATCTGAGTCAGCCTGGTCTTCACCGATTGTCATGGTTAAAAAAAAATGTGATAGTTGTCGATTTTGTGTCGATTTTCGTTCGTTGAATAAAGTCACATTGGACAAATTACGCGACGCAAAATATCTCACTACTTTGGATATTAAATCTGCATATTGGCAAATCCCTATAGCAAATAGTCAAGACCTCTTAGAGCATTCACAGTGCCATCACGTGGTCTTTTTGAATTTACAAGAATGCCATTTGGCCTTACTAATGCCCCTGCGGTATGGCAAAGGTTAATTGACCGAGTTGTTGATGTCGATTCAGAAGAATTTGTGTTTGTATATATTGATGATGTTATTGTGTGTACCCAACTTCTGAAGAACATATACGGGTTTTGCGCAAGATAATTTCACAAATTACTCGTGCAGGCCTAACTCTTAATCGTAAAAAATGAAATTTTTGCAAACCAGAACTGAAGTTATGTAGTTAATGCTTTATAGATATAATACACAGGCCTGTTTACGCTCGGTATCTAGACTATTTAGAACACAAACTTTGCTAGTAAACTTGATTAAATAACCGAAACAAAAACAACACATATTTAATTATCATAATATCAATATCAAACATAAATATACTATCATCTAACCTAACTTTAGAGTCAGCTGTCTGATAGGGAGGTGCATCAAAAGACATCGACTTGCGGACGATATTAGGTATCGATCGGTACCAGGGGTTTGTTTATTTTTTTTTTGTGTATATACCTATTTTAATAAATAAGTTTATGTGGAATTATTTATATCTGGTGTTTTCTTCGCGATAGGATGTTTTCTGTTTTTATTTTAGTAACGAAGGCACTGTCTTAACTTTAAGGGCACAAAACAGGTGGCGCTTTCGTTTGTTTTTACCCACACCACTCGCCGACTGATGAGCTACTCGTCTTGGCTCTGAAAGGCAGTCTCCCAGTCCTTCTGTGAACCACCAGACAGGAATAATTCTACCCGGTTGCATTATATTGTATTATTAATTTTCGTTACTGTACAAACTCCACATAAAGCCCAGTACTACCCTCCTACCATTATGACTCTTCTAGTTGCTTCGCCGAGCATCCTCGAGAGAGGAGGTCAGCGGGGTTAAGAACTCCAGGCACATGACGCCACACACCTTTCGATGTGTTTTGTGGAATCTCAAATACACGGTTATAAATAAAAGTAACCAATTCGTTATTACGACATATCGAATATAACACAGTAGTGGAATCTATCCAGAAAAACTTCAAGGCCCAACTCCAAATTTTCCCTAACAGACTGGCAAAGTCTAGAACCAATAATTGCTGCAAGAAATTGTAAACGTAGTATAGTCATCTTCCTGATTGGTGCCGCTCTACTTTCGGCAGCCACTAAATGCACAGAAACCCTTACGGACACCTCAAAAAGACAGTGGCCATTTTTACTGGCATCACAAAAGGTATGCAAAGATAACTGTAAGGCTTCGTCCAACCCGGCGTGTATTCATTGTGGAATTTTAATGTCAAATAAATTAGGTAAATTTTTCAATAGAGTAACAGAAGTATCCTTAATTTCATCATTTACTTCTTTATCCCATCCTATCTTTTTTCCCATGTTTTTTGTAATAATAATATTGGTATAAGAGTCGCTGGATGCGTAAACCCAATGGAATCAAACAGCTTTTGAGCTACAAACAACATGATTTTTTTTGTAATAGGTTTATCCAGCAAAGTCTTCAAATCTTTTAAAGCGTCCCAGTTAATACTTATAGCATCACTCTGAGTGTCCCAGGTCAGACCGAAAAGTGCTGTACTTCTCTCAGCAAGAACATCTGTTTTTTGACTGGTAAAATCCGTTTAAGTTAAACATGCCTTCTACCATTACAATGCTGGACTTCTGGATGAAGGTTGTCAAGGTTTCAACATTTGGTACACTAATAAGGCAATAAAATTATCAACTTTAAAACTTTTGGATAATCTCACAAGAGAGTTTTTTGAATATAACGTATTTTCTTTCTTACTTTTATTTAATGCTTCAGAAAGATGGTACTCAATCGTTGCTCCAAATTGAAAAGGGCTGTTAACATATATTTTCTGTTTGCCGTCAGAATCTAACCACACGAAACAAACAAACAAACACAATTTCACTCGTTTAAATGAACATTAATTTGTAAAAATACTTTACGTACGTCTGCAATAACGCCAATTTGCCTAAACCTAAGCAACAGTGTAGGAATTAACTCAATAATGTTAGGACCGGTCTCAAGACACTAGTTCACCGAAGGTCCTTCAGAATGCTTAGCAGAGCCATCACAGGTCGCATGCTTCTGGTACTACCCTCTTTGACAACAGGCATATGGGACAAATAGTGAACATCGCTAGTAGACCACTGATCTATCGGAACCTCTTCAATAATTTCTTCTTATGTCCACTCCTTAAAAACTTGATTATAGGATTCTAAAATACTACTTCTCTCCAGTTGTTTAACAGTTCCGGCTAAAAAAATTTTGCTCTGACGCCTTCACATATAACCTAAGAGCTCGGCAGTATCCTTCAAAATATAAGTATTCTGGGATCCTGTGTCCATCAAAGCACGTATACTTCTTGACCCATTGGGACAATTTATTTTAACTCGTAAGGTTTGTAAAAACACAAAAGTACCAGCACCATTACTACTAGTAACTAAATTGGAGTGTGCAGTTTTATCCTTGTTACATCCTTTCAAGGTACCTTTCGAGATTTTGTTAATAGTCAAATCTGGGCACATTAACGTTACATGCGATATGCTACACACCATACATTTAAGGCGTCCACGATATTTTCTTGCCAAATGTCTAATTTGCAAACACTTGAAACATACCCTCTTTGTATTCAAAATGGATCTTTTCTTATCCAGAGTAAAATTTTGCGCCTTAAAACAGCTCAAACTATCATTAACATTCTTACAAAAAATGCATTTTCCATTATCAGCATTTCTTTCATAATCAACTAAAATTGTAGCAATTGGTAATCCCTATTCTAATAATTCTGTGATATCTGTTCATATCTGGCACTGCGAGTGTTGGCTTAATTTTGACCTGAACGTAAACCAAATCCTTCAGTAGCCAAAGAAATTCTCTGCTCATTTTTAACCTCGTGGCGTAGAAACTGCATCAAATTATTAAGCTTGCTTTCCAATGTTGGCTCTGCAAGGTCTTCATTAGTTGTACTGTAAGGTACAGATATATCAAAAGATGACCATTACCAATTACACAGCAAATCCTTAGGCAAATACGACTCAATAAGAGGGAATAGCATGGACGAGCAATCACTCGAATTAAAACCGAATATTTCTAATGAACCTAACTAAGTCTTTACACTTTCATACAGTTGCAATAAGTCTGCTTTACCTCAATAAACAGCATTATTTAATGATTAGTTTTTAGAGTTTGCATACCTATACTTCAGTTTGTATGTCTGTACGACCAAAACACGGTTTTAAAGAATCTACAATCTTGTTATAATTTTTACCAAGATCCGGAAAACTTTCGAAAAGCTGCCTAGCTCTGCTACCGAGAACAGTGGCTTGTACTCAAGTTTATATCGGGATCATCATGTACTTTACTGAACTGTGACCAAAATGACAGCCAGTCTTTTATATTGCCGTCGAACGTCTTAAATTCAATGGCAGGTAGCTTTAAATTGCGCTTACCTCTTTTGCTGCTTAGAGTACTGTTACCTTCAGATACTACCGACAGGTTCTATGTAGCTGGACCACCAACTAGCAAAACATCTGCATATATAGTATTTAGGTCCATAAACCTCTTTTTATGTTCTTCGCCGGTCTCCCACTCTACCAATAGAGCCAGCTATGAATTTTTTAAATTTTACCACTAGCTTCTTCGAGTAACAAGGCGTATAGTTCTTCATCCAATATTTATGTTTTTCTATTTTTTCCGATATAAGGAATCAAAATACTTTAATATCCTTTATATGGGCCTTCCTTCCAGTTAGCTGCTCTAGTTCATTCCTATTTTTTGTAAATAGTGTGAAAAATATTTTTCTGTTTATCTTTATTTGCTCCATTATCTATTAACTCTACGAACGTAGACGCTAGTGAATAGTCCCGAACAAGTTACGCAAAACCCTTTACTAATTTAATTCAAAGTTACAAAGGAAGTATGCTTAAATTATTGTTAAACTTCTGCCAAAACAACCTTTGCCCAAATACACACGTTTACCGATAGAAGTATAAGCAAAAATGCAGTAAAAGTTTGTCCAAATAAAACGCGTTAAATTTTCACCTTTTCAATCGCTATATTGAATACCGAGAAACCTTCCTTACAAAACTGCAGCTGTCGTGTCGCGGTCGTCACTAAATGGTACGCCACCAAAACTACCCGTTTAACTGAGTTATACTGTTCTTTACTTTGGTTTTATTCAAGTGCACACTTTTCGGAAATATTCGCAATAGAATTGATTTAAGCTATTTCGTTACGCCAGTGAAAACTTAAACTCACTTTTACTTCTACAAAACATACCTATAGTTATTTTAAAAACAAGTAATGTAATTTAACAAACCTACGTTGACTAATATAAATTTGAAGCGCTGCTTCGCATACGCTATCTAGATGGTTCTGACACTAACACTGTTTGCATTTTTTACCTCTTATTTGCTTTGTGGCCCAAGCGCAACTCGAAAGTCCAGCGCGGCTGCGGTTACCGAATTAACTAAATAGTCCAATAAACGGAACGCTTAAAAAAGAATTTTGGTTAGAAAGCTGCTTTTTTGGTGGAAGGTACATTTTAATGTTTGAAAAGACACTTCGGTATTATTTTGTATTCAACCCTTCCATAAGGGATGGAAAGTTACTTTAAAATGTTTTTTTGACCCGTAGCTTTAAAACAAGAAACACTAGAAAAAATGGTAGACAAAAGTTGTAGAGCATTTAAATCTGAATAAAAATTTTTATAATTTTTACGATATCTCTAATAGTTGTGGCCTTAGAATCACGTGTACTTAGAGGGTTGGTCGGCGACTTCGAAATTTCATATACGCATTAAATTTTCAAGTTGGCAACACTGCCCATCGTCTGGCTGAGACTCTATACGGGTGTCAAAAAAAATTTTTTTGGTACGTTAATTTATTAGAGTATGTTATTTTTGTACTATTTTGAGGTTTTTATGAGTGAAACATTTTTGTGAAATCTTGTTTGAATAACCCTGTGAAAGGTATGTATGAAACTAAGCCAAAAATATTAAATGGATTTTAATTATTTTATATAATATGATATATTTATTGGGGGTGTATCTTAAACAATAATATTGCCCATTGCCAGTCAACTGTGAAGATATTAAGGTTTAACGATTTTTGTAGGTTAAAAGGGTAAAGCAAAAAATCAGTTTTAAACAGGTTTTTTAGATAAAATTTTTGGGTGCCAATAATTGATGGTGTACCAGTTTAATATACACTCCTATAATAGGTATCACCTATATGACAAATAGTATGAAGTAATGGGCAGTGAAATTTATCACTTATTCAGATTTTAATCTTCTCTTACGTCATACATTGTCTTTCTAAAGTAAAGTAATATTTTCTGTTTTTAAAATTTTCGAAATGAAAACTACCCTATGTGCTGTACCGAGGTAATAGCTATCTACTAACCAAATTTCACATACACTTAAAATATAGAGATAAATGTTATTTGCGCACCCTGTATTCGCAAAAAATCATTCGGCATCTAAAAATCCGATAAATATTGCACTACAACCTGCAATTCTTCTCCAAAAACGACAGTGATGCCATATCGATATTTAGGTCCCATTTATTGAAGACCTGACCAAAAATTGTTCTTGAAATTTGCGGCTTTTAGAATTATAGATTGGAAAAAAGTAGTAACAACCTTTTTTGTGTAAAATTTAATGCTCTACAACATTTGAGAGAAACTTTTTTTCATATTATTCTTCATTTAAAAGATATAACCCAGAAATATATTTTCAACCCGAATTGAAGGGTTTTTAAGCTCTCGTGCAAGGACTGGACACAAAATAACACTGAAGTGTCTTTTCAAACATTAAAATGTACCTTCCACCGAAAAAGCAGCTTTCTAACTAAAATTCTTTTTTAAGCGTTCCGTTTATTGGATTAAAATATGCGGCGGGCGCCGTCTGGGCGAACGCGACCGCAAGACTCCACAAGCGAACGAATGTGTAGTTACCACGTACACATTTTTTAGCGAATAAAATAATAATTGTCTATTCTGTGCCATGCGACCGTATTGCGTTTCCTGTGTGTGTATGTTTAGGCCATAAAGTCCGAATCTACAAACAATCTGAAGAGCACGAAAGTTTTCAACCAATGTGTGCTACTGGTAAAGAAATAATATGACTGCAAAACATTGACGCTGACAATTGACGATCGCCAAACTTGAATGAAACTAGCCTGGTCATCTAACTAAGGAACCAGACATACATGTGCTCTAACAACCTGATGTCGCTTTGGTCCATTACCATTAAGATTAAGAACATTAATGCATTAGTTGATAAGTGATATGTGTATATTGTATACCACAGCCGCAGCATATATACCTAAACGCTGTAGTATAGAAAAATAGTTAGTACTGAAATAAAGAGCTTCTTTTAAGCAACTTGAGTTTATTTTTAAAAACGGTTTCGACCATTCGAAATCTTTAATTGGCGCTGCGAACAGGATTACTTCCTTGGTCATTTATCGTTATCGTTGTGATCAAGCGAGTGTTAACTCCTAAGAAGTAATTTGAACAAACCAAGTGCAAAAAAATCACGAAGTCAAGTTGGTTACCACGGTCTAGAAGAATTCCTTCAGTGAAATCTTGGGTTTCTGCAATCCACCTACCATAGTACTCAACTGCTAGACACGGCTGCAGGAGGAGAAGTATTGGTTGAGTCTGCATTCTGCACGTCTCTGCTCTTCCTACGCCATGTTATTAGTACTTCTAGCTTTGTAAGTAATTTTAAGATTTTCCCATCTTCTTATTTTTATGCGTTTATAATTTTAATAATAAGTGTGCAACGTATTTAATAATTTCGACAATTATTTTTATACAAAGATTATTAATTTATGTCAGTAGTTCGCGATAGATCACCTCTAAGTAGGAATATTTCAAATAATACGGAATCAGAAAATCTAAATATGACTACTAATACAACGTTATATTATAATGACATCCAAGTTCGATTTAATTTTGCCAAATGTATGGTACCAGAATATTTCGGAGGTTCTAAAGAGTTAAATTACTTTTTAATAAATGCTAAAGAATTTCTAGATAAGTTTACCTTTACAGACGAAACGCTATCGTCATACTTTTTTAGGTATGTTACTTTCGCAAGTAAAAGGCGATGCCACAGATATTGTCACACTATACAGTGTGGCCCAAATTGGGCCTACATGTATGGGGATCTTGGAAACTATAGAAGATAGAGAAACGGTTAAATGGGGAAAGTTTTTGACAATTATATTTCTAACTGAAAACCGTTTAGTACGCGGCCCTATCTTTTTTGGTTTTTGAAATATGTTGAAAAAACCAAAAAGATGTATTTTCGAAAATATGCTGTAGATTTCTTATTATTCACTATTTTGGCAATCTGTAAAAACATTTTTAAAGCAACTTTTTAAGTAGATTTCAGCTCTGCAATTTAATTTTGAACACGACGTTTCAGTTATTTTATACCATCATCAGGTTCATTTTTTCTCATGGGCGCCATATTGTATTTTATCCTTAAAAGGTAGCTTATGACGACAGCTTTTCAACGATGTATTATTTGTTGGAAAATAAATGAAATTGACTTGAAAAATAAAGAAAATTAATTTTCGCAACACGTCAAATTTGAGAACACATTAGGCAGGGTTAAATTTGTTTAAAATATCATAATATTATAATACATTATTTTATTTTTTCCTTATGGTTAAAAATCTCATATTAACATTTCAAATAAAGAAAACTAAAAACGCAATGAATAATAATTATTGTTTTGAAAAGAAAATAAGAAAAAATATCTAACTTACTATACTTATTCGAAATGTTGGCCGTTTTTATTAATATATTTTTGACACTTTTTTAACACAGTATTGATGACCCTGCGAAGCGTGTTGCCATTTATGCTCGTAAACACATTCCTCACTCTCTCTTCTAATTCTTGTACAGATTCCGGGGGTTCAAACTCATATACTTCATTTTTTACATAACCCCATAAATACAAATCGAGAGGAGTTATATCAGGGGATCTAGCAGGCCAATTAACTGGTCCGCCGTTTGAAATTAATTTGTCATCAAATATCTGTCTTAAGAGAGTTTGAATTTCCCGAACATTATGTGCGGGACAACCGTCTTGTTAAAACCAAATATTATTCAATTGATCTTGAGGAACTCTTGCTCTAATTGCCGGTAATATTTGATCTTCTAACAGCTCCAAGTATCTTTGGCCAAACGTATGATTATAAAAGAATGGTCCTATAAGTCTGTTGTCTAAAATGTAAGGAGAAAAGTAAAGCTGGGTTACTTAATACCTGCTATGTATTTAGCAAGCTAGGTGACATTACTTACCATACATACCACACCATACATTAATACCAAATCGGGTTTGCAGTCTTCGTTGAGCCAATTGGTGAGGGTTTTCTGTTGCCCAAAAATGATGGTTATGTCTATTAAATACCCCGCAGTTGGTAAAATGTGATTCATCGGTCCAAATTACAAGACGACTGAAATCATGATTTTGTTCGCATTGATTCACATACCAATTTGAAAACTGCATTCTTCTTGGATAATCCGTTTCTCGTAAACCCTGAACTATAGTTGGCTTGTATGGTCGATATTTATTTTCCTTAAGGACTCTTTGTATGGTACTTCGCAGGGTTGGTAAGTCTCTTGCCGACGCTCTTGTAGATGATGTCGGAGCGGCATTAAAATAGGCTCTGACATTTTCGTCACGCTCGTTATTACCTGCTTTTTCGTAACTCTTGGGCCGCGGTTTTTCAAAACTTCCATGGTTTCTCAGGTTCATAACAATTTTTGGAAAAAATATGACACTTGGCTGCGGTCTTTCAGGAAAATTTTCAAAATACCTTTCTAATGCAAGGTTTGCATTTCTGTTGCAATGAATGTAACATTCTAGCAAATCAAATTTTTCTTCGTGAGAAAAACGCAATGCCATTTTCTTTTAAATTCAGAATACACAAATAAATCGTTATTATTAGATAATAATAATAAAAACTATTATACTTTTACTCGTTCTGACAAGTAATATTTTTGTTTCATTTTCAAACGGTAGTGGTTGGTCATAGGCTACTGGATTTTATTTTTGATTCATAGGTTATTGTAAGGTCATAGGCTACTGGATTTTATTTTTGATTCATAGGTTATTATAATATTGTTGATTGAAACAATGCAAGCAGTGTTTTGTGAATACTACAAAATGTAAACCTTTTAATTGGTATTCAATTTAGGGAGTTATAGTGCAGTTGTCAAATTTGACGTGTTGCGAAAATTAATTTTCTTTATTTTTCAAGTCAATTTCATTTATTTTCCAACAAATAATACATCGTTGAAAAGCGGACGTCATAAGCTACCTTTTAAGTATAAAATACAATATGGCGCCCATAAGAAAAAATGAACCTGATGATGGTATAAAATAACTGAAACGTCGTGTTCAAAATTAAATTACAGAACTGAAATCTACTTAAAAAGTTGCTTTAAAAATGTTTTTACAGATTGCCAAAATAGTGAATAATAAGAAATCTACAGCATATTTTCGAAAATACACCTTTTTGGTTTTTTCAACAAAAATTTAAAAACCAAAAAAGATAGGGCCGCGTACTAAACGGTTTTCAGTTAGAAATAGAATTGTCAAAAACTTTCCCCATTTAACCGGTTCTCTATCTTCTATAGTTTCCAAGATCCCCATACATGTAGGCCCAATTTGGGCCACACTGTATAACCCAAAAACATTCGATGAGTTTAAAATCCAATTGCTAAACAAATACAAAGACCCGCGTAGTGAGGAAAACCTTCTTACCATTCTTACTACTAGTTTTCAAAATTTTAATCAAAACTTCGAAGAATTTGCATTGGAAGTCAATCCAAAACTACATAAGTCAAATAGAAAATGCTCAAATAGAGTACTTAAGCCAACCAGAATTTCTTCAATTAAAATTTACAGATTACGAAAGACAAGCGTTATACGCTTTTATCTCAGTTTTAAAAGAACCCTATTGTTCTTTTGTTAGGCAACAAAGTCCCAAAAACATCGATACTTGTGTTAATATTTGCAGAGAATATGATAATATACAAGCGCAAATAAATTATAAAAATTTCTTACGACAAAACAGCATTTTAATTCGCAGAGAAATAACAATTTTAATTCGGGAACTTCATTTCCTAGAGGTCCTGTTAATTTACCCCCTAGAAGACCTCAACAAATGCATTTTCCCACTAATGTACAAGCATTCCAACAACCCAGAAACAATGTTTTCAAACCCCAAAATAACACTAACAATTTACCGAAGCCAACACCGATGTCTGTTAATACGAGAAATACTGTTCGGTCAAATTTTCAAAATCGATTTCAAAATCAAAGGTACAATAATCACTTTGCTAGACAAGGTAATGCACGTCCCGATATTGTTATCGAAGAAATTCATAAAACCGAAGTTGAGTCCCAAGAAGAACCTAATGAAAATTTTCCATTAGACATTTTAAGAATCAACTTAGATTTAAATAATTATACAAATCAAACGCATTTACCTTTTATTTTTAGTAATAAATACCAGTGAAATATTCTGATAGATACGGGTGCATCATCTAGTATAATGAACCCTGAAGTGGCTTTTAAGCTTTTCCCTTCCTTAATCTATAATCACACCTTTGAAATTACTACCTGCCACAAAACTATTAAGGGACGATACGCTGTTAAAGTATGGTTTGACGCTCAAGCGTGGAAAACGGCTATAAATAGCGTGATTTTCAAGGGAGAGATCAGTCGGTGCAGAACCATAAGAGAGCAAGTATCATATAGTGTTGAGCATTTGTTCCGGCTTTAAAATCTGCATAAGTCTTTTCTTTGGATGACCGTCACCAAGCGAATTGCCAGTTGATCTTGGAGATTCCGAGACCTGGGTGTGCCAAAGCGGCATACGTGAACCTAAAGTTAAAAGCAAGGCGTGCTGAAGAAGCACCGGTGGAGGACGCCGTAGTCGAGCCCGATACTGTGAGGAAGCAGTGGTTCCTAGTCGATCCAAGAAGTTTGCACCTGGAATACGGGCGAATTTTGCACGCACCTAGGGGAAAGTGTCAGCTCACGATCTTCGGAGGAGGGCCAATCGTTCGAGAACCTTTGCCAACCTAGAGAAATAATTTTAAGAGGAAGTACGACGAGAACCGGTCATCGCCGACGTTGCCGACATTGGACTAACTGTGCCACAACTGCTGCAACGGACGCCATCGCCAGGGAGGCGTGTACGAGTGTTTACCACCTGGGCATAACCTGCACCAGGTCGGCAAGAAGAGAAAACCTAGTGGCGAAATAATTTCAAGAAGAAGTACGACGAGAACCGGTCATCGCCGACGTTGCCGACATTGGACTAACTGTGCCATAACTGCTGCGACGGACGCCATCGCCAGGGAGGCGTGTACGAGAGTTTACCACCTGGGCATAACCTGCACCAGGTCGGCAAGAAGAGAAAACCTAGCGGCGAAAGAATTTTAAGAGGAAGTACGACGAGAACCGGTCATAGCCGACGTTGCCAACCTTGGACGAACTGTGCCATAACTGCTGCGACGGACGCCATCGCCAGGGAGGCGTGTACGAGAGTTTACCACCTGGGCATACCCTGCACCAGGTCGGCAAGAAGAGAAAACCTAGCGGCGAAATAATTTTAAGAGGAAGTACGACGAGAACCGGTCATAGCCGACGTTGCCAACCTTGGACGAACTGTGCCATAACTGCTGCGACGGACGCCATCGCCAGGGAGGCGTGTACGAGAGTTTACCACCTGGGCATAACCTGCACCAGGTCGGCAAGACGAGAAAACCACGTGGCAACGTGGAAATAAGACGAATTAGTGGAAAACCGGCGACGCCGAGAGCTGGACGTCGAGGCCCGACCTCCAGTGACGAGTGCCGGCACCAAGGAGACGAATACTAGTACCTACCACCTGGGCATAACCCGCCCCAGGTCGGCAAAAAAGCAGCCAAGCGTGGCAAACAGTGAAATGTCTGAAGAAAAGAATTTACATAGCGAAACTCCCCCAGCCCTGACGGCTGAGGGCGAAGAAAACCCGTACATGCTCGTGACTACCGAGGCCGACCCCAGGAAGGGACCTGGGGCGGTTTCAAACTGCCCTACACAGCTCGCCGCCCCTGAGAAAACGGATAGAGCTAGCCGTGGTGCTTCCAGGGATATGCCCCTTGAAGGAGGAAGCGAAGGCGAACTGTGCCAGGACATGGCGCCCAACTCGATGACTTACTCAGGCGATAGGAGTAACAAAGAACCCTGTGACGACGTTAGGCCCTTTGGCCTAAGCTATCGCGAATCGTCGACGTACCTACCCATGGAATGCCCAGCTTTTAACACCAGAGCAAAGCGCCGATTATGGGAGGAGAAATATAGAATGGACGTGGAGATTCATAGCAAGTCTAAAGAAGACTCGGCTGATGATTCTATGAATACAATAATGGAAGAGGAGATGCCACCGTGGGAATGGCGGATGCCGCCTCAATTAGAAGAAGGAGGCAAGAGGCCAAGCTATGAAGACAGACCTAGAGGTCTGGCGCTGCCACTAGTTAACCGGCAAATACCGCCAACTCGAAGAGAAGTCCGGCAGAAACGGAGAAATAAAGAAAAAATTAAACAAGTATGGATGCCACCCTGGGAGGAGGGGTATCGTCGATACATATGTGACGGAAACCAACCCAAGCAACAGACAAGACCGGAAGCAAGAGAATTTCACGAAGAGACAAGGTGGAACTATAATAGAGACTATGTGAGAAGAGATGGGAATGACATAGTGGTTAAAAAAAGGACAACCAGAAGGAAAAGGAAAAAATGGAATAGGAAGCAGGGAATAGCGAATACGCTATTGAATTTAAATTCTGCAACATTGCCTAGAATTGACATAATGGTAGAAGGAACCCCAGTAAGAGCATTACTCGATACTGGGGCCAGCCGAAATATCATTAAAAGTACGCTGCTACCCCTGACAATTAGGAATAGAGCTCCGAGGGGCGAAATGAGACTAGCCTGCGGCGAAACCCATCATGCAACAAGAGGTGATGTACAGCAACGAGTGAAGATCAAAAATATGACAATGCTAACCAAATTTACAATCATGGATGAGTTAAATGAGGATGTTATTTTGGGCATGCCATGGTTTAAGAATAATGAAGTAGTGATGGACATAAACCGATGTTGTATATACCTAGGAAACACCGCCAGAGACATAGTTTACTGGGGGTAGCGGAACGCAGACGAAGAAGACGAGGATAGTATTACTATCCCTTATGTACCAGAGACAGACAAGGAGGAATATACCCAAATTTTAATAGACTTTGCAGAATTGTTCAAAGAAAGTATACAGCAAAGCACAACGAAGGCTACCCAACACCGAATCCGATTAACAGATACAAAACCAATCCGAGTAAGGCCATACGCTTTATCGGAAATTAAAAGAGTGGCAGTTCAGGAGCAAGTAGCAGAGATGCTTCGGGCAGGGGTAATCTCGCCAAGCACCTCTGAATATTGTGCGCCGGTGGTGGCAGTGACAAAAAAGGATGGAACAATGAGATTCTGCTTAGACTATAGGAAATTGAATGAGGTAACCCAAGAGGAAGTGGCAGCACTCCCAGTGATTCCTAACACCTTAAAAGAAATTGGTGAAGCCCGAGTTTTCTCTACCCTGGACCTTAAAGCCGGATATTGGCAAATACCGGTAGCTGAAGCAGACAAACACCTAACGGCATTCGGTTTATTGGATTGAAGCACTTACGAATTTAATGTAATGCCTTTTGGCCTCAGGAATGCACCAGCCACGTTCCAAAAATTGATGTCGGAGGTCCTGAGTGGAGAACTACAGAAATTTACGAGAGTATACCTGGATGACGTAATCATTTTTTCGCCAGATCATAGAACACACCGACAACACCTCCGGAAGGTGTTAGAAAGACTCTCAACATACCAGCTGAGATGCGGGGCAGAGAAATGTGTAATTGGAGTGAACGAATTGGAATACTTGGGATTTAAAGTCAAGGAAGACTATAATACTCCCCAGCGAAAACATTTAAACGACGTGGAAAAATTCCCCCCACCAACGTGCAAGCGACAATTACAGTCATTTTTGGGCCTAGTAAACTGGCTAAGAGAGTATATTCCCCAGGCAGCGGAACGTTTGGAACCTCTGACGCTATTGCTACAGAAAGAAAAGCCTTTCCGTTGGCAAGCCAAACAACAAGAAGCGTTTGATGATGTGAAGAAATTTATGGCACAGCCAATGCAGCTATGGAGACCGCATCCAGGGAAACAATTCTAGTTACAAACGGACGCTTCGAAAATAGGAATAGGCGCAGTACTCTACCAAATGAGCGACCAAGAAGAACGACGTATTATAGCATACGCATCACATAAACTTAACAAGGCGGAACAAGCATACCACGCAAACGAGCAAGAATGTATGGCCGTGGTCTGGGCGATTAAGCATTTCCGGCAATATTTAGAAGATGCCCCATTCATTTTAAGGACCGACTCCCAAGCATTAACGTGGTTGCACCGTCTTAAGGATACCAAATCAAAGTTGACAAGATGGGCATTACTGCTTCAAGAATATTCATTTCGGGTTATCCACTGTCCGGGAAAAGAAAATGCGCTTCCAGATTACCTGTCACGGAACCCAGAAGATACAGTGAGAGATCCTGAAACGTTTAACGAAGAAAGAATGGTCCCACCTACGAAGGAAGAAAAACCCAAGAATTTAATAGCTATGTTCCAGCCCCAGGAGATTCAGAGCCTGGAAGAGCGGGTGAAAGAGGGACAAGATGAGGACGATGAAACAAAAGAAACTAAGAGACAGTGGCTACAAGAAGCCAAGAAACCTCCAGAGCAGCGGCCATCATGGTGGAACTACTATATCGTGCAAGATGAACACCTATTTAGACTATACTTGAATAGATTGTGTTTAGTGGTGGGGAAATTTGACAAACAAGACGTGTTTGAGGCCTACCATTCATATAGTGAAGCCCTCCATCCAGGAGCGCAGGAAACTAGTAGAGCTATTCGCCGTTACTACTATTGGGGCAATTTGGAAAAGGAGGTCCGGAAATTTACAAGAGGTTGCGATATTTGTAAACAGATCAAGGCAGGGCCACCTCAAAAGAAAGCTGCGATGGGGAGTATTACAGCAGAAGCACCGTTCCAAGTAATGGCGTGCGATATAATGGGGCCATATGAGGAGACTTATAGGAAGAACCGATTTCTGATAGTGGCGATGGACGTATTTACTAAATGGACAGAAGCTATTCCGGTAGCTAAAGTAACCGCTTCGACGGTTATCAAGTTTTTGAAGGATGAGGTGTTTAGTAGATATGGATATCCAAAAGAAATAAGATCAGACGATGGTGCTCAGTTTAGAGGAGCAGTATTCGGACAGTTTTGCAGGTCAAATCATATTAAATGGACATCCTCCCCCATTTATCATCAGCAGGCGAATCCAACGGAACGAAGATGGCAGGAAATAAAAAAAGCTTTAAGCGCCGCCATCTTAGAACGACCTACGACAGTATGGGATACGCAAATTCCGCAGGTCCTCTATGAATTACGGACTCGGAAAAACGAAGCTACCCAAAGAACTCCAGGAGAACTACTACTAGGGTACGAGTTGAAGAGACCAGGGGAATGGGCTATTGTACGTGACGAAGTCGAAGCAGTACCACGCCCCGAAGAAATGATTCGGGTTAGACAAGAAGCAAATCGAAACCAGAAGGCCTATCAGCAAAAATACGCACCTACCCCAAGAATACCAACTATTAGATTTAGAGTTAGAGAAAGAGTTTGGGTTAAGAATTTCGCTCCGAAAAACCCATTTGCGCCAAAATGGGTAGGACCATATATAGTTTTGGAAGTCTTGGGATCTTCAACCTACCAAGTCGATAAAGATGGAGCTTCATCGAAAATACATATTAATGATCTAAGACGCGCCACAGTCCTGAGCGTGAGCGAAAGCAGCAGCTCAAGTGCTGAGGAAGATAGTAGTCCAAGTGAAGAGGAAGAGCTCCATGGCCAACCCCCTGAAATACATGAAATTCCGGCCCCTCAGCCCGAGGTCGCCGAGGTACCATTGAGGCAGCCTGAAGAGAAACCACCAGACGTGGAGGAAATTACGGCCCCTCAACCCGAGGTCGCCGTAGCACCATTGAGGCAGCCGAGAGAGAAACCACCTGAGGCCTCCGAGGAGTCCCCCAGGTCGCCAGAGAACTACCCGCAGGAGGCCTATGCCAGGTCACCTGCAGAAGAGCCACCGGATGAAGATAGAGCCATGGAGGTTGAGGGATCACCTCGTTCAAGGAAGAAAGAAAAGATTTCCCTCAAAAGGAAACGGAAGAAATTTTAAATATGTTTATATGGACTTTGTTATTTTTTATATTGTTGTTTATGGACTTTGTTATTTTTTATTGTTGTTGTTGTAAATACTGTCTGATCGTACTAGATGAGTACGGTCAAATAAACATACCGTAACAAATGCTCTTCAGGGTGGGGGTGTTTTGACGCTCAAGCGTGGAAAACGGCTATAAATAGCGTGATTTTCAAGGGAGAGATCAGTCGGTGCAGAACCATAAGAGAGCAAGTATCATATAGTGTTGAGCATTTGTTCCGGCTTTAAAATCTGCATAAGTCTTTTCTTTGGACGACCGTCACCAAGCGAATTGCCAGTTGATCTTGGAGATTCCGAGACCTAAAGTTAAAAGCAAGGCGTGCTGAAGAAGCACCGGTGGAGGACGCCGTAGTCGAGCCCGATACTGTGAGGAAGCAGTGGTTCCTAGTCGATCCAAGAAGTTTGCACCTAGAATACGGGCGAATTTTGCACGCACCTAGGGGAAAGTGTCAGCTCACGATCTTCGGAGGAGGGCCAATCGTTCGAGAACCTTTGCCAACCTAGAGAAATAATTTTAAGAGGAAGTACGACGAGAACCGGTCATCGCCGACGTTGCCGACATTGGACTAACTGTGCCACAACTGCTGCAACGGACGCCATCGCCAGGGAGGCGTGTACGAGTGTTTACCACCTGGGCATAACCTGCACCAGGTCGGCAAGAAGAGAAAACCTAGTGGCGAAATAATTTCAAGAAGAAGTACGACGAGAACCGGTCATCGCCGACGTTGCCGACATTGGACTAACTGTGCCATAACTGCTGCGACGGACGCCATCGCCAGGGAGGCGTGTACGAGAGTTTACCACCTGGGCATAACCTGCACCAGGTCGGCAAGAAGAGAAAACCTAGCGGCGAAAGAATTTTAAGAGGAAGTACGACGAGAACCGGTCATAGCCGACGTTGCCAATCTTGGACGAACTGTGCCATAACTGCTGCGACGGACGCCATCGCCAGGGAGGCGTGTACGAGAGTTTACCACCTGGGCATACCCTGCACCAGGTCGGCAAGAAGAGAAAACCTAGCGGCGAAATAATTTTAAGAGGAAGTACGACGAGAACCGGCCATAGCCGACGTTGCCAACCTTGGACGAACTGTGCCATAACTGCTGCGACGGACGCCATCGCCAGGGAGGCGTGTACGAGAGTTTACCACCTGGGCATAACCTGCACCAGGTCGGCAAGACGAGAAAACCACGTGGCAACGTGGAAATAAGACGAATTAGTGGAAAACCGGCGACGCCGAGAGCTGGACGTCGAGGCCCGACCTCCAGTGACGAGTGCCGGCACCAAGGAGACGAATACTAGTACCTACCACCTGGGCATAACCCGCCCCAGGTCGGCAAAAAAGCAGCCAAGCGTGTCAAACAGTGAAATGTCTGAAGAAAAGAATTTACATAGCGAAACTCCCCCAGCCCTGACGGCTGAGGGCGAAGAAAACCCGTACATGCTCGTGACTACCGAGGCCGACCCCAGGAAGGGACCTGGGGCGGTTTCAAACTGCCCTACACAGCTCGCCGCCCCTGAGAAAACGGATAGAGCTAGCCGTGGTGCTTCCAGGGATATGCCCCTTGAAGGAGGAAGCGAAGGCGAACTGTGCCAGGACAAGTACCCATTTTATCGGAATTTAAAAGCTTTACACCTATTGAATTTTTAATTTTACCCTGGCATCAAAAATACGACTGTTTACTTAGCTTTAAAGATTTAGTTAATTTAGAATGCAACATTGATATAAAAAATAAATGTTTGATAATGCCACAAACTAAAATTTATTATCAAGAAGATATTAATAAGGGTAATAGAATAGTGAGTTCAGTAAAGAACGGCGAAGTCTTAGTACCGAGTATCAAGTTAAGCGATAATACAATCTTACCAGAAAGTATATGTACCGTAAATAACCACGAAGTAAATTATCCTTATGATTTAAATAATTTAAATATAAATAATATTAATACTGAACCTATAAGTAATTTTGACATCAAAGAAAAAATGGATGAACCAAAAATTTCGAGCAATCTACAAATAGATAAAGTTATCAGAATTAGTCACATGAATTGCGAAGAAAAAGCAAAAATAATTAAGTTATGTTACGAATTTAAAAAAGTATTCTATAATCCAGAAGAAAAATTGTCTGTTTGTACTGTAACCTCTCATTCAATTAGAACTAAAGAAAATGATCCGGTTTATGTAAAGAATTTCAGATATCCATATCATTTAAAACAAGAAATTTAGAAACAAGTCGCTAAGCTTTTAGACAATGAAATAATTAGACCTTCAATATCGCCTTATCCAAGCCCGGTTTGGATCGTGCCAAAAAAATTAGACGCCTCAGGCGGGAAAAAATGGCGCATGGTAATCGACTTTAGAAAAATTAACGAAAAGACGATTGAAGATAAGTATCCATTACGGCGAACAGAGGAAATCTTAGAAAACTTAGGAAAATGTCAATATTTCACCACACTTGACTTAGCGCAAGGTTTTCATCGAATACCTTTACATAAAGATTCAATTGAAAAAACCGCGTTTATAGTAGAAAACGGTCATTTTGAGTATATAAGAATGCCCTTCGGTTTAAAAAACGCTCCGGCCACATTCCAAAGAATGATGGACCATGTCCTTTTGGAATACCTGCATAAATTTTGTTTTGGACGATATAGTCGTTTATTCTAAATCCCTTGACGAGCACATTCTGCATTTAAGACGCATTCTTGAAAAACTTAACCAATTCAATGTAAAAATACAATTGGATAAATCGGAATTTTTACGAAAAGAAGTACCTTTCTTAGGATATGTTATAATCCCTGAAGGCATTAAGCCAAATGAAGAAAATAATAAAAGTATAATTAATTTTCCTTTACCCAAGACTGTAAAAGAAATACAAGCATTTTTAGGTATTGTTGGATATTATCGGAAATTTATTAAAAACTTTGCACATCTAGCTAAGCCATTTACAAAATGTTTAAGAAAAAATGAAATAATTAATATCAACGATTCAGAGTATCTTGACGCGTTTAATACCTGTAAGGAAACAATTTGTAACGCTCCTGTACTTGCATACCCTGACTTTAATAAATAATTTTACTTAACGACCGACGCTAGTTACATAGCAATAGGATCCGTGTTATCACAAAACGGTAGACCCATTTCGTTTTATTCGCGTACACTGAATACTGCCGAAAGAAATTACGCCACAATCGAAAAAGAACTACTCGCCATTGTCGATTCTTGCAAGCATTTCCGCACTTACCTTTTTGGTCAAAAATTCGTAATTGAAACGGATCACAAACCTCTTACCTGGTTATTTTCCCTTAAGAAACCAAATCAAAGGTTAATCCGATGGAAATTACGACTAGAGGAATATAATTTTGAAATTAGATACAAAAAAGGTAAAGAAAATAAAGTAGCAGATGCCCTCAGTAGAATCAAAATAAATGCACTTACGCGTAAACAAAAAAACGATCAATTGGAAGACGAAAATAATGATCTACTATCTATTCTCCCTAATATCGAATCTGATCTTGATTTAAATCTCAATGATGCGGACGAAATACTAAATAATGCCGATTTCGAAGAATCTAACTCCGATATTCTTGATAATTTACCATTGGTCGAGAGATTAAATCTTCTTGACAACCGTAATAATGACGGTGATATTACTATACATACGTCTGAAGAAAATCCTATTTGCGGACTTTCATATTCTGAAAGAAACCTTTAAAAATTATATTATCTTCAAATCAAATTCAGTTAAAAAGGTAGGAAAAAATTCGTTTCAAGTCACTGTAAGACAAGGTAACGAAGATTCAAATATTTTGCAATTTATTAAGGAATATATAAATCCTAATCTTAACTATGGTATCTATTATGAGGAAAATGCTCTTGAAACCAAAATAATTAAAATTCTTAAAGATAATTTTAAAAATCTAAAATTCATTAAAGCCGCTTTTAAACCAATTCTTTTAAATAAAGAACAATTCATGGCAGAATTATCTTTGTATCATAGCCAAACACATAACGGCATCAATGAAACACACAATCACTTTCAAAAATTAGCTAATACCCCAAATATTAAAAAACTTATAACAAACCACATAAATCAGTGTCAAATTTGTTTAATGACAATTTATGAAAGGCACCCTATAATAACACCGTTTAAAGGACCACTTAGCAAACCTTTTGAACATATTTTTATAGATATTTTTAGTATAGAGAAAGAAAACTTTTTGACTATAATTGATCTTTTTTAGCAAATATGCACAGTCACAGTCATACTATATAACTTCTAAAACTGAAATTTGTATTTTAAACAAGCTACGTCACTTTATGTCACATCATAATGTACCTAATAAAATAACTTCAGACTCTGCAGGCGAAATTAATAACCTTACTATTAAAGAATATCTCAGACTACATAATGTTGAATATCATATTACCTCTTCATTGAACCCTAGTTCTCTATCACCCCTAGAACGATTTCATAGTACCTTAAAGGAAAAACTACGTATTCTACGTATGCAAAATAAAAACGATCATATCAAAGATTTAATGATCACCGCTATTTTAATCTATAACCAAAGTGTTCATTCAACCACAAACTTCACGCCATTCTCTTTACTCTACGGTCCCTATGAAAATCTTAACAAACATTTAATGGAAATTGATAAGAATATTTATGAACATTACAATGAGAAGCGTAAAAAAGAAATATTACCCTTCTACGAGAAAATCTCAAATAAGGTAAAAGAAAGGGTCAAGAAACCCCTAAGCAAATTAAATAAAGACATTCCAGATCCTAACATTAAATTAGATAAATCAGTATATTTAAAAACTTCTAAAGCAAGAGGCCAAAAAACTCGCGCTTTATATCGTAAGGTCAATAATAATAAAATACAACAAGAAAAAGAAAAAATTAAAGTTAATAATGAACCCAATTTAACTTTTCATCTAAGAAATGTACGCCCGCAAAGACGACCATTTTCTTTTCAGGATTTTGACAACTGTCCTGACCCCAGAGACGGTCAACAGCCAGGAACTTCAAAAACTTAAAAATGTTCCATACATTCAAGAAAATATAGGTTCAGCATCTTTGGTTAATTTTTACCATAAGTCTTATTTTCGTATTAATCTTATTACTATTAATAAGAATATACAAAATTGCGTTACTAATGTTTATTTTATAAGTTTAAAGATAAGTAATAACACACTATATGATTACTTGAAAAATTCTTTAGTTTCACTTCAAGCAAAATATAAACTATTAACACAGCAAAGAACCAAACGTAGTTTATTTGACGGTTTAGGTACATCTATAAGGTATATTACCGGTAACTCAGATCAACACGATCTCAAAGAAATCATGTCAAATATGCAAATTCTTCGAAAGAATGAAGACAAGCTGAAATTTCAAAACTCAAAAACCTTATCGATATTGTCATTTTTGCAGAATAAATTTGAAAATACCACCAATTCTATAAATTCCCAATTTTTACAAGTTACGAAAAATCGTAATAAACTTAACGAAGAAATGAAAATACAGGAATTCATTCTTAAAGAAATCTTTAATATCAAAAGTCTTGAAGCCTATATTGATAAAATATTAAATATTATAACTTTTAGTATTATAGAAGAAATTAATCTTTTACTTATTGATACTTCTGATATAGTCGAAATAGAACGACTTTTAAACTCAATTTTCCCTCACGACGAACTTATTCCTTTTTCTAAACTCTTTTATTTTGAATTCATGAATCTCTGTAAACTAAACACTATAGTTTCTGACCACGAAATAATCCTTGTATTATAAATCCCAATTATTTATAGGACAACCTATAATTATCAAAAATTATATCCAATATTGTTTAACCAATCAAATTTACTTGTTATGCCAACTGAATATGTTTTAGAAGATAAGGATATTTATCTTGTAGAAAAATCATGTATAGAGTTAAGTATTAATCAGGTTTTATGTTATAAAATTTTCTATTATGAGTGTAATGTTAAAACGTTGGCAAATTGTCCAATTGTTCATAGTGCTAATTACTCGCAAGTTAATGTTATGAATAATAATCAACTATTAATAAATACAAACCAAAAATTATCATTATTTGAACATTGTAAGAAAACACACATTATTATAGATACACCTACTATAATAAGCAAGTTTTGTGAAGTTTCAATCCTTGACAACACTTACGTATTTAAAGGAATCGTTAATTCTAATATTAAAATACCTAACGAGAATAATATTTATCACTGTAGTGTGTATCACTTAGTGCAAAAAATTAATTTCGTACCTTTAGATACGTATTATAATGTAAAAAATAAAATAGAAAATTTGCAACAAAATGTAACTTTAACAAATGTAAAATGGGAAAATCGAAAAATTTTGGTTTATATACAATATTATTCCTGCTATGTTTGATGTATTTCGCATATAAATATAGGGTAAACATTCGAAACTGTAGGAAAAGAGACGGAAAATTGAAGATAGAAAATGAACAAATAATACCACTCCAGGCCATTCAAATTAGCCCTTGCTTGTCTCAGGAGGAAGGAATTAAGGAAGCAGACATACATGTGCTCTAACAACCTGATGTCGCTTTGGTCCATTACCATTAAGATTAAGAACATTAATGCATTAGTTAATAAGTGATATGTGTATATTGTATACCACAGCCGCAGCATATAAAAACGCTGTAATATAGAAAAATAGTTAGTACTGAAATAAAGAGCTTCTTGTAAGCAACTTGAGTTCATTTTTAAAAACGGTTTTGACCATTTGAAATCTTTAATTATCTGACCCGGATGCGCGGCCGATGAATTAAAAAACTGCCACGTGCAGACAAATGAGCTTGATTGATTAATTTCACTAATAATGTAAATCTTAAACTAGAAAAATTGTGAATGCAAATATTCTAGGGTGAAATTTATCACCTGTGTCTGCAGTAAGTAGTTGCGTTAAAAAATATAAAGAAAACTTTACAAAATTTAAGAAAATGGTTTGTTACATTAGGTCCAAACTAGTAATGTTCTGCTAGTAATAATAGCCACCTAAATTCAATAACAAAATTATTGTTTCAAGAATGGCATCCTTAGAAGTTATCTTATAGTTACTAGGGCATTAATTATTCGGACCTAAGGTGAGGATGAAACACCAATATTAAAATAACTTCAAGACAGCGTTGTATTCATCATCAACCGTTAGGTGACACAGTAAAAAAAAAGTCAGGTATAATGCGAAATTACTAAAAATTAAAATAAATACAAACCAGAATCATAATATCATTTGCGAACCATCCCAAAAGAAAAATGTTAGGCACAAGACACAATATTGCTACAATAGGGTATATACTCTTGTCTTGCTGAAACATAAAAACAATAAATTAATATAATAAAATATTTTGGGATAAAGTGGATAAAAATTTAAAAATATTTTTCCTATTATAGTAATAAGAGTATACCTTTTTTTGAACCCCTTGTTCTTAATAAATATCGGCCTCAGAATTTTTAATGCACAATATTCCAAAAATAATTCCCCGGCCATCAAAAGTTTTCAACGGTCAAAAATAGGATGAAAATTACGTTCATCTATATGAATGATGGGTATTTTAAACGTTGAAACTAGTCAAGTTTTTAAGTAGTCAAGTAAATAACATCATAATCCTATGTACTGGGACATTTCTTTAAGTGTCTCATCCGATTGGCGATCTGCAACTTCTTTCTTCTTTCCAATTTGTTTTTTATTATAGTCAGAATATAATAGACAACAAATTAGGCACTCCAAACATATTGTTGTTGATATATATTTTCAGCCGTTTCGGAAATACGGGGGTTTTTAAATTGCCTTCATCGATTTTGTCTTTTAAGTCTCTTACCCCTTTAATAAATAGACCTTTTAGCTGAACCCCCAATTTTTCTCACATTGACATAAATTTCCGTGTCCTAGCTATTGACGCTATAATCAAATACGACAGATGTCAAAAGTGACAGGTATCACGTCATTTTCAATTCCTTTGAATAGCAACCCTCATCAATAACCACATGAGTGAATTGCATTTCGTGATCCGATTTCAAAAACCTATAGTTCTTGATATTTATTTTCAACCGTTTTGGAAATACGGGGGTTCCTCAATTGCATTAATCGATTTTGTGTTATAAGTGTCTCACTCCTTAAAAAAATAGTTAAGCTGAAAACCCCAATTTTTCTCACTGTGTCTGAGCTACTGACGCTATAATAAAACACGACAGATGTCAAGAAGTGACAGATACGACGCCATTTTCAATTTTTTTTAATGCCAAACCTCATAAATAACCACAGGGGTAAATTGCATTTGGCGATCCGATCTGAAAAACACATAGTTGTTGATATTTATTTTCAACCGTTTTGGACAGGTTAACCTCACCTGTGCTCGCCATTGTGAGCTTGTTTGTGTCCTTAATGTAAAGTTTGTGTTTATATTATACATCTCTTGAAAATGGTTTAAGAAACCGATACGCGTAGAGCGAGATATTAAATATTTGTGAAGAATTTTGGATTTTTCTTTCCTCTTTAATATCACCATACTGTACCGTATATCAACAACTATACCTTTTTGAAATCGGATCACGAAGTGCAAATCACTCTGTGTGGTTTCTTTTTCCTTAGGCCCGTCCTTGACCGGAGCACTGCGGCCATAAGTGCAACACTCGTGTGGTCACTTATGACGGTTGCCATTCAAATAATTTAAAATGGCGTCGTATCTGTCAAACTTGTGAACCTATATATTTTTTGACATTGCGGAAAATCATTGGAAAATTTAAATTTGTTTCTTATTATAGTCGGCAGGAAAATCGCCAAATGGGCGAGACACTTAAAAAAATGTCCCTGAACACTGGAATCAAACTTATTTACGATACAAAATTCGTGCCAAAATTTCTTCCGAACTTGTTTTAATTGAAATATTAGCTGTTAGTTAAGTTAATGTAGGCCTGGAATACCTTTAATTGATATTTTCTTAGATGCATCTGTTTCGCTTTTGTCTATGTATGCTCGCTCCAGTGTCTAGTAATAATTTTAATTTGTTTTGTGCATACTGTACGTAAACATAATTTAATGCCTTAACATTGAAAGTCGCTTGCGGATTACTATGACTTTTCGAATCGAAAAAACTGCTGAGTTTGGTTTGTTCGCTGTACGTCGATATGGTTTACATCGTTTGCAATATAAGCTCGACGCGTGAATTTTTCTATATGACGTAAGGTACGTCTGTTATAAAATTTTGACCTGCTAAGTACTAGTAACATTGACTTTCTCGTGTAGTGTCATGCGATATATTATTTAGCTCTCTATTAAAGTTAGAATCGTTTTAATTGAAATTTAATTTGCCTCGGTACACACGGTACCGTTTCGTCGGGGGATTAAACCTAATATTTTGCGCTTTCGTATGAAATGCATTTTTTGCACTAGAGGAAGGACTGGAGATTCTTCCCAATTCTTCCTCTTTTGCTTTTAATTAAGAATGCTTTACCGTCTATGTCTAAAAGTTCTTAATACAATTCTACAGCATCTATCAACTGTTTATTAGCTTCCTCAGTGCCATCCATTGCTTTAAAATTGTGTTTGTTACGTTGCCAACCTTTTTTTCCTTTTCGTTAAATTTGCTTTCTAACTTTCCCAACTCTATTATAAAATTTACTATAATATCGTACAATTCTACTAAACTTAATATTAGCACTTATTTCTACACTTAACGATCATTATTAAAAAAAAGCAAATCAGTCACAATGTATGCCTATCACTAAAACTTATATCACCTATATGTATGCTTACGGGATTATGTAGCTGCGGGACTACATGCTTGTGGCTACAAAATTGCGGGCTGTGTAAATGCGGGGCTGTTGTATCAGCATTGAGTATTTTATATTAATTTATTTGTATTTAAAAGGCCTTGTGGCTCGTATTTAGGGAAGCAAGGGTTTTATTGTCTGTTAAAAAGCTAAACAGTAAATCTACTAGAGAACATCTTTTCTGTAATATAGCCTAACTTCTTTTTGGCCTAATTTCATTCGTTATGGTACTTTCTGACTTTAAAGCAACAATAACCATAAATATCTCATCAACACCGACAACTTTTGAATTGAAAAGAAAATATTTTCTATGGATTCTTAAAACATAAATTTGCTCAAAACAGCACCCTCCTTGGAAATTATCTTTAACCACTCAGAGTTAGAGAATACATGTATTTTATTACATGCAACGGTTCTCGCAAACAAAGATTGCGCGGGAATTGAATCATATAATATTAAAGGAAAAATAGATAAAGTTGCGACTTTGAGACTGAAACCGGCATCTGCCCTATACACGTTGTAAAAAAGGTTTAGATGTTTATTTTTTCCTACTTCACACCTGAATAACACAGAAAACAAGCAAAAATAACTTTGTAGGTTTTTTTTTAAACATATCTAATTTTTTTTTGTATAATTAGATTAGAACTTTGGTCTTTTGTATAAATTATAGGTTTAAGTCATTTTCTATGAGAGGAAATCAATATTTTCAATTATATCCTTTCCGTGGACTAGGGGAGCCATCTATTGGCGTACAGCCTAAGAATATTAAGGGGGTGGTCAATGAGGGTTAGAAGTTAAAAGTGCAATTACACTGGTGATTGGTCAGAGAACCATCAGTCGTGGGACGCGGGAACGACCATTACTTGCTTTGAGATTTTTTATTGGGTTACAGTTAAAGGGTTGGAATTTTGGGAGCCAAGGGGTGTGGAATTACGGTCACAAGTTCTTTTCAAGAACGCAGTAAAATAAGTTCCGAGTTTTTTTACCGAACTCTCTGGTCGACTTACTAATTCTCATGTAAAGTGATCCTCTTATTTCTTAATTTTATCAAGTACAGTTTAACCCCTTATCGTTTATTAACCAGTGTTTTAGGGTAAGACGTATACCATCTGGTAGTTCATTCTGTTCTATTTTTTTTTATTTTTGTTTATTGGGGATTTTACATCCATCATTAATTTTCATTAATTATTCTCTTTTATTGGGGAGTTTCATTAGACGCATGTCGATTGTTCAGTTTGAATACTAAATAATTATCTAGTTGGGCTTTAGTTTCGAAACCTCTCTTTCTCGCTAGATGTAAATATTTCTTTGTGAATATATTTAAGGCTCTTTTTGTAAAATATCACTTTATTTTCTTTGTAATAGATTTTACGTGTTTTGAGAAAGTAGTTCCTTTATTTGGCTAATAAGAATTCTTGACCAAACTACTTATAAGATTCACTTAACGAGGAAACTGCGGTTCGCGGTAGTCTCGCGGACGCGGGTAATACTATGCGTGTGCCTGCTGACCAGCAAACCGGTGGGGTAAGGGATACTTCCCCAGCTACAACTGCCTGTTAGATTCAGACGAGGTCCAGGTGGATAAGTGCATCTGAATAGGTACTAGCAATATTAATTAATGGCTACATCCGCCGATATCAGAACTTCAAAATACTGCTAGAGACCGTCTGATCTTCCAGATTCTTCAAGAGTGCTTTTGCCCCGATTCAGGTTATAAGATAGACAGGGAAACGTCTCCATTAAATTGTGCGGAATGATACTGTCTTGGTCTCCACGCTACCACGTTCTCTAGACCAAGTGTACGTCATTCTGTCACATAAAAATTGGTTGGCAGCTTAGTGGATTTGTTCTTAATTAATCGCATTAGGAAACTTATTTCGACACTTCTTAATTTTATTTTTTTTCTTGTGCGAATATAATTTACAGTAAAGAACTCAACGCAGATTTAATATTCTATCTATTCTATAATAAATCAATAATCCGGCAGTAGATATTCACTTTCCCTATCAGTGAAAAGCGTTTTAAAACTTAAAAAGAAATAAGGGATTTTATTTAATTTTCTCTCGTTGTCTTGGTATAACAGTAGCTACGCGTATATGTTCTATTATTAGGGATTTTCAGGTTAGCGGTAAAAGCACAAAGAACAAAACATCACAGAAGAATTGATTGCTTGACTAAATACTAAAACAAGTGACATAGGTTGTGTTTGTTTATTTTTGTGTTTCACATAAGGAATTTTCGTGCTTGGAGGAGAATGATTCCTTAGACACGAATTAAATGACGGAAAACTATTTCAAAGTAAAGAGATAATTTGGATTAACGATACACAACATCTGTCATCTTTTAACGTAGCTAGGATACTAATTTCGAAGCTCCTTTGGCATGTAAAGTGCAAAATACATGTCATCGTATTTACTAAGTATATAAAGTTTAAATGGGATACAGAAATTTATTTATTTTCCGAAGTAAAATATCGAATTTGGGTGAATATTTACAAATATTTTTGGTGAGATAATTTAATTGGAAATTTCCCTAGTGTCAATTTAACTGGAAATTTTACACGGAAATTTTAAAAAATTGATAAGTGGAAATTGCATCCGTTTTGAAAATTACATCTGGAAATATCCCGGAGATAATTGTTATTTTTGACATTTATAGTTTCAAAACACCAAAGAAAAAATCCCGAACCCGCAGGTGCAATGCACTCATGCTTTTGTTAAAAAATTGGTTTCAGACAAAATTTTTAAAAATTTCCGGAAATATTTCATGCACTAGTTATATTTCTACTGGAAATATACCTCTCCGGATATCTGTATTATAACAATAAAACTTTAATTTCAGCTTATTATTGTTATTCAAATTGACACTCACATAGGTATGGCCTGTGGAAGTAACCTAAACTTCACCACGGAATTTCATACAAGGCAAATGCTGCGATGCATGGGGATTGATCTTTTATTTAACAGACTTGTTTAATTTCAGCCAACACATGTGTCTTCTGCCTATGATTAAGGAAAGGTTTTCAAACCTTTTGAAAGTCATAACCAGTCGAAGCGGAAGAGTAATGGTTCGTTTTTGTTATTTTTTTTTGTTGGTTCCTTTTTTTTAAGGCGCGATCCTTGTTGCAATTATTTACAACATACGGTAGTGATGTATTATCCTCATATTTTTTCTGTTGAAATTTGATAAATATTGTGATTGTTTACTTGATTAATGTATATTATTATTTTATTTGAAATAGGAAGGTGAGTTGCATGATGCATACCATATAATGCGTTATTAGTTATGTCAAATTAACTTTTGATAAAGCGACAAACTGTATCTCCATTTAAACAAAAATAAATTGCATAAAGAAACTTTAACAATGCAAAGCGTGTACTAGACTACGGGATTCAGGGTGTAAGGGTACCTACATAATTTTGGTTCTGGTCAGAGGCAATAACAATGGGATAACTATTGACTGTTGGTTTATGCAAACTTTATGGTGGATAGAATGATTGTACCATAAAATCGATAATTAGGGTCTGGTACTAGATTTATATTGTCTATGATTTAATGACAAAATGGTGTTTAGGAAGGTGACTTGATAGCTAAAAACAGTGACGTTCCTGTGTTTGCGCTACATAATCACCTATTAAAGCAAAATGCCAATGGTATCTGTATAGGGTGATTCGCTGGAGAAATCGCAGCGGTGCCCCACTATCATTGGTGCTAGTTTAACGGACATTTACAATTCCGATGCAATGCTCCCGTGAAGTGCGCTTCACATCATTTCTCATATCAATGTCCAACACTTTGTAAAGAGGCTGCAAAATGTGCAAATTCCGGGAGTGAGCACCCTGCAAATTACCAGGTATGTCCGCGCCACCTTAACAATTTTCCCAAAAACGTAAATTCAAACACAAATTCGAATGTACCAAAAACGAATCCCAACTTCCGTTGGGGTCAGCGAAACAATAGTAAGTTATTAGGTGATGGCAATGCGAATAAAGACGCTATGTAGGGTGCCAAGTGCACTGAAGGCTACGCTAGAGAGCATCGTCAGTACTTTCCAAAAAATCGCGGGTTAATGGCAGTGCAAACGGAGACGGCTTATTTCAAATTGACCACATTTAATATTAACACAATCAAGACCTGGAAAAACGAGCTTATAGACTTTGTAGAGAAAAACGAGATAGATGTGCTTCCTTTGCAGGAAGCATGGCTGAATAAAGAGAGGTTTTCATTCCCAAATTACATCATACTTAGGAATGATCGCCTAGGTAGACGAGGGGGAGGCACCATGATACTGATCAAGAAACACATCTCAGCTCAAATTGTGCCGGTCCTGTTGCGCCCACATTGAACAAACATTTATTTAAATTAACTTCACCTGGGATCGGTCTACTGTAGTCCGTCGGTAGGTTTCTTGGGCAATTGTCCCAGGAAATTTTTTAATAATAACAACAGAACAATTATAGGGGTGATTTTAAAGCGAGGAACGCAGCTTGGGATTGCAGAGATTCAAATCCACGAGGTCGCACTCTATATGAGTTCTCCGAGGTGCTAAATTGTCACATGTTGCCGCCGGAAGACCCCACTCACATGTTCGGAAGAGCTCTTTCGACTATTTCAGACATTTTTGTGATAAAGAACACTGTTCAGATTTCACAGCCACTTGTCAATTGTGATCTAAGCTCGGATATACTGGTTGTCGTGGATGTGGGCAGTCCTCTCGAAAATGGCCGAGGTTTCGTAACTTGCACCAATACCAACTGGCTGAGATATTACAATATCATGAGAAACATCGAGTCGGTAGGTCGGCTGCGCGACCCGGACGACATCAAAAGTGCTGCAAATAAGATCACAAATGACATCAGTATGGCCTTTATCCAATCTTTTATCACGAATGTGTCTGAATATTCAAAATTCGGAGCCTTAACTAACGATATCAAGCAGCGCATCAGAGCTAAAAACCCACTTGAAAACAAGGCGTGTCAAACTGGGGATCTTCGCATTAAATCCGAAGCAAACCGTGCAGACGAGGCTATTAGGCTCTTTCTAATTGGTCGACAATCGAAATTATCGGAAGACAAAGTCCAGAGCTTATCCACCGAGGACAACACTTTGTACAAGATGACTCAAATTTTAACCAGGGGTTCTAAGAAACCGATGTCGTTCTTCAAAAACCATGAAACAATCTTTAATTTAACATAAAATAACTAAGCCTACAGATTTTCACAGAAACATTAATTAATTACATGTTTAAACAACATTCAATTAACAGCTAAACAATATCCTAATCGATCATAAAATTCATTTCTAACATTACTGATTTGACATTGTGAAATTCTGTCACATTCTAATGAAATACAGTTTCTTTTCGCTGGTCTAGATTTTGAAATTTTACGTCTTTATAAATAAAAAATTTTAGGTGACCCCACAGAAAGAAGTCGTTTGGCGAAAAAATTCTGGCTGGCCAAAGGATTAGATGCCTTGTGCCAATAATATTTCCGTTAAAATTATTTTGCAAGTATTTCCTAATCATGAGAGAATTATGGGCAGGACAACCATCCCATGTAATACCAGATATCCTGATTTTCGCTTACAACCTCTTCTACTGTTGGTTCAATTCGATTTTGTAGTAAGCCCAAATAGGTTACTGCTGTAAGGTTGCCTTCCATAAAAAATGGTCCAATAATGTGATGTCCTACAATTCCCGCCCAAACATTTATTTTTGTGGATATTACATCCGAGTATGAACAAGGAAAAATGGTTCGTTGTTGAGGGTGAATGTATGTTCATCGTTAAAACAAATATTTCTCAAAAATTCCCAATTATTTTTTGCTCTTTCCATTACCTCAAAACAGAATACTATTCCCAGTTCTTTATCACCTTGCCGTAGCTTTTGATGTTTTTCATACTTGTAAGGAAAATATTTATGTTTTATTGAAAGTGCGCAACACTGTGGTTCGATGTTTTTCTTCAGCTTGCCCAAGAATCCTCGTGCTAGTCATTTTATTGTCCTCCACGTGCAGTAAAATATCTAGTTCCCTATTATCCCTTTCTTCAGCTTTATTGGCATTCTGACTTGAGTATTTACAATTATTTATTACAGTGCCTTTGGATCTAAATTTACTAATTATAAGTTTAATTAATGAAATAAAAGGGATAGGCTTATCAGGGAATTGAACTGAAAACATTTCAGACACTGCTCTTAAACTGTTTCCTGTATAATACCACTTAATCATGGTCATTTTGGTCTTAATGGAATAGATCATAGTTAGCTATAATTGAAGAGCTTAAAATTAAATGAAAATGTCGTCACTGACGCTACTTATTGTATTGTTAATGCCAAATAATAATTTGCTGGTGTTTGCTGTATTACCTAAACTATGAAAATTTCGTAATATTGCCATCACATTTAATTGAATAAGTTAGGATTGGCGCATTAAAATTTATTCCAACTTGGCGCGTGTGTTTAATATATCGGCCTGTTAAAAATTTATAATACAATTTTTCTCTAAAATGTACAGGGGAGCCAATATTTAGCCATCTCAAAATTTACATGGGATTTCCTATGTTCAACTAAGACATGCATCACCCGGTATACAGGCTGTTTGAGAAGTACGGTACGTAACCTAAGGGAGTGATTCCTTATGATATTCTAAGAGAAAAAGTTCATATGCCCTGTTTTTGACATACAGGGTGTTAAAGTTTAAAAACAAAATCGTTTTTTATAATTTTTATAAATATCTTTTCCCTGATATAATTGAGATGGTAGAAATACACGACGAGCCACTGCAGCTCACCCGTACGCGGTTCAGCTCACTGTTTAATAATTCTTTTATCTGGAGAACGTCATCACTGTGGAACGACCTCCCTGAGGCCGTGTTCCCCAACGAGTATAATCTTCAAAGATTCAAGATCAACGTGAATCGTCTCCTGCGCACACGCACTGCTCGCAGAGCGCCATAGAGAATTAACTCTGCAGTGCCGTGCCTTATAAAAAAAAGATATATAATAAGTTTACTTTAATTGTTTCCGCAGGTCGTTTAGAAATATAAAATTGTCCCGAATCCAGTATTTGGTTTTGAAATCCCAACAATATACCTATAGATCCCTCTCTAAAGATAATATTTTTGGCGCATTTAATTACTAAACGCAACGTATTATTATTGGCATGAAGATAAAATGAAATTTGTTTTTCTTCCAATTTCTCTTGTAGTACTTTGTTGATAGTATCAATTTCATAACTTCATGGGGAAATGGTTATAAATTTACCAGTTTCACCGTAAAAGAAACGATTATTACTTTCGTCAGTGTTGGGAATTGCATTAAATGCTTGAAAATTTACAAGTGCTATAACATTGTCGATATTTTCTTCTAGATATATGGGAGGGTAAAATTCTACCGTTAACATTGCAGAATTATCGCTCATAACGAAACTATAGGACATGTCGCGTTAATATTTCGACAACGAATAAATTTTTATTGTGTTTGTAAAATAGTATAAAGAAACTTTAGACATAATTGTCGACATTTTGTTGTATTAAAAGTGTGATACTAGTTGTAATTGTAATTAATAACATTTCTATTTTTATCGCTGACTAAATATTTTATTAATTCAGCTGGAGATCGCAAATCACCATAGCTATCAAAGTATGTTATTTGTTTTCCTTTTTTAATGAAGGCGGTCCAATGAGACTCATTACTATTATAGTCATCTAGATTAACAACAGCACTTTCATTTTCTTTTATTTTTTTAGAAAAATTGTTTCGCATAATAAATATACCTCTAAAACTGGGAGTTTGTAAAAATTTAATGTATTTAATTAAATCATAATTGGTTAGAGTTTTTCAGAGGTATATGTTTCAGCAGTTTTTTAAATAGGATTTCAAATACGAACCACATCCTGTTCTATATGGCTTCAGATGGAGACCGTTTCCTTTTTGCCCTACTGCTATATACTTCATCGTTTTATTGTGTCTTATGCTCTTCTAATTTTTCTTCGCCAGATTTTGCATCATTCATGGCCTTGGCAATACCCGCAGCCCCTCCTCCAAGGGCATCTAAAGCCGACAAACCTGCAAATAATGGTATAAGTGGTAAAATCCACCAACTCTTGGAATGGGTATTACGCTTCTCTTAGGTGCTCGAACCTTCACAATTTTCCTAATTGACTTTACCGCTGTTTTAATGCCATCATGTAAACTTTTAAACTGCTTGCCCTTTATTCCTTTTCTAGCTTGAGAAATGGATTGAGATAATGTTATTCCTTGCCCTTTTGCCTTTTTTCTTTTTGGGCCCATACCTAACTTTCTTTCAATTTTCATAGTGCCACTGAAGCCTAACGCAGCCACTTTTTCTCCAAAGCTAGCGTTTCTTGCTCTGACTCGTGCTATAACCTTCTCAGATAGTAATTTATCAGCAACGTGCCTGCTTTTTATATCGTTTGATTGCAAATAGGCAATGTCGTGCTCTTTCCAAGCCTCGTCTAATAAATTTAATCCCTTGTCACCTCTTAATAATCTCTTTTCTGATCTTGTCCTAGGTCAACAAAAATTGTAACCAGGAAGGTGTAATTCAAAGGGTAATTTATTAATAAGAGTGTTTAGTAAAACAGATCCTCTTTTCTTGTTGATCGGTTTACACGGTAACACATTTATTGTGTGACTGAAACATTATATAGTTTAAGAACTATGTTTTAGTCACACAACAAATGTGTTACTTAACATAGAATGATTAGTTTTCCTTTGGCAGTAAACTTAAGTATTTCCTACATAATGTGAGAGTTAAAATAAATTTCGAAAACATGGAAAATTATTTGAGAGAAATAAGTAAAGAGGTTTGAATATTGGTCCGTCAGGTTGTGGTAAAACGAATGCTGTTATTGGTTTACTTAAACATCTCAACGGTTTGCGATTTGAAAATTTATATATTTATTCAAAATTTTATATCAGCCCAAGCATGAATATTTAAGAACACTTTTTAAGCCAATAAAGAAATTGGTTATTACGAATCCGAGGATAAAGAAAATATAATTTCACCCCAAGAAGTGATGCCAAACGCAATAATAACTTTTGATAACATAGTTTGTTGTAATCAGACAATTGTAAAGGATTACTTTGGCTTTGAAACACATAGAAACACGGATTTTTTTTTATTTTTTCTTTAAAAGGAATTTTATAATAAAAATTTTAAAAAATTAATGGGTGACTACAAAGCACATTTTCTAACCTAGAGGCTAACATCGTTGAGAGAGTAAATAGAAAATAGAATGTGGAAACAATTTAGTTTTGCAAGGAAATTATAAGTGGTTAAATAAATGAAGATATAATTCCCAGGTATAATTCTATCATACAGGCTTAAAGCCCATAGATAAAAACGAAAAAAAAAAGAAATCCAAGTCCTAGAATCAGCTTACACCAATATAAAAATAATTGATCCTAATACTCCGAGATTCGATGTAGGTGACTATGTCAGAATTAGTAGACATGGGGCCTTTCAAAAAGGATATACACCAAACCGGTCAAATGAAATATTTCAAATTAAAGAAATTAAGACAACATTTCCGAGAACATACTTGCTGCAGAGCGAGAGAAGTGAAGCTATTCAAGGCGGCTTCTACGAACAAGAGTTGCAAAAGGTTAAACATCCAAATGTCTATATAGTTGAAAAAGGAAATAAAATCTATGTAAAATGATTAGGAATGGATGCGTCACATAACTCTAAAAACGATATTTGTCTAAAACATATCGTTCAAAATTATTTTCTCTCTTGGTAGGCAAAGCTGTATGTATACGGGCTTTATTAAGCTTTTTATTAAAACTAACCTATTTCATGATGGGTGATGATGATCTCCCCTATCACTACTACTAAATGTTTTGAATTTATACTTCAAAAATAAAACAACTTTTGAGTAAAAAATCTGCTACTATACTAAAGTAAACTATAATTGATATGTGATGAGCTACATGCTTGGTGAAATGGATATTCCATTTTAGAGGAAATTAAAGTAGTACTTGTTATATTTCACAATTTATTTCAGTTTCCTGACGCGTGTTTCAACCCTTGCGGGTCATTATCAAAAGCATTATGAGACAATAATAAATTCTACATGTCATTAAAATAAAAATTGGCGGATGATAGGTTATTTTGGTCCTTAATTTACAGGTATTGGCCAAAGGTACAACTAAATTACAGGTGTGATTATAGAGGCATTTACATCTAAGTAATAAAATTAAGAAAATGATATTGTGTATAATAATTAGGGTTTTTTTCGTTGCTAATTATTGACAGTGTTTATTGCATATTTATCTTAAGTTATTAGGCTATTAAGTATTAGATTGGCACCTGAAGGTATTTCAATTTGATTCTTAACAACATTACATCGATTTTTTAAGGCTTTTTTTATTGCTAATGTTTCTAATAGGTTGAGTTTTCTACCCTTGTGTTGAATATACATATCGGCTTTATTTTGTTGGATATTGAGTGGTTATTTATTATACAGTGGTCCGCTATTCCTGTTTTATTTTTTTGTTTTAAAATGGATGTTTTAATAATGATCTTGTTGTTGTTGTAAAGTAGATTAAATGTTGAAAAACAAATTGCAATATTTTGACCTTTCTTAAAACTGTATTCCTATTAATGTGGGATAAGCAAAAAACTGCGTTAAAATAAATAAATCTAAAGGCGACTGAGGTAGACATTATTGTTTTTGATATTAAATTGCTCCCCTACTGCGCATGTGGATTTAGTGGTAGGTGTGATGGGTGGATATGGTGGTAGGCGGGGCAGTGGTAGTTATGGAGGGTGAATTTAGTGGTAAGGGGATAGTGAATTTATGGATTTTCAATATCTAACACGCCTAGTCATTCCCTAGTGGAAGAGGAAAGGGAATCATTTTTAATATCTAATACGCCTAATACTTCACTTCTTCTTGTAGTGCCTATCCGTTTCGGATGTTAGCGATCATCATGGCGATCCTCACTTTATCCACTGCAGACCGGAACAAACCCACTGTCGTCGTGTCAAACCATGTCCTTAGGTTTTTTAGCCACGATATTCTTCACCTTCCTGGTCCTCTTCTTCCTTCGATTTTTCCCTGCAGCGTAATAGTTGTAATAGTTCATATCTTTGGCCATTCCTAATGATATGACCTAAATATTCGAGCTTTCGTGTTTGTATTGTTGTGATTAGCTCCTTTTCCTTCCCCATTCTTTTCAGAACTTCCTGGTTGGTAACTTCACTACTCCTATGTATTTCAAAGTTAATTAAAACATTTAAATTAAAAATAAAATTATTTTTTTTAATAATGATACAAAAAAAAAATGCAACAGTTAATCAAAGCAAATGTTGAAAATGATAAAACGTGTCATTGCAATCGTCTCACTATTGATTCTTTTACAGATAAAAAAATGCCTGCATTACTTCGTATCGCATTGCCACTTTCAATAATTCGAACTCTCAAGTCATTTTCATCTAGCGCCTTTACTAGTAAACCTATAAACAAGAGATTTTCACCCTATAAATAATAGTCTAGAGGATTCAAGTCGAGACTGCGAGTTGGCCAATCTTGGGGACCTGCGCGTTTAATCCAACTATTAGGAAAAGTGTTGTCGAGGTATTCGCTAGCAACTAGGCTAAAATAAGCTGGGCGCCGTCGTGTATAAACCACATATTAGTTCTTGTTTGTAGAGATACGTCTTCAGTATTATGCGAGATTCGATACGGTGAACACAGTTCTTATCAGTGTTGGTCTCTTTTCTTATCACCTAATTTTTTGTTCGGTTGGACCTTACCCATTGTGATTTTATGCATATCTTTTTATTACTATTTAAGTTAGGTTTTATTTAATAAAAATGAATCCTCCCCTAAATGGGGGGGAAGATGTATCCCAAGGGACGTCTAGTGATGCCCTTCGTAAATGTGGCGCGGGTGTGTTATGCCCTATGGATTTACCCCATTAGGAAACCCAAAAAGTATTACAGCCCCCTGAAAAAAAATACTTTAACATTTACTCAGATAAGTATAGTCTTAATTTAATTTATGTGATGATTGAAAGTACTTCCAAAGATAATTTTGGACGTATTCATCCTCTTAGAGTAGGACATATTTTACATAAAAAACTTATGGTAAAAAACATCGTTGAAATTAAATCAGTTGGTAGGAATCGAGTAAGAGTACAACTTCGTTCTTTTAAAGATGCAAATGATTTATTAAAAAACGCAGGTTTAGACAAGGAACAATTATTACGGGCATTTATCCCCAGCCATATCTTGGAAACTAAAGGTGTAATTAAAGGTATTGATACCTTTTTTGATGATGAGTATATAATTAAAAATGTAAAATCAGATAATAGAGAATTAACCATAAAAAGATTTACTAAAAGAGTAATTAAGGAAGGAAATACTACTTCTGTTATTGTGAAAAAGCAAACCGTTCTTTTAACCTTTAAAGGCAATATTTTGCCCACTGAAGTTAGTATCGATAGCGTTATATTTCCTGTTGAAGCATATTATGGTAAAGTAACCCAGTGTTACAAATGTCTAAAATATGGTCATATATCTACACAATGTAAATCGGATTTTACACTTTGTATTTCTTGTGGTAAAAGTAAAGTAGAGAATATTGAACATCATTGTACCCCCCTAGATATGAGTTGTATACACTGCAAAGGCAACCATAAATCAAACTTCAAGAATTGTACATTCTTAGTTAAACAGCAAAATATAAAAAAAAATATGATTGATAATAAAATCAGTTTTAGAGAAGCAGGGGAACTATTAGGAAACTCGTATTCAAACATCGCTAGTAGTAATAGATTTAACGCAATTAGAGACCTTAATGACTTTAACCTGCAATTTCCTCTATTACCTAATAACAGACAATCATGTAGTCAGCAGGTTAAACAAGCACCCAAAACTAATTTTCTTCCTCTATCTCAACCCATACCCAGCACTAGTAGAATTAATCAATCTAATAATAAAAAAAGAAAACACATTACATCTCCTTCCCAGAACGTTATGTATCCTTTTGTATTCGGCCCTTCTACCCCTCTTCCCCCAAATTATAAGCAAAACAGTAGTTCAAGTGAAGAGTATACTATACATAAATCTGTAAATGAACAAGATAATTTAATAAACACCTTTGCTTGTTACTTTATGAAACTTTTGGAAAAAATTAATTCTTTTGAAGAACTTAAAAACTTGCAAGTAGATACACTAAAAAAAAAGTATTTTTGAAATTGTCAAATCGTCCCGTAAGTGCAGTAAAATGGATTCAACAAATAAAGATAAAGAAATACGTATTTTGCAGTGGAACTCTCAATCCGCAATAGCCAAAAAGCGCAGCCTGGAAGTATTTTTATATCAGAATAATATCGATATCGTCCTACTAAGTGAAACCTGGTTTCAACCAGGTCGTATGGTGAACTTTTCGGGTTATAATATTCATCCAGTAGATAGAATTGATGGTAAGGCTGGAGTTGCCATTTTTATTACCAAAAAAATGTCTTTTCGCCCATTAAATCTGGACCTTAGCTTAAATGCTGGCATTATGGTTTGTGGAGTCAAGGTAGCTATCGACAAAAGAAATATATCCTTTATATCTGTGTATAGGCCTCCTAATGTTAGAACAAAGAATGATGATTTGCATAACATTGCATTACAAATATCTGCTCCATATCTAATAGGTGGGGACTTTAACGCCCATAGTGGTGTATGGGGCTCCCATAAAAATGATTCTGCAGGGGAACAAATACTTAATTTTGTAGATGATAACAGTCTGGTTATACTAAATGATGGGTCTGCAACTAGACGGGTACAACCGGGTGTCGGTAAATCAGTTGTTGATTTAAGCCTTTCTTCACAAGATATTTCACAAAAGTTTGAATGGTATACTGATTCAGATTCACTTGGATCTGATCACTACCCAATTGTAATGACCTTAAATTGCACTACTACTACTAAATGTAAAATTTACCCCAAAACTGAATGGAAAAGCAAAAGTGCCAATTGGAGTGTTTATACTAATTATATCGATTTGTGCATCAAAAATGCCCCGTTATTTAAAGACACTAAACACAAATACTCATTTTTGCTAAGTTCTATTAACGATGCTGCACAAAACAGTATTTGTGTGAATAAGCCATTTTCCGTACATAAACGTCATCCTCCTCCATGGTGGGATCATACCGACTGCGATGCGATGATTCGTAAAAGAAAAGAAGCTCTCATTGAATATAAAAATAGTTCTACGCTTGACATTTACTTAAAATGCAAGAAGGTTGAGGCTGAAACAAGAAAATTTCTAACGAAAAAAGCTAAGGCTAGTTGGGTTTCATGGTGTTCTGATCTAAACAAAAATACACCCTATTCTCAATTATGGTCCCAAGCTCGCAAGATGTCTAGAAAAAACAGTTTCAGAAAACCCAATGACAATAAATGGTTTGATGAATTTTTCGACAAGGTAGCTCCACCTGTAGTGCCTGCCAAACCTTATGATATTGTTTCTGACTTTCCTCAGGGTCACTTCCTCTGTAGACCCTTTTTAATAAACGAACTTGAATGCGTGCTTAGTAGTACAGCCAATACAGCCCCAGGTCTTGATAATGTACAGTACTGCATGCTTACACATTTGCCCTTAAACGCTAAATTACTATTACTTGAAATCTTTAACAGTATTTATCTGTATGGTACTAAAATTGAAGATTTCGAAAATGTCATTGTAATTCCTCTACAAAAGCCTGGTAATGATCCTAATTTAGGTAGCTCCTATAGACCTATTTCGTTACTTTCCTGTATTCTTAAAACATTGGAGAGGCTTATTAAGACTCGCCTGGAGTATTGGTTACATAATCATAACCTTTTACCAGGGAACCAATATGGTTACAAAAAGGGCTTTGGTGCGTTGGATGCTGTTTCTCATATTGCAGTTGATATTCAGATATGTTTCTCATATAATGAATATCTTGCGTCATTGTTTCTGGACATTCAGGGGACATATGACTTCGTCGATCTGCAAATCTTGGAAGCAAAGATGGTTGAATATTTTCGAATTCCTCTGAACATCTCTCAGTCAATTGTTAAATTGTACTATAATAAAAGATGCGTTTTTGTGAGAAACGAATTGAATGAAAAAGTTTGGCCTAGATATGTATTTACTGGCCTACCTCAAGGATCAGTACTCAGTCCTCTTCTTTTTAATCTGTATACAGCAGATATACATAATTTTACATCATTTAATATTGTCCAGTATGCTGACGATTTTTGCATTTACACTCAAAACAGTAAATATGAGGCCAGTTTAGAGCTTCTATCTAATGCGTATGATAAGATTTTTAATTGGTCAAGGTTAAATGGATTCGAAATATCTCTTGATAAATCAGTAGCCTGTGTTTTCGCTAGGCATAATACTCCTAATATTGACCATATTAATTTCCAAAACGCTGTTATACCTTTTAAATCGGAAGTAAAGTATTTGGGTATTACATTGGATAAGAAACTAACTTGGAAACCACATATTAATTATCTCGTAACTAAGTGCGAAAAAGGCATTAATTTTTTACGCTCCATCATGAAAACATGGTGGGGATGTGATGTTCAAAGAGCACTAATTTTTTATATAAATCTTATATAAGATCTACCATTGACTGTGGTAGCATATTTTATGGTTCCGCCTGCAAAAGTCATTTACAAAAAGTGGATCGTGTTCAATATAAAGCTCTTAGAATTTGTTTGGGAGTAATGAAATCTTCTCCAATTAAGGCTTTGTTGGTTGAAGCCTTAGAGCCCCCTTTAGATCTACGTAGAGAAGTACTTAGCGCTAAGTTTTTATTTAAACAAGGATTTTTTGGGATCGACCTTCTCCGCAAAATAGTTAGACTAAATACTTATGATCTAGGAAATGTATATTGGCATCATAAAAAGTCACCACCCCTATGTGAAGCATTTAGGAATTACAATAGTATTTTAACCTCAATAACGCCTTTTTGTAGGTCAGACTTTGAATTTTTTAGCAATATTCAGGACGTTTCTGTTCATTTTCCGATTTTTACTGACATTAAATCACTCAACTCTATACTTTTAATAAGTGAACTTGCACAGTTTCCGGAGGCTGTCCTTATCTACACTGATGCCTCTAAGTCACCTGACGGCAATGGAGCAGCCGTTTTTTTTCCTCATACAAAAGTGAACTTAAATTTAAAATTAATTCCTCATGTACTATTTTTACAGCAGAGGCTATGGCCATTCGTGAAGCTCTTGAATTTTCACTTAAAGATATCAATCAACAATTTGTCATACTATCAGATTCCATGTCAGTTCTAAAGGCTATTGCACATATAACACCTTGGAACTATAATACCAATCCGGTTATATGGGATATTAGAAAACTATTACGCCGTAATTTGTTACGCAATAAGCATGTAACATTTATTTGGGTAAAAGCACATATCGGCCTAACTGGCAATGAACATGTCGATTTACTAGCCAAAAAAAGTGTATTTGACGGTGCACCTATTTATAACAGACTCACCTTAAGCGATGCCCACGTTATACTCAAATCCATTATAATGGAAAAATGGAAAGAAAGATGGGAATATTTTTGCATATCTACCCCAACAAGGTATTCCACTCTCGTTAAAAGTATTCCGACTAAATACTGGCATAAAGAGTTACCAGTTTTCAGACACTTTGTTACAACCATTATTCGACTAAAAATGGGTCATGCGTGTTATCCGGCACACCTAAATAAAATTTCCATTTCACCTTCTGATAAATGTGATTTCTGTCAGGTCAAATGTGATCTTGATCACATATTTCTTGAATGCAGTAAATATGCACTTCACATAAATATTCTTATTAAATACCTAATCCAGGAGTGTAAGGTTGAATGCCCATTTAATATCCTTTGCAAAATGTACAAATTTATCATGGTCTAGTTAATTAGCTTAAGGTGATCATTTTCCTTGTTTTTTGTTTTTTTTTTTTATATTTATTTATCATTCTTACTTATATAAATTTAAAAAGAAAATGTCCCTATATCCATTTGTCTCTTACCATCCGTGGTCCACCTTGTTTGTCTTAAAAAAAAAAGTCGCCCTGATAGACCCCACTCTGTGAGGAATATCTTCCGCCGAAAAATGTTCACTATGAAAATTCATAATAGCTTCTCTTGAAAAAGAGGCCTCATCAGTTAATAAAATGTTCGGTAAAAAACTGTTGTTGTGTGCTACTGTATGCAGCAGCCACTAACTAACATCAAACCTTGGCTGAAAATCACGGGGAAGCCAAGCTTGCACACGTTGAATATGGTATGGGCATAGTTGATAAAGATGCAAAACCCTTCGAACAGTTCTTCTATCTCTTGAGTTAGAAAAGGCTATACCTCTTCTAACTCAGACGTGGTTACTGTTGCAGGCCTGCCAGGAAGTCTCGTATTACGCTTAAAACTCCCAGTCTTACTCAATCTTGCATGAAGCTGTCTAGATATTTTGGTTAGTTCAGTTTAGTTCAGGTTAGAGTAATGTTCCTTATAAATTCGCCGAGCTTCTTCAGCATTTACGTTTGCTATAGGCCCTAATTGAAATTCATCTGGGCCATTTCAACGTTAGTAACGTTATTCATTTTTGACAAGTTATTGACAAAATAGGTAAATAAGACACCAAAACTTACCTTAACCTCATAGTTTTATTAATTTTAAAATACATAGGTATTTTTTTGTACGTGCAATAAAATGGATTTTATTTTTTATTTCGAAAACTAAGTAAGATACGAAAACATTGCAGGGAACAAAAAAGTGGTATTATTAGTTGATAAATCCGAGAAAAAATATCAAAATTAGAAAAAGGTCAGTAGCGTACATTTTTTTTGTCAATAATATTAGTTAAAGTGCTCCCCGGGACGCCAGTAAATATATATTTACTCTAGTCAGGGCTAATTAAGCCCATTATCATTATGAATAATTGAATCAAATTTCAATATAATCGGGAATAGGAATTTAAAAAAATTATAAACACAGATTATTTTTTTAAAGAATTAACGAAATTAATGAAAATCGGGCAACTCTGGACACATGTTAATATGAACTTTTTTTCTTAGAATATTATAAGGAATTATCCCCTTAAGTAAGTAACGCACCGTACTTCTGAAACACCTTCTATAGGAAATAACGATAACATACTTATTAGTTCCTACGTGATACTTTAACTGTTAACTTATACCTACTTGAACCTATAGTTATATCCTATAATAAAAATGGATGATTATATGCCCTTACATAACAAATAGTGTAATGCACTACACAAGAGCTAATCGTCAATCACAATACTATTTTGCATACGAATTTGACTGAATCATTTGTTTGATTCAAAGCGTAGTTTTGAATTCAAGGCGGCAAATAACTAAGATGGCGGCACGTTGGCAATTCTCAAACTAGCATAAACGAGTCAGGCATAAGAACATACCCTTATATTAGTGTAATGATGTTAGGTGAGTTAGTACTTACCGTTACGATTAATATCACACTTGCTGCCAAAGGTAACGAATATAAAAAATAGTTCGTTAATATAATTGCCCTTGTATATACGTTCAGCTTATTAATAAAACTAAAAATAAACAGAGTGTAAGTGTGGTATGTAGGTCTAGGGTGGTCAAATAAGCCTACAGTTTTTGGTAAACACTTTTTATAGGAACAGCGTCCAGAGCAAATTGGTGGAAACTATTTTTAACTTTCTACATAGCAGGTTAAGGGCTTATTACGAACACCCAACTAGAAAACCGAGGTTTTTTCTTTAATATGCCCATTTAAGCCTTATCGAAAACGTATGCCTAAAAATCTCGGGAAAATTATTTGCAATTTCGGATCCGCAAAATTGGTCAAATCTACTTTCGTTAGTTTCAGTCTTAGCGGTAGTCTCTAGAGGGCGCTGACTGAAAGATCAACGAAATTTGCTATTTTTCTAGGAAATAATAAATAAAAGTACCTATTCAGTGCATACGTGAAGTAGCGAATAAATTCAATAAAAATTAAGAGGGAAGTATGATAAAAAGGCGCTCGGACCCGTCAATTTGTATTTTCAGTTTAGAGTCTTTTACCGTTGCAGCGAAACATACAGGGTATTTCAAAAAATAGATATGGTGTCTTTGTTTTTTTATCTTAATGGATACCCAATATTTTATTGGAGAATTAGAATTCGAAGAATTAAGCCAAGGAAATTAACAAATTATTTTTGAACGTTGTCGATGACATCTGCGTTAGTATTTCTAATTTCTTGGTGTATTCGTGCTTTTAAATCTACTAAATTTGCTAAGCGATTCACGTATATCGTCCCTCTTCTACCTATCCAACGATTTGGAAAAACTTTATCTGAATAAGTGCGAGCAGGTAAAGCGTAATGTGGAGGGCTCTATCCTCACATCGGCTTCTCCTTAATCCGTATACCAAGTTATTAGGGCAGGGATGAGGTCATTTTAAAAAACTTCATATATCTTGAACCAGTGATAGTATTTTTAAAGAAAAAGTTCCTAAATCTCTTCCGTAAACTATACAGCAGCACACGTTCACTTTTTAAGGGTATTGTGTATGATATTTTGAAAACCAATAAGAATTTTCGTTTGCCGAATAACGACAATTTTGTCTATTAACGACCGATACATAGTAGATTGCGCCAAATGAACATTATAAACCGTTTCCGTAATTGGTGTTTCAGGATAATCTTGCATTGTTAACAGAACGATAAGCTCATCTTCTTCAATTATTGAGGGTGGACCAGAATTATGAGTATCTCGAACATGCCCAAATTTCCTGAACTTTGCCTCGACTCTGCTTATCATGCTTTGGTTAGCATCCGGCCGATCAGGGTGAGTTAAACAAGTGAACCACTTCTGTCCGAAATATTTCAATTCTTTCACGTTCGCCTAATTTTCTCATTTCCCACAAAATATAGGGAACGAATTTTCTTTTTACTAGATAAGCCCACGATCACATTGCTTTCGTATATCAAAAAGGGTCAACACTAGTTGCTAACATGCAAATACCTACAATAATTCTAACAAAATGTATAATACTTTTTGTAACACTGATAACAAAGTAAGTAAATAAAATAACAATACTCGTGACGTGCTGCATGTTTTGCAGGTAAAACAAATTGACAACGGTGCTCAACTTGAAGATTTACTTTAGATACATATTTTCGCATTTTTAATTTTTAAGACAATTTTTTTTCAAAATTTCCTTATGTAACCACTAAGCTTATTAACCTTGTCGTATGTAAGAAAATGTGCGCTTTCTAATTCTGCAATAAAAAATTCTGGGTTCAATTTAAATAAAAACGAAGACGTCATATCCCTTTTTTAAAATACCCAGTACATTTCGCTGCAACTTAATTTTTATTGAATATATTCGCTACTTTACGAATGCGCTGCATACTGGATTAAAATCTATTGTCGAACTAAAGATTTGTGTGAAAAATAAATAATTTTAAAGCCGCTTTATTCTAATGGTGAAATTATGATCACGAAGTCAATGCCAAAAATTTATAATACATTATTTAATATTTCCCGTCTATGTTAAATAAACATAAATTTGTTCAAGTAAGTCGGGTGTGAAAATTCAATTCTGTCACTAATAAGTTATTAAAACTGGCCCAATCATAGTACCTTATATCACATATCTGATTTAAATTATATCTTTAAAAACTGGTGAAAAGTTGTTGATGTTTTATTCTCTGTATGAAACTAGATACCTACCTAGTGATAATTACCTTCATTTTGGTGTCTTTGGCCAAGCGGGATTACATTTTGCCCATATCTTCAATCACCTCATTTTCCTCGCATCAGCTATCCTATAACAGTATTTTTATGAAAATTTCTTTTGTTTTGGTGGTTCATTTTTACCTGTCAGTTTGGTTCCCAAACTTTCTGGGTTAATTTCTTCTTCTTTTGGAAGATGCTAGGGCCCTTATATCCAGCAACCGAATTCAAACGGAACCGTTTGTCGAATGGCGAAGATATTAGGGCTATGGGATTATTTGAGAATAATTTATAGTGTTGTTGCATTGAATATATAGCAATAACTGAATTTAAGTACGTCTGTTTTATTTCAATTAGCTTAAATACCTGCAACCGGGTAGTCGGGACATACTAGACTTATTTTAATATCAACCGCCAGTATTTAAACCGGCCTATTTTTGGTTCGAGTAGTACTGTTCTGGAGTCGTACGCTAAAATTTGTTTTATCTCCTTGACGCTCCCCCCCCCCCCCCTCCATCGCTCTATGGTATCGTTGACAGGGGTGACACCTTTATAGTTCTGTGGTCACTAAACTTTTGACAGTCGAGATTGCAACAGGTTCTTTTAATCCAGGATATCCCAGTCATCTTCCCAAGATTTAGGATTGAAAGGCCATATTTCCTGTCACCCATATCGCAGCTTGGCGGTGTAGTTGATATTTTCGGGTTTGATGCTCCGTGGGCGCCAGCAAATCACTTAGGTGGATTTTTGCTGCCATACTTCGCTGTCAAAAGGTGAGTTTTTGCATATCATGCTGTTTTCTGTGTCATCCCGTCAACTTTGTCCTAAAGTGCCTTCTGAGGCTTTATTTTAGTCAAGTCCGGTCACCAGGACCTAGAGGGGCCGAAAATTTTGGAGCACCCAACAGCGTGTTGAACCCCCTAAAACAGCATTTAGGACCCTAGAAGCTCCTACTAGGTGAGTGTAGTGCATTTTTATCTTCTCATTTTCTCTGTAAATTGGTGCAAAATCCCGTAATCAAACAACCCATGCTTTTCCCAGGTAAATATGTTTTTTTAGTGCATGGCCGAGGGCATAAAGGCATCATTAACTAAAGTCTTTAATATGTGTATGTATACTATATGAAGCAGCTCGCCACCTATGTTAGTTGAACCCCATTTTATTCATTTAATATTGCTAGTTTATCAATTCTGCAGCCAGAAGGCTGTCTTACAGTACTATCGAGACATTTATGGGCCGGTTTAAATACTAGCGGTTATTATTGAAATACGTCTAGTGTGTCCCGATTACCCGGTTGCAGGTATTTAAGCTAATTGAAATAAAACAGATGTAATTAAATTAAGTTATTGCTGTATAATTAATGCAACAACAATAGATTATTCTGAAATAATCCCATAGCCCTAATATCTTCGCCGTTAAACAAACGGTCCCGTTTGAATTCGGTTGCTGGATATAAGTGCCCTAACATCTTCGAATAGAAGAAGAAATAGAAAGTTTGAGAACCAAACTGATAGGTAAAAATGAACCACCAAAACAAAAGAAATTTTTAATACTGTTTTATAAGGAATGATAGGATTGCTGATGCGAGGAAAATATGTGACTATGGCAATCTGTTGTCATGGACATACTTACATCTTCCCTTCGTCTTTGGTTTGCCTTGGGCGCCACCTGGTTTGATCGAAGTCCAAACCAGGAAAAATATACCGTATATCAGTTCTATTGAGAAATCTATGCAATAAATAAAACCAACGTTTTCCCACACAAACAATATAGATTTTATTAAATTAAAAAAAAAGTTTAGGTTAATTTTATATGGTAGAGAAAAAAATCAAATTATACAAGCATGATAAAAAAGAAAACCAGCCTTTCCGGGCGCAAGGATTTACATTACAAATTTGGTGTAACTTCAGGGAAGATTTTAGAACCTTGGAAATCTTTCAATAGCGTGTGGTTAAAAAACTGTTACCCCTTGCCAAGATAGCTTTACAATGTTGATTTACATAAAAAAGGTTATGGATCAAATTTTTAGTTAATTAATTGAAATAAAAAAATTAATTGAAATGGCTTATGGTGGAAATATGGTGACGGTAACTTTAATTAAATTATAAAGGAACGGCTATACAACTTTTATACCACTCTGTGTCTCTGGATAGCTGGATCTATCCATCAGGACGGCCCCATGTGGTTTTCTCTGGTTGGCCAGGTGGAATAGATGTGATAGCTCGTTATTTTTTTTACTGGGAGCACATGAGGTAGGTGGATTCTTAACCTTACATCCCCGTGAACGGCAAAACCAAAAATAACCCAAAACACAAAACCCCTAAAAATAATAGAAAGGAAAATTACCCACTGAATTTCCCACAAACAACAAACCAAGAACAAAAGAAATCAAAGCAGCTTACCTCTAAAAGGGAGGTGAGACCTCGTGGCCTTTCGCCAGATAAAAATGGCCTAACGGCAGCTGGCTTGACCTTCTAGTCTGAAGGATTTTTAGAAAGTGAAATTAAAGGCCGCAATAAGTCTGAAGACAAACCCCCTTCTCCAATAACAAAATCAGCTGACTTAGTGTTGCTAACTTAACACCAATAAAAAAAGAAGGGAACAGAGACACACTACAAAAGATCCAAACGATACGAGAGTCTGGGCTTTTACCAGATCCTAAATTAAATAACGAAATAAAGAAAATAATTCCAAACAACTTTGTTTAAACCTAAAATAATTGAAAAGGGTTTGCTTTTTGCCAGAACCATCCTCAGACGCGTTTCGCTGTATAACAGCTCATCAGTGAGGCTATGGGTTCTGACAAAAGGAAAAAGCATCGGCGTCTGTTTTAAAACAGAAAAATCGGTTTGATACAGAGAATGAAGCCAGATGGCTCCATCTCGTGGTGCTGGTAAGTAACACCAATTTCTAAGCATACCTGCGCCCTCTGACATGGACTTATCAAGCCACAAATATCAAAGGAAAACCTGCCAATTGCCAAAAGTTAAAATGGACGGTCTGCGACTTGACGGAGACGCAAAACCTGAAATACATGGTTCACCTATGTGCGGCGCCTGGTGTCATCAACCACAGAAAGGCAGAAGTAGTGCGTTCGCCCCATACTCTGACTAACGTTCGGTAAACAAATATGATATAACCTAATAAACAATTTTTCGAGCAAAACAATTATAAAATATGCACTATTGTGGAAATATTACTGTACTATAATCAAAGGTAAATCTACTTTCCCCACAAAGTCAATAGTGGCAATTTTTAAAATTGCTACAAATAAGGCGATTGAAGATATGGGCAAAATGTACTCCCGCTTGGCCAAAGACACCGAAAGGAAGGTAATGATCACTAGGTAGGTATCTAGTTTCATACAGAAAACAAAACATTGAACTTTTCACCAGTTTTTAAAGATAAAATTCAAATCAGATATGTGATATAAGGTACTATGATTAGGCCAGTTTTAATAACTTATTAGTGAGAAAATTTAATTGTCACAGAGGCACAAATTATTCAGAGTAATACATTTCGAATAAAAACAGCAGGTATGTTTTAAATAACAAAAAATGTAAAAATGTAGCAAATAGGCATTGAAACCAAATTATAAAAATTTAAAGAATATTGTCTCCCGTTTCCAGGGTGGAAAACATATAAAATGCTATGATGATTGTTCCAAGATCAAAATGGTCGGAACTTAAACTCGGAACCTTGAACAACACTCACAATAGAAATGGTGTGACATCTGGAGTTGGTAAAAGACACGAAATTAGCAACTTGATCAACCAAATTAACTTCTCGGATATAAGTACCCAAAGATTAATGCAGTCCATCAACATTTACAATCAACCAAACTCATGCACTCAGAGTATTCGAAACAAAAACTGCATCGATAAGTACGGTCAGCTATTTATATTCCGGATATAACTTCTATCACCGATATTTGCGCGATATGTCCTGTGGTCTAAAATGTCAATGCAGATAATTACTAAGTTTATGTGCTATACCCCGACACAAGATAAGCGTTTCTTAGTAAAAGGGAAGTATTTTATTTTTATTTTGATAATGTACGTATTTTTGGTATAATTAATTATACCTGTCAACACATTAAAAATTGTCGAATTATTATTAAATCATTTGAAAATATCAACCATAAGCAGCAAAAAAGAGGTACCTACTGCAAGAGTTCCTTAGCCAACCTGACCTCTATTTTGAAGATACTTATACAAAAAAAAAACTAGTTGAGGTATAAAAACCAAATCGTAGGATAAATATATTGCGTAGTTAAGGCTATAAAAGCATCCGGTAACATACCACTTAGATTGGCCCCCCCCCCCCCTACCATTGCGATTTGAATCCTGTCGAAAAAATATGGTCCGAATTAAAACACAAAGTTAGGCGCAATAATGTAAACCTAGAAATGTTCGTTAATGAAATTAAAATAATTAAAACTCAGTGTGAATTAATACCAAAGAACACTTGGAGAGCGTGCGTTAATCATGTACTTGAAGTCGAAAATGATTATAAAAAATTTTGGGAGAACGTAAAACCTTCAATTATGTCAGTGGATGATAGTAATAGTACAGATTCAAACCATTGAGATGACTCATTTTACTCATACGGTTTTATGCAGGGTCTTCCACTTAGAAGTTTCGCATTTTTAACCCGATAATTATATTGATGTCAAAAAAGCCTTTCCAAATCGCTTTCAAACAAAAAAAAATATTGCGATATCTCAAAAACTAAAGAAAATAAGGGAGGGGGGGGGGGGGAATTCTACTTATGAGACCCTGTATAATAAAACTTATATACTACGGATTACTACTTTTACGCACATTAATAATTTACGTCAAAATTAGAAATACACAATAAATTTTTGGAGACATACAAACATTGTTTCAATATTCCTACTACCACCCTAGACCGGAATGATTTATTTGCCAAAATAGAAGGACAATCAGGTATAAAGTATAAAGGCGTTAGTTAGTCATGACCATTTATTGTGTGTCGTACAGTACCTTTACCGGCCAGTGAACGATACCCAACTAACTTAACATCGACTGCCCATGCATACCTCTAGGACGATCTGAAACAAATTCTGTTACAGGTGACAGTAACCAAGCAGAATTTAATGTTTTTAAAGCCTGGCTATAGTTTTTTTTAAGTTAATTTTAAAGGGCCGAATGTAGTCATGGCGACACTCGATTCTCTTAGCTTTAACAATGCATTTTATTGGCCGTCCACTTGGATAGTCATAAGGTCCGTTTTAACCAGCAGTCTTTGACAGTTTAAAACTGTCTAATATAATTAACTTGGTAAACCCTACTTCTGATTAAAAACTAGTGCCGGAATGCTGGTTGAAACAAACCTAGAGACATATGACTATCCAAATTGACGCCCAATAAATGAACCGATGAGGCCATGGGAATCGAATGTCCTGCCATGACTATATCTCGTTCTTTAACGTTAACTTTTTTAGAAAAAACTGGCACCTAAGTTTTTTTTAGCATTAAACTCTAATTGATTGATATCACCCTAAGACAGAATTTCTTCTATGTCCTTGTTAAGCTATGCATTGACAGTCGATGTTCGAGCATCCAAAGTGAAAGATAAGACAAGTGTGCTGTCACCAGCAAAGTTATATATAGAATTTTTAGAGTTTCCAAGTTAATATAGAGTAAAAAGATGATGGGCGATAATATAGAACCTTGAGAAACAACAACCAGGGACTTCCCATGACATTCTACTGTGTTGTTCCAAACGTGAGTAACATAAGCGAGAAGATCTCCTGTTGATCTATACTTACGAAATTCATACTGGCGGTCACTAATAATGTTGAAGCCTTCCAGGTACTTTAACAATTTTTGGCTGATAGCCTTCTCCATAACTTTTGATATAACAGAAAGCAATGCGACTGAACGACAGTTGCTGAGAAGGGTCTTCTTGCCTTGTTTGGGTATAGGCTGGACTTGCGCAATTTTCCAGCAAGAAGAAAATATTATTTCTTTGTAGCATAAGTTAAAAAGAGAACATAATACCAGTGTTAATTCATCAGCGCATGTCATAATTATGATGGATGAATCACTGAAACTTTGTCAGGACCAGAAGCATTTTTGGTATCAAGACTTCTTAAGATTTGTTTAATATGGCGCTACTGAAAAACAATGTCGGGCATTCTCGATTCTACAGCGGAATGTTCGGTGGAGTTTTTTCCTGAAAGTTAGCCGTTGAATGTGAAGGGAATAGTTTCGTCAGTAAGTTTGCTTTTTCCTCTTGGTAGCAATAGTGCAATCAGAACGTCTCAAAGGTGAAATGGTTAACTTGGTAAAGTTCTGACTGACGGCCTTAGCTATCGACCAAAATGATCTTGATCATTTAGAAGTTTCAAGAAGTTTGTCTTTAATCCTCTGGTTGTGTACTTCTTTGCTTTGGTTCATCCTTTGCTTGCATTGGGTTCGAGCGTTAACAAAGATGTTACGATTTTTGTCGATAGGGTATTGACGCCGTTGTTGGTAAAAATACTTTTTTGATTTAAAAGATCGTTCGCAATTTTTAGTAAACCACGACTTGCTGTTCGAAGGGCACTTTTTTGAGAAAGAGTAACCTCCGATACTTCTCTAACACAGATGAATGGATGGTCAGGGGTAAAATCAATGTTCCGCCAAGAAGATGTTCCAAAATGGTCTTTTAGGTCATGCCACTCATTGTGTGGCCAGACGCTCCAAACGGAGGCTTCACGGTGACACTGTACATGTCGGGGTTTGAAGTTAAGGAAACATTCAGCAAACAAGCAAAATCACCATCTCGGTCTGAAATCCGAGTTAGTTCACCTACGTATCGGGTGAGGCCAGAGCTGATGGCAGAGGATTCAGCTTCACGGCCCAGCTCGTCGGGTGTATTTGAGTGTTTGAGCCAGTTATATTATGAACATTAAAGTCGCCAAACATGACAACTTCAGAACAAGTGAGGAGAACAAGTTTCTATAATGGGCATCGCTTGGCGACCGGTAAAGGCAGCAGTTAAATTTAGTAATTCTCTACGTTGATATTTTATACCACATTATGTCAAAGTCATTAGGCTCGAGTTGACAACAAATATCACTGCGAACAAAGAGACAAGGCCCTAAATTGCACCTAAAGCGGTGATGGAAGTCGTACCACTCCGTCTCCATGAATAAACCGTCATAAAAAGATCGTGACGTCACATTAGAAGATGGAATTTATTATAGAAGCTATATGGCATGTAGTTAATAAAATTGATATTTATAAGTTAAAGATGTCTTAAATTATATCCAGTCGGGTATAAAACTGAATATTGAAAAGGTATTTCGATTATTAGTATACAAAGTGATTCGAGACTCTAAACTAGCCTATGTTATCATCACTAAGTATTGCCTTTGATTTTCGATACTCCTTCGAGGTTACGAAAATAATTTCTAATTAACAAACATTAGAAACAACTTCGTAGTTCAATTCATATTCAAAATAATATTTTATATCAGTTAGTATATAATAAAGAATTTTTTATTTACCATAACAATGTTACAATTAACAAAATAATGCGGCAACAATCTGGTAAATAGAGGTCTGTTGATAGGTAACAAGGTACCGATTAAATCAGTTAACACTAAACTATAAATAATATGATTGCCCAAAAGGAAAAAGAAAGAAAATCAAAAGCAGTCTTAAAAATACAAAAGAAATCATCAAAAGAATTATAGCATGGCTCAGTGTACCCAAACTTTAAAAGCACATACATGTACTATGTATATATACACATACAAAAAAAGCACAACACAAAGTATATCAGTCCTAGTTAAGAAATTTAAATATATGATATACAATGATACAATAATCAACAATTCCAGATCAATTTTGCTTAATGCTAAACGCTCTGCCTACAGAACAATATTATTCTATAATTTCTTTTAAAGACACTGCATGATGCTACAAAATTTGGATCATCCATTATATTATTAAACGTTGCAATATTGTGTGAAAAGGATCGTTTAAATATTTCTATCTTATGTTTAGGTATAGTAAGAATATTCTTGTGTCTCAAGTTCAAATTATGGATGTCTGTTCGAAATGTAAGTCTGTTATAAAGGTATTCAGGCGTTTTAAATTTTAGTATTTTATAAAAAAACATCCTTGGTGCAACTTTTGTCGATAGAACATATTTAGCCAATTGATATCCTTGAGTTTATGTGATATTCTATTAGGTCTGCGGATGCCAAATATTAAGCGCAAACAACTGTTTTGTACCTTTTGCAACCTTGATCTATCTACACTGTCTAGACAAGGTCCATACACACAATCCCCATAATTAAAGTTAGACACTTCCAATGATTCACACAACAGTGCTTTGATCTTCTGATTTAAACAGTGCCGTTGACCATAAATTAATTTCAAGGATGCGTATGCTTTTTGAAGAAGCGACGTTACATGCTCCTTAAATCGCAATTTATTGTTCAGCACTAAGCCTAGATTTTTACAATTATCTTTTATAGGGATGGGTTCTTCATCTATTTCCAGCTGAGGAATATTATTGGTTAGATATTCGTCACCAAATAGAACTGCCACCAATTTACTAGCATTAATTTTTAAGGCATGGTCTTTTTATACTTTTAAAATGCTATTTAAATCTACGTTAATGTTATTTACAGCATCATTACTATTGGTAGGACTAAAGGAATAGTATAGCTGCGTGTCATCGGCATACAGGTGATAATTGCAGTTTTTAAGAAATGAATGAAAGTTACTTGTGTATATGGTGTATAGTAATAGACCCAAAATACTCCCCTGTAAAACACCCTGTTCTAATACTAATTTATTTGACACGCAGTTGCTCAATCTTACCTGCTGATACCTGTCTGATAGAAAGGAAGCGAAAAGTTGTTTAGAAATGTCACTTAATTCGATGAAATCAAAAATTGAAATTAAAATTTTATAATTTAATAGATCAAAGGCCTTAGTGTAATCTAGTAAGATGAGAATGGTGAAATCTCTGTTATCCAATGCTTTCAGAATATCGTCAGTTATTGCTGTCATAGCAGTGGTACACGAAAACCCCGCTCTAAATCCGGATTATTTTAAAGGTAGAATACTAAATCTACCTACATGAATCCTTACTTGCATATCCATAATCCTTTCCAAAACTTTTGAGAATGTAGGTAGTATACTTATTGATCTCAGGTGTTTGTATTCAGTTGGCCGATTAACCTTTGGTAAAGAAATTACAAGTGCATGTTTCCTTGCTTTTGGGATAATGGACCTAATTATACATTCATTAATTATGTGTGTTATGTGAGGAATAATAAGTGGGCAGAACAAGATAATAATATCGATGTTTAACTAAGCAGAGCCAATTGCTTTAGATTTTATATTTTGAATTATATTAATATTGTCGTACTCTGTAACTTGAATGAAATTAAATGTGTCAGTAACCCCCTCTTTACGATTATTTTCATAAAATGTTAAGATTTCACCTTTAGATATGAAATTTGTTTGACAGGCGTTTATAAAATAGTTATTTATAACATTCACGTTGCTCAAATCATCGGGTATCGATATTTTCCTAGAAGATACAATATTTAGCCTTCTGAATTCCTTCCAGTTATCCCTTGATTTACCGCTTGAGAATCTTTGTGCCAAATATGCTACTTTTTCCCTTTTAGTAGCGGATGATGTGTAATTTCGTAGCTCCTTACAATATTGACAGTGTCCAACGCGTTTGGTTCTTTTTGCTCTCTGTAGGGCTTTATCGCGTAGCTTTTGTAAAAGTTTTATATTATCTGTCACCCAGAGAGCATAGGTTCCCTTTTTTTTGTGTAAATTCCTGGACCAACGGTTACGTTTTTCCGTTTCACCATGTTCGTTCTTTTCTGTTACATTTTCCTCTTCCTGGTCCTCAACAGCCAATAAATTGCTAAACTTCAACACTCTTTCAATGGAGGGCGTGGTAGGTGCACTGTTTGGTCGTGGTGTTACTTCTGGTATTCCATCGACGTTGTCGCCTGACATTTGACGTAATTGATCTGCAGTGTAAATTTCATTATTAATGACAAGTTTGTTTCTGCGGGTAATTTTAGTCACACATATACTATCATTTTATCTTCCTCGACAAACCATATAGGCTTTATTTACCTTGCATTCTTGACTAAAAAAATAAGAGGCATCAAGAGGAACCTGCTTTAAACTATCGTAACGTATCTTTTAGCCTTTATTTTGACTAAAAAAAACTTGTATTGTATAAAAAACTAAACAAAATGTACAACGAGGGTAGGCATTGGTTTGTTGCTAAAATTTTTGTCTGCACCTAACTCAAGTATGACATGTTCAATTTTCAATATTATACTTTCTATTCTATAGCCTATTAATATACTTATAATCTATTTATGTTTATATCCCAATAACAATTTAAACAATATACAAAAATATTATTATAGAAAACGTAGTAAGTAAAGTACCCACACTAAACTGTTTTAGTGTTATCTACCATCAAGTCCTCTGGTTGCCTTGAGTTCCCTGACTAAACACCTTTCCTCAAAGTGCTTTATGCAAACGCTGATGTATTCTCACAATACTAAATCGTCTCTTGGGACCTTTTTTTTTTATTAACAAATAGCATTTTTTCAATAAAAACATTATAGTTCGGCGTTACATCCGGGAATACATCATGAATTTGGCACTTTTCGCTATTTCACAGAAACTTATCAAATAACACAGCCTCACAAAAAAAAAATTTGGAACTGCTATGGAGACAACTATATTCCTATGTAATTTTAGACGCTGAATCCAAATTCGAGGTCAAAAAAAGTCGTACACCCCCAAAATCAACTCCTAGCGCTAAGAAACACCTCCTCAACAGGGTAAAAATGACTTTACGCTCCACGAATAGTCTTAAATCTCTATAAATCGAATTAAATATAAACATTCAAGTATACAGGGTGTTTCAATAAAAACTCCCAGGCCAATTATTTCGAAAACTATAAGTGACATGTAAATTCTGTAAGCGCCAGTTTTTAGACCCTATGATTGGCTTCACAACTGTGTAAAAAATTTGTTTAAATAATACAAGATGTAGGTGGCGCCATGGTGCAAAGAATGTTTTCGATGACAGGAACTTTTAAATGTTATCTTATTAAAGATAATTAATTTTTGATCAAATTATGCCTCATAAAAATTTTTGATTAATCCAACATGAACGGAGATATTTGGGGTTAAGTTTTTTATTAAAATAATTTTAACGAGTATTTTAATTGCAAATATTTTTAATATCCTTTAGCAGATTTTAATTTAATTTTGGTAATGATAATTTTAGTGATAAAACGCTCGTGTAGCGCTAAATTATTACGTCCAGTGACGTCTCAGGGGGCGCCTTAACAAATAATATTTGCAAAAAATAAGACGCCACTGAGTTCTTGGTAATTTTTATATTTTTTTCGGATTAAGCAACTAAAAATATCCTTTTATTGTCTGTTAAATTGTTTTCATATCTTGCTTTGTTTTCGAGAAATAAACATAAAAACAATTTTATTGCATATGCATTAAGAAACAAAACCATAAATTATCAATACGTTGTATTTTTTGTTGTTTAAAAGCAAAGTTAAAACATTAAAGCATAATAAAATAAAATTAAAAGATGCTTTAAATTTTATGAAAGAACTGATGAGAAATTATACAAAATTATTAAAAAAATATTGGCAAAAAATAAGACGCCACTGAGTTCTTTTTTTTTTTTTTTTTTTGTTGTTTGGGCCCGCCTGCAGATCGGTCAGTACTGCAGCCTTTCGGCTTATTGTACTATGTACCCATTTTCTTCATTCCACCCATTCCAGTATCTTTGTACCTTGCACAAGTTTGTACAAGTCCTTAACTGAGTGTGTGGTGTATGTATTTGGTTCTGGCCGAGGCTGCCCATAGATCGACTGCCGTTTGTGATCCAATGCCTCGCATTCGCACAGTATATGTTTGACTGTTTCGGTCTCTTTATTGCAGAGTCTGCATTTCAAGTCCCCGTTGTACAGTCCCATTTTGTGTCGTTCCTTGACTGGTGCATGTCCAGTCATGAATCCCGTAATTATTCTCAGCTGGTTCCTGCTCATTGTAAGCAGTTCTTTTGCTTTCTTTTGGCATGGTCTGCCTATGAAGGCTTTCCCATGCACTTGTCTGGGAATATTTTCCCAGTAGTTGTTATGTTTCAGTTTTATCCAGTCTCTGATTTGTCCTCGGGCTGTACTTTTTGGTACTCCGATGATCAGTTCTGTGTTAGGTATCTCAGCCTCCGTTCCTCTTTTTGCGAGTTCGTCTGCTTTTTCGTTGCCTTCTATACCTCGATGTCCCGGCACCCAGACCAGTTTTACTCTGTTCTGGTCTGCCAAGATATCAAGTTCTGCAAGGCATTCCCATACCAGTTTTGACGTTACCTCGGGCTGTGATAGCGCTTTGAGGGCTGCTTGACTGTCTGATGCAATATGGATCTGCTTGTTCTCATAGGCTCTCCTATTTATTTCTCTTGCACATTGCAGGATTGCGTAAATTTCTGCTTGGAACACAGAATTGTGTTTTTCCAGTCTATAGCTGAGTTCCTGCCTCATATGCCTGGAGAAGATTCCTGCACCAGTTCCGTTAGCGGTCTTAGATCCGTCAGTGTACTAGATCTGTCCCCGCTGTATGGCCTTTGGTTCTTGGTTTTCCCATTCCTCCCTTTCAGGTATTATTACCTCGAACGGGGTTTTGAATGAGTCCCTTTTCTTAGTGTGGTCCGAGTTGACGTTTAGTACATTCCTCTCCACCACCCTAATGATACTTGTGTGACCCGATCTGATATTTATATCCTCCGGTTCCTTTTTCAGTCTATAGGCTGCAAGTCTGGCCTCCCCCTGTATCGCAAATTGCAGGGGGGGAAGGTCTATAAGCGCCTCCATTGCTGCCGTTGGAGTCGATTTTGTGGCTCCAGTTATGCTTAAACAGGCAAGTCTTTGTATCTTGCCGAGTTTCATAATAGTGGTAATCTGCTGTGTCTTGGGCCACCACACCAGAGCGGCATATGTTATTATGGGTTTAACCACCATGTTATATAACCAATATAGCATGTCCGGTTTTAGACCCCATTTCTTTCCGAAGGAGCGTCTGGCCACTACAAGAGCGGTCTCCGCTTTTTTTGTGATTTTTTCTAAATGAAGGTTCCAGGTAAGTTTCGAGTCTAATGTTACCCCGAGGTACTTAACCTCACCCTTCAGTTGGATGTTACTTCCACGAAGGCTTAAGGGGCCTAGCCCTCCAGTTTGTGTCTTCGTGTGAATGCTACGATGGTGGTTTTGTTGGGGCTGATATTCAGCCCTTCCGCGTCCGTCCATCTTGTTACCAGGTTTAGAGCCCTTTGACTTTGCATGCGATCTCTAACCGTGGTGTTGAATTTACCTCTGGCCAGAATGACTATGTCATCTGAGTATCCCAGAGTGCGATGACCATGTTCTTCGAGAGTCCTAAGTAGCCCATCCACTACAAGAGTCCATAGCAGGGGTGAGAGGACCCCGCCCTGCGGACATCCTCTCGCGACCTTGGCCGATGCAGTCACTCCCATGACTGTTGTATACAGGGTTGGGCAAATGTTCCGGAACGGCTTAATTACAAGCGAACGAAAAGTGATATCGAATCGGGGTTTTGGGCAATCTATAGGACAAAAATTTTACTATTTGAATGGTATACCATATGTCAGTAATGTCACCAACTGTCAAGTGTCGACGATATTTTTTTATTTTTTTAAATGGAACACCCTGTATATTATCAGATATTCTAGATCTTCAATAAATTACAAATATTTTTCATATAGCATACCATATGATTAAATTCAACTGTTTCGGAAATACGGGCAAATGAATCTAGAAAGCCCATATTACATTTTGTTTAAAAATCAAGCAACATATTTCTTTTATTATGACATTCCAAATAAAAGTCTTAGTTTCCATGACTCCCAAGTGTCACTCTGACACATTTCCTATTTAATTTTTATTTATTTGTATTAAGTGAGTTGTGCGAGTTTTTTATTTATCGACTAAACCTCTGATATAACTGATAAAACTATGGTTCAGCTAACTGAACAAGAACGGATTACTCTGCTTATGATGATAGGATATGGGGATAGACGGAGATCTTTTCAAGAAGCAACCGACCTTTTCAATCAAAGTTTTCCTGTTCGAGATCCCATTTCTAAATCAACTGCTAATAGAATATTCCATAACTTTGAGCATACGGGTACGGTAAAAAACTTGCCAAAAACAGGTCGTCCGAAAACTGCTACAAATGACGAGAAATCCCTGGATGTTTTGCTTGCCCTGCAAGAAGAACCACAGACGTCAGTTCCAAAGCTTGCTCTTGCACATGAAAACAGCGAAAAATCAATTAGAAGAATCTTCAAAAAAAATAAAATGTTTCCTTATAAAGTCAGCTTGCTTCAAGAACTATCAGAGGACGATCCTGATAGGCGTATGCAATTTTGTCAAGAAATAATGGACTACATAGACCTACAACCTAACTTTGTAAGTCGTATTTTATTTTCTGACGAGGCTACATTCTGTCTTAATGGTTTCGTCAATAGGCACAACTGTCGATACTGGTCAGACCATAATCCCCATTGGATGATTGAGCACCGTACGCAACACCCCCAAAAATTAAATGTGTGGGCAGGTATAATTGGAAACCATATTATTGGGCCTTTCTTCCTTGATGGAAACTTGACATCTATTTACTACTTAGATCTGCTTCGAAATAGAATTATACCAAATTTGATTAATTTATATCATGATCAGGTTAACGATCAAATACTAGCGAATGACATTTGGTTTCAGCAAGATGGGGCGCCAGCTCATTTTGGTATACATGTCAGAAATTATTTAGATCAAACTTTTCCTGGAAGGTGGATAGGTAGGAGAGGGTCCATTGAATGGCCTCCTAGATCTCCAGATTTAACACCTCTAGATTTCTACCTCTGGGGTCATTTAAAGACTGTCGTATATCGTACACAACCTAAGACTTTGGAGGATCTTCAAAACAGAATTTTAGATGCTGTGCATGTTATTTCTCGTGAACATTTGCAAAACGTGCGTTCTGAATTTTCCGACAGGATTGGACACTGTCAGGTGGCTGAAGGACGACATTTTGAACATTTAATTAAATAACCATTATTTTATATTATTGTGTTTTAAAGTTATTACCTTGGTTTTGTTTAAATAAAATGTACTACATTCATTTGCCCGTATTTCCGAAACAGTTGAATTTAATCATATGGTATGCTATATGAAAAATATTTGTAATTTATTGAAGATCTAGAATATCTGATAATATACAGGGTGTTCCATTTAAAAAAATAAAAAAATATCGTCGACACTTGACAGTTGGTGACATTACTGACATATGGTATACCAGTCAAATAGTAAAATTTTTGTCCTATAGATTGCCCAAAACCCCGATTCGATATCACTTTTCGTTCGCTTGTAATTAAGCCGTTCCGGAACATTTGCCCAACCCTGTATATCACTCCTTGTCTCAGCATGGAGTCGATCCAGTCACAGCATGTTCCCTCGATTCCTCTGAGTCTGAGTGTTCTAGCAATGGAGTCATGGGATGTGTTGTCAAAGGCGCCCTCGATATCGAGGAACGCACCCAGCAACACCTCCCTGTTTTCCAGAGTGTTTTCAACCTCCTTTACCAGCTCATGTAGGGCCGTCTCTGTTGAGGTTCCTGCTTTGTAGGCATATTGGTCTTGGTGGATTGGTCTTTCAGCCAGAGCACCATCCCTGATATGTCTGTCAAGCAGTTTTTCCAGTGTCTTAAGTACGAATGACATAAGACTTATCGGTCTTAGGGATTTCGCCGTTGCCTGTCCATATTTACCAGGTTTCGGTATAAATGTGACCCTAATCTTCCTCCATACGGCCGGTATATGTCCTAGGGCCAAGCTTGCCCTAAGGATATTACGTAACCGTTCTATCAGAGGTCCTGATCCCTTCTGAAGTAGGGACGGGTAGATCCCGTCTGGTCCCGGTGATTTATATGGGTCAAAAGAGTTTATTGCCCATTTGAGTTTATCATAGTCTACCACCTTTTTAGAGACCTGCCAGTTCTCCCTTGTGACTGTTTTCAACAGTTCAAGTTCTGTTCTTGGGTTCTCCGGTGTTTCTATGATGTTAGATCCGGGAAAGTGAACTCGGTAGAGTTCTTTTATTGTTTCCTCTCCGGATGTCGTATACTCTCCCTGGTTGTTCTTAAGGGAGGTCACTGTTGTTTGTTTTTCTTTCGATAGTATTCGTTGGAGTCTGGCACATTGCTGAGTGCTCTCAATCTCCTCACAGTGTCTCCTCCATGAATCGCGTTTTGCTTTTCTAAGGGCTTTGTTGTAGTCGGTCAGGGTGGTTCTATAGTCATCCCACTCCCCGGTACGTTTTGCCCTGTTGAATTTCTTCCTTGCTTGCCCTCTAAGCTGAGCAAGTTCATCGTTCCACCAGGGCACGTTCCTGGTTGACGCCCTTGTCGTGAGAGGGCAGCTATCATTGAAGGCTGAAATGACTGCGTCGTTAAATTCCTCCGCGGCCATTTCGAGGTCTGCTGTGGTCCTTATCATTCTTTGGACTCCCGCAAGGCCGGTTTCTAGAGAGTCTCGATACCTCTTCCAGTCCGTCCTCCTTGGGTTCCGATAAGTCTCCTTGGTTGTTGAACCTTGAATTGTGAAGTTGATGTGTCTATGGTCCGAGCAGCTCACCTCATTAGACACATGCCAGTCTGTGATATAGTTACTCAAGTATGTTGAGGCTATAGTCACGTCAAGTACCTCCTTTCTGTTTCTAGTAACAAAGGTAGGGTAAAAATATATTGGCAAAAAATAAGACGCCACTGAGTTCTTGGTAATTTTTATATTTTTTTCGGATTAAGCAACTAAAAATATCCTTTTATTGTGTGTTAAATTGATTTCATATTTTGCTTTGTTTTCGAGAAATGAAAATAAAAACAATTTTATTGCATATGCATTAAGAAACAAAACCATAAATTATCAATACGTTGTATTTTTTGTTGTTTAAAAGCAAAGCTAAAACATTAAAGCATAATAAAATAAAATTAAAAGATGTTTTAAATTTTATGAAAGAACTGATGAGAAATTATACAAAATTATTAATGAAAATTAAAACAATACCAAAAACTAACTAATGGGGTCAAATGAGGTGTTCAAAATTATTGCCGTTTTCTTACACACACATAGCAAATCGATATAATAATTCGGTTCTGCAAACTCTCAATAGTGTATTTCGATCAATAGCGGCTATAGTAGCATAAATTTTGTTGTACAGGTCAGCCATGTCTTTTATTGGTTCCTTGTAGATTTCATCTTGTAAGTAGCCATATAAATAAAAATCCATCGGGGTGAGATCAGGGGACCTTGCTGGCCATCTAAGATCCTCATTTGTGCTGATCACTTTTCCTGGAAACGTCACATTTAGATGATTCATAACGATATTGCTATTGTGTGCTGGGGCACCGTCTTGATGAAACCACATAGTATTTACGTCAATTCCTGCATTTCGTAACACCAAAGGGAGAAATTTAGTCTGTCGCATCCAGTTAGGATTTTCCCGGGACCAGTAGCGACAATTATGTCTGTTAATTACTCCATTATTGTGAAACCGGGATTCGTCACTCCACATAATTTGGTTTAATAAATTTGGATTTTCTTCAAAAAGAATATGAAAATGTGCCAAATAGCTTAATCCGCGCTGGTAATCTTCTGGTTGTAGATGATGCACTAAATGAATCTTGTATGGAAAAGACCCATTTCCTTTTAGGATACTGCGACACGAACTTACTCTAATATTAGTTTCATCTTTTAATTTTTGTAATGAGGTTTGTGGGCTATTTTCTACTGTTTGTAGGACTATAGCTACATTTTAGTCATTCGTAACCCTCTTCCTTCTGGGAACCTTTCCCTTTTTAAAGCTACCATATGTAGCTAAGTTGGTACACAAAGCTACAAAAGATTTGCGATCGGGCGTTGGTCTATCTGGAAAACGAGCTCGATAGCAGCGCATAGCTTCTGAAGCATTTTGATGGCATTCTCCATAAACTAAAACCATGTTCAATTTGTCTTGATTTGAATGGTAAACCATTTTTATTTTAAAAATGTAGAAATTGCAAATTCTGACACTGACACTGAGTGTTAATAATGTTTATTGTATCATTGAAGATTAAGTCATTTTTATATGATATCTTTATTAATAATTATTAACATCATAAACGTACTAAAACCTACATAAAACCTTAGTTACTCATAATACATTAGTTACCATAATTTAATACGTTAGTTACGAAAGCATAATACGTTAGATACCAAATAATATTAGAACTATTTTTCATGAACATGTAAAACAATATTTTGACAGTTTTCAAATTTGATGGATACACCTTTGTCTTTAACGTCCACGATCTTAGGTATGCCCTCTGAAGACTGATTAATGACCGAGAAAGCACTCCTTTCGATTTCGTGCGGTTCCCCAGTGCCTAATCCACTGCCAGAAACATCGCCGATTTGAATTTTGCGAGCAATGGAAACTTTCTTGGTCACACTTTGTTCTAAATACCCTCTAGCAACCTTCGCCGATTCCCATCCACCAAGTTCTTGTAGGTCTAATATATCTCCTTCAGCTTTAACAAGAAAATTTGCCGAAGATCTTTTAACGCAGTGACCAGTATACAAATTAGGATTTTCAAGTGAGAGATACTCAGCTATTTTTTGAGGTATTTTAGAGAAGAAATGAATGCCGCAGGGCTGTACCGTACATTTCCCTCTTCTATATGATACAAACAATCTTTGGTGAGTGACATGGTCTGGCCTTAACATTGCGTACTTTTTAAATAAAAGCGCAGGATTGACTTCGCCGTCAAATATCACAGCGAAAATACGTTTCTTGTGGATTTTTGAGTCGGGAATAGTAACAATCAGCTTGTCCTCTAAAACGTCAACATCTTCCGTGGTCATCTTCGCTAATTCATTAGTTCGACAGGCTCCTCCAATTCCAATTAAAAAAGCCACTTTATTCATTAAAAACTTCTCGTCTGAGGCAGAACACACAAATTCGTTGACTTGTTCTCTTGTAAATACTTTTGATTTTTTTGCTCTATATCCAACATTTTTCTTCTTGATGAAACGTATTAAGGCGCCGTATTTGTCGATTTTCACTCTTTCCTTCAGTTCTAAAGTCGCTCGTAACATGGAATATTTCGGCCATAAGGATGAAGTTGAGTATTCCTCAGAGTGTTTTGCGAAATACGCCAGCAATACCGTTTCTTCTGCACCTTGAACATGTACTTTGTTTCGCCACTCACAAAACTGCCGATATTCTTTTTAATAATGGATTTTAGATTTGTCCGGAAGCAAGTTCAACCTTATAATGTTGGCTGCAGCTAATATATCGTCAGGAATATCAAAATCTTGCATGATTTTAATGATGACTTTTTGAAATGCCAAAATGAAATGACAAAACACCTTGTTTCTATTTTTGCATCGCCGTTTTCAATGATACGATAAAGCTTTGAATATAACTCGATTATTAGCGATTTAACACCGTCTCGGACATTGCGGGTGACTCGGCTGTCGCCTCGTCACCTAGCAATGTCCTCGACTATTATAAATCGCATAATAATCTCGTTATATTAATAGCTATAATTATTTAATGATTTTTGTTTTCCAAAGATATGCATTTTTATTTCTCGAAAACGAAGCAAGATACGAAAACAATTTAACAGACAATAAAAGGTTATTTTTAGTTGCTTAATCCGAAAGAAATATAAAATTACCAAGAACTCAGTGGCGTCTTATTTTTTGCCAATATTATTTGTTAAGGCGCCCCCTGAGACGTCACTGGACGTAATAATTTAGCGCTACACGAGCGTTCTATCACTAAAATTTTCATTACCAAAATTAAATTAAAATCTGCTAAGGGATATTAAAAATGTTTATAATTAAAATACTCCTTAAAATTATTTTAATAAAAAACTTAACCCCAAATATCTCCGTTCATGTTGAATTTATCAAAAATTTTTATGAGACATAATTTGATCAAAAAAAAATTATCTTTAAGAACCACAACATTTAAAAGTTCCTGTCATCGAGAAAATTCTTTGCACCATGGCGCCACCTACATCTATCTATTATTTAAACAGATTTTTTACACAGTTGTGAAGCCAATCATAGAGGCTAAAAACTGGCGTTTACAGAATTTACATGTCACTTATAGTTTTCGAAATAATTGGCCTGGGAGTTTTTATTGAAACACCCAGAGTTAGCACTACTTTCCATTGAAAATCACCCCCATGAATGGGTAAAAACTATCCCTTATACAACATTCTATTCTATTTTAACTATTCGTGGAGCGTTACAACATTTTTACCCTGTTTAGGGAGTGGTTTTTAGCGCTAGGGGTTGATTTTAGGGGTGTACGATTTGTTTTGACCTCGGATTCGGACTCGTCAAAAATTACATAGGGATACAGTTGTCTCGATAGCAGTTCCAATTTTTTTTTTGTGGGGCTGTATAATTTATGGTTTTACATAAAAAGGTCTAAACTCCGTTAAATTAGTGTTATGGGTTTTCTAAAATAATCACATTAAGCTGCTAAAAATAACTATAAACTTAAAGGAACAACCGAACCGGTCTATCAAAACAATGCAAACCTGTCAAAACGTGGATTGACTAGAATCAGCTGATTTTAGAATGTAGGCGGGAGCATGACATTCTTTCATGGAGACGGCGGTGATCGTACCCAGGATATAAATAGCTGACTATTAATATATTATGACCTGACCTGGTGGTAGATTGTAAATGTGATGGACTGCATTGATGTTCGGGTTAAGTCCTCTTATATAGCAAAATTCAATTTAAAAGTTGCTAATTTTGGGTCTTTTAACAACTTCAGGTGTCAAATCATTTCCATCTTGAATGCTGATCGAAGGACCCGCATGGCTGTTGGAAACTCCGCAGCATTTTGATCTTGGAACCATCATCATATCATTTTCTATATTTGGTTAACCTATCAAACCAATATTTAGGTATTTGTGTAGTTCTGATTTTATACACAAGATGCGAAAGATGGAGTTTGAATCTTTCCTCAAGCGTTAGCTATCCTGAATCATCCAGATATGGAGTAATGTAATGTAATAGATTTCTGTCTCTCTGTAAGAAAAAATTAAAGTGGGTACCACTTATGTGATTATGTTGCTTTAAAATAAAGCAGAAGTTAGAAATTTGTTTCAAGGAGGTGTCAACGGTGAGCTAAAAAGAAAATTTCTCAAAAGCGAAGGACCGGCAGGAGTCCAAGTTGTTTTTAACTGGTTTTGTAAGGCGCGAAACAAGCACTTATTAATATCAAGGCTCATAACTGAAACAAAAGCCCTCAAATCTGCTCAATGTCTAGGATGGTTAGAAAAATTTTAAAGGATTATGCCCCAAGGTACGTATTTATTGCAAATGAGACAGGTCTCTACTATCGTGCATTGAAAACAAAATCATATGCATTAAAAGATGACAAGTGTACTGAAGAAAAAACAGCAAAGCAACGATTTACAATTCTGTTCTGTGCAAATTTGAAAGGTGAGAAGAAATAACCACTTGAAAAAGGTAAAAACAAAAAGTCTCGAAGTTTTAAGGGCGCACATATCGATAAACTACCTCTCCAATGGGTCTCGAACAAAAAAGCGTGGACATTATGACAATATGGCTTCACAGATTTGATACCAATGAAGAATCAAAATAGAAGAGTGGTATTGTCTCTGGATAATGCAACGTTTTATCTTAAAATTAGTCGAACTTATTCTTGTTCCATCGAATACTACCTCACATTGCCAACCTTTAGACCAAGGCATTATTCAGATTTGTAAAATCCTCTACAGAAGCTAAGTTATTAAGAGGCTTTTAACATGTATAGACAGTAATAGTCCTTTATGAGAGATTGAGAATAATATTACTATAGCCAATGCCTTGGTATAGGTTTCGGTGGCCTGGCGCAATTTGTACCCAGTGATAATTTATTTATTTATTTATTTATTTATACAAGAAATGGAATACAAACGGGACAAACCCAGAAAAGTATTCACACAAAAATATAAAGTACCAAAACTAAGTTTAAGACTAAATGCTAACACGTTTGATCCTTATAAAATAAATATGAAAATGCAAAAATATGTTATAATCTAATAACGTGAACTGCCCGAAGCTATATACAATTTCAACTTAGTACTAAAAGTGTTCAGGGAACAAGAAAAAATATCAACCCCTCAAAGATTACATAAATTATTACATGTTTTTAAGCATATATTTAAAGGAGAATTTAGGTAATAATTGGTGTGAGACGAATTTAGGTGAAAATTATTTTTTATTCTGGTATTATAAGTTGGTACTGTGTAATATAAATGACTTAATAAAGCAGGAAAATCTATTAAATTATTAGCTATTGTGAAAATTAATTTGGTATCGGCTATCATTCTGCGGTCAACAAGTGAAATTAAATTAAGCTTTTGACAGATAATGTTGAAGCTATCGAGATTGTTATTAAAACATTTCTTATTCACCAATTTAACGAATCTATTTTGAATAGCAGCTAGTTTATTAATATTATAGATATTATACTGGGGATTCCAAATAACAGAGCAATAGCTTAATATACTATTAATATATGCCATGAATAATGAACGTAACGTAAAGGGGGGTTCAAAATCAAAGCAAGTACGTGATATAAACCCCAACATTCTATTCGCCCTTTTTGAAATATAATAAATATGTTGATCGAACAGCATCTTGGAATCAAAAATAACAACAATGTCTTTAATTTGATTAACAGTTGCAAGCCTTTGGTTACCTAATAAAGTATAATTATTCTGAAATATATTCTTATTACGTGAAAAAGAAATGTGTTAGCATTTTTTAAAATTCAAAAACAAACTGTTATTGCGACAGAATGACATAAGTTGCGTAATATCCTCCTGCAGTAAAATAGTATCCTCAAAACTTTCAATGGAGTGATAATCCTTTAAATCGCCGGCGTACATAAAAAAGTTGCCAAACTTAAAGCATTTGGATATATTGTTAATATACACATTAAATAATAATGGCCCCAAATGTGATCCTTGGGGTACCCCGGAAGTTACTAGTTAAAATTTCGATACACAACTGCCAATACTAACAGCCTGTAATCGTCCTGTTAAATATGAGTCAAACCACTTCAGTTGGCTACCGTGCACACCGACCTTAGCAAGTCTATTCAACATAATGCTATGACTTATCTTATCGAACGCCTTACTGAAGTCAGTGTACACAGCGTCCACCTGAACACGGCTATTTAGATGTTTTAATATATATTCGGAATACAGGAATAAGTTAGTTTCAACTGAACTATGTTTTAAAAATCCGTGTTGCTCGATATTTATTAAATTTTTAACGTCAAAATATAAAAAAATCCTTTATAATTCCTTCAAATATTTTAGATAAAATTGGTAGCTTTGAAATAGGCCTATAGTTTTCAATATACTTATTATCACCAGCTTTTGGTATAGGGACTATAAATGCTTTTTTCCAGACTTGTGGAAAAGTACCTTCCTGCAACGACCTATTAAAGATAAGATAGAGAGGTTGTAAAAGTCCCTCCATACATTTTTTTTATTAATAATGATGGGATGTTATCAGGACCCGCAGGTTATTGAAGCTGGGGTCTTCGTTTTAGTATTCACTAAACGCCATAGATGTTTAGGATTATCAATGAAATGTTCCTCGCATTCCGATACAAATTTTCTATAATCTTCATCAATTAAGTGTTTTGATGGCCCTCTAAGAATTTTAAAAGTTAAATAATCAATGTTATTGTTAAATTTTTTCCACTTGGTATGATATTTTTTCTTCTCCCTAATCACCTTGATTGTACTAAAACTAAACCACGGTGGAAATTTCCTGTAAAAACTAGAATTTTTAGGAATGTAGTAATCAATGAACTTATTAAGAATCAAATAAAATTTAGAAGTGCATTGCTCGACATTAAGATTAAGAAATATTAAATCCCAATCTATTTCCAATAAGCAATTGTTAATTTCATGAAATTTAGCCTTTTTAAAATTAAATTTATTATGAGAGGGTTGAAGTTTATGTGCTATTTTGCTTTTTGCAATTTTTACAAAGAACTCTAAAGTGCAGTGATATTTGTCCTCAGAAACTAAAAGAGTGCTGCAAATGTTTAAGTTATTAATTTTAAAGTTATTACCAAATATTAGATCCAATATATTTCCAGAATGGTCTGTGTAATAACTAAACTGGAATAAACCAACGAAAGAGGTACTGTCGATTAAAAAGCTTGAGTTAGGATCAGAATAATTATTCGGTTTACACAGTTTATTTACGTGATCATATACCCATCTTATATGAGATTGATTAAAGTCACCACAGAAAACAATAACATCGTTTGAATTTTCAGAAAAAATTTCATTTAATTTTGAACAAAATGAATGGATAAACCCACCCGACATGACACTTTAAATTACCACCCTCAGGGACGATGGTGACCCAGATATCTTCAGCGTCAGATGCCCATAGTTCTTGAACATAACTAGTTAAGTTTTTATCCACAGCGATAAGACAACCACCACCTTCGGTTTTTGTTGAAGCACTATCCTCGCGATCACGACGATAAACGTTATACCGGTCATAGATGACTTCAGAATTAAATATTGCACTATTCAACCATGTCTCCGTAAGACAGAGCACGTTATGTTTACATAGAAGAGAATTTTTGTAAATTGTTGATAGTTTGGATTTAAGTCCCCTAACGTTTTGGTAAAAAAATGACAGATCCATAGATTTATTCTTACCGTTATAATAAATGTTTAAATCGCCTACTTAATTCTTGTTTTTACATCATCATCAGAAGAGATGCTTATAACTGACGATCTATCAGATTTTCTAACCAAGACTCGACCATCTCGTACCCAAACGTATTTGAAACCATTCTGCTTCGCCATGTCCTTGGCATGTTTTAAAATTAGTTTTGTCCCATAGGAAAGATGTTCATTAATAAAAATATTATCAGAAATACTATCAACTGAAAGGCCAGGGCCGCTTCTATTTAGTGTGGAAAGTTTTTTATTTTTAACCGCTGCAAGCACTTCGTCTCTTTTAAATTTACTCAATAATTTAACGACTAACGTCGATTGCTAATTAACGATTGGCTACACCCGGTCATTGGATTTTTGGTATACTCGAAAAACGTGATCTATATCTGATTTAGCGATTACGCAACCCACGCTTTCGCCAATTTTTTCTCTAAAAGCAATGGTAGATTTTCATTTGACTTTTCAGGTATACCTTGTATTTCGATGTTTTTAGATCTGGCTTGAATTTGTTTCATTTGCTCTTCAAATCTTTTAAATAAGCTCTCAAATGAACTCACCTGATCACTACAGAAGTTGACCGAAGTCAGGACGTCATTATACTTTAAGTGCAATGATTTAATATCTGCCTGTATACTCTTTAGTATAACATAGGTACCTGATGATTCTAGAAACTAACCTGACCGTCAGAACCAGAAGCCTCGAGTTGAAGCCCAATAATCGCATTACGTTTCGATGCATCAGAACGACAGCGGGAACAATACCAATAAGCATCAGGCAGCAGAAATTTCGTAATATCCCGTTTATTTAGACCGACACATTTACCATGATAAAATGAATTGCATGGACCGACACATTTCAATCCAGGTGTTTTACCTGTTATTGTTGCCGTGCAAAGTCCACAAATAGGCATCACAATAGAATCTCCTCGGTGCCCAACGAGCAAAAACTAGTCAACACTATCGTTAAACTGATAAGGTTTTTGTCGATTGTCGATTAGCAGCGTTTACCGCGAATGCTATACTAATTTACGAATATAATTATTAAAGGCACTAAAATTGACTGTTATATGCAGTTTCACCGGATAGCAAATTGCAGTAGCTTGCCGGCGATATAAAAAACAATAATTAAAGTTAAGTTTAAACCACGAAAACTTATACCTTTGTAGGGGCACATACGTTCAGCGTCGTATACGAATAATTATTATACAGGGTGTAAAAAATTCTTTATAAAAGCCGGATTTATATGTAATACAGATATTATTGACGACTTCGAAAAAGAAGATAATCTTTTGCTCAATATCCCTGAGGCCAAAATAAGGCGATTTAAAGCAACTTACCTTAGTCCGAAATTGTTCCGTTTCCGAGATACAGGGTAGTAAAGTTAAAAAATAAAAATCCTTTGTTCTTCATTTACTTTTAAAAAAATCCATACTCAATTTCTTCCTGCAGAACTTGCTTTAACTAACCCAAGTGAAACATTTTTTGCCGAAAATTTACTAATAGCGGAATTTTTTATTCAAAATAATTTAAATATTCCGGTCCGAAATTGCTCCATTTCCGAGATACAGGGTGGTAAAGTTAAAAAATATGTGTTCATCAAACAAGTAAAAAATCCGACGATTTTTGAATGTGACACTTTCAAAAAAGTATTTAAAAAAAATACATTTTGCACTGCTAATTCACTGACCACATTCCACCTTTAAAGATAACAGCAAACATTTTTTATTCAGAATAATTTAAATATTCCGTGCGGCATTGAACATTAGAAACCGAAATATCTCAAAAACGGCTTACTTTAGCGGATTTTCACAAGAGTAGCTTTTTTGTTTTAAAATGTTCAGAAAATTATTTTCTTACCAAAAAAAGGAAAAAACTACAGTGATAAAAAAATTATGGCCATTTTAAAAAATAAGAAATACATTGTGAAGCGCCCTCTAATGGCCACAGTGAAAAGTTGTCCGTATTCGGGTTTCTTATCCCAATAAACCCCCGGGTACCAAGTTTTAAAGTAATACGTTAAAAAATGTTCATTAATTTTAAAAAATTCGATTTTTATTTTTTAACTTTTCCACCCTGTATCTCGGAAACGGAGAAATTTCGGACTATGGTAAGTTGCTTTAAATCGCCTTATTTTGGCCTCAGGAATATTTGCTTGGATTTTGTACAAACCTTTTAGAGAGTATACTAAAATTAAAAAAAAAATGTTTTTTCTACTAGCGTGCGGAAAAACGCGTTTTCCGCACAGTTATATTTTGAAATTAAATTTAATTAAATTAAATGCTGTACGATTTGAAGTCACTGTTCATCATATTACCTTTGAAATATCTTAGTTGCTATGGTGTATATAACCAGTTGTTGATTTGTATGTCACTGTCAACAGAATATTATAAATTTAAACTAGTTTATCAGTTTTTCTACTGGAGTTTTGCTGAATTCTTCGGCACGCAAAATGATTTCCGATGAAGAGATGAACGAATTAATATTGTAAAATTTTGTTCATTGTAATAAAAATTTAAAAAAAAACTCCGTTTTTTAAATTATTTTCAATTTGTTTCCTCACGCTAGTAGAAAAACTATTGTTCCTAACACGTGCAGAAACCTATTTTTCCGCACTTAAATGCTTGACACCACTCCGCTACGCGTCGTGCTGTCAACGGCATTTGCGTGCGGAAAAATCGATTTTCTGCACTTGTTAGGAAAATAGCTATTATTCGTAGTTTATTAACTCTAACTTAATCATAGTCTGTCCGAATACCAGCAGATACATTGCCAATTATTGGGTCGTGTCGTCCGAACATTAGAAAAAGGCTGTTTTTCCAAGTAAATTGAACTTATAAAAAAGGGGTTTTTAAAACTAAAATTGCATTTATTTGACGTCCTTGGCAAGCAATATACAGGGTGGCGCATCGAAAACGATACAGAGACAGTTACTAGCAGCTCAGTTCTTTGTTGGAAAAACGCTCAGACCCGTCGATTTTGTTTTCAAGGGGGACACAAAATTGGCAAAAAATCACGTTAACACGTGCAGCCTCCTGGGTGGGGGTGGCACCACCTCTAAAATCTTAAATAGAAATGGGGGTCGAGTGATACCTTATTGAAAAGGTCTTTTGATTTCCTTTATAATGATGGAAGATTCATGTACTTGAGTTCAGTAGTTTTGGAGATTTATTGATTTAAAGCTTAAAGTAGACTTTAATAGGTACATCAGATTAGTTTGTACTACTTTCAGAAGAAATTTGAGTAAAAGCATTTACTTAATAAGTAAATGCTTTTCTTCACTACGCTCATGGGTTGTTTATCATTTTGGTGTTAAAAATAGCGATTGGGGCGTTTTTTGTGGCAAGAAAAGTTGTTTCTTGAAGAAAGATAAGAAGGGAATGTCTCGTACTTATTTTAAATAGGAATTAGTACATAGTTTGCGATTGGTTCGACCAAACTTTGTTATTAAAATACCTTTTAACGCTTTATACATAAATTAACCATGGTATATTCCACGGCAGAAAGGGTTGAAATTATCGAAATATTTTTCGGAAATAATCAGTGCGCTAATAGAACATCACACATATTTAATGAGCGACATGAGAACAGTAACGTGCATCGAAAATATGTTCTAGAACTTGTAGCTAAATTTCGGGAAACTGGATCAGTCGCCAATAAAAAACGCAACATTGAAAATCCCATAAGGAACGAAGCAATAGAAGTGGGGGTTTTAGGGCAAGTTTATGTAGATCCTACGTTCATTACCCGCAAATTGGATACTGTGTGTGGTGTTAGTCAACGTAGTATCCAACGGATTCTAAAGGCCCATAGTTTTCATCCGTATAAAATTCACCTTGTACAAGAACTTAATGAAGACAATTTTGATCGGCGATTACAGTTTTGTGAAGATATGAGTGAACGAATTATAAACGATGAACATTTTCTATTTAACAGTTGCTTTCCGACGAATGTTCCTTTTTCTTAAATGGCGTAGTAAATCGTCACAACTGCCGATATTGGTCCGATTCTAATTCCAGAATTTATCGCGAGGTACACACACAGCAGCCACAAAAATTAAATGTTTGGTCTGGTATTTTTGGCGATCATTTAGTTCGTCCTTTTTTCTTAACTGGAAATTTGACCGTTGAAATGTATTTGGAATTACTGCAAGGCGCCATAGATCCTGCATTAACAGCCATAATTGAAAATCAGAATGATCGGCGGTACATTGCGAATAGGTTGATGTTCCAACAGGATGGTGCCCCACCGCATTACGCATTACGTGTTCGACAATATTTAGATCAGACGTTTCCAGGTCGATGGATTGGCAGAGGAGGTGCCATTGAATGGCCCCCAAGATCGCCAGATTTATCACCTTTGGATTTTTTTTGTGTGGGGTCAATTAAAAAGCAAAATCTATGCTACTTAGATAAAAACATCGTTAGAAGATTTGCGACAAAGAATTGAAAGTGCCTTCAAATTACTCCTCAAATATTGCAAAATGTGCGGCAACGTTTTGAGCAAAATCTTTATTACTGCATGGAGAGTCATGGTGGTCATTTCTAACATTTACTGGCTGACGGGTCAGTTCATTTTTCATTTTTACACTACTTCGCTGGCAAATGTATTGATCTCCACTAATGATAATGTATTAAAGTTTTATTTAAGCTTAAAATCAAGGAATCTCCAAAACTACTAAACTGAAGTACATGAATTTTACATCGTTATAAGGGGAATTGCAGGACCTATAAAATGAGGTATCACTCAACCCCCTTTCCATTTAAGATTTTAGAGGTGGTGTCACCCCCGCCCAGGGGGCTGCACGTGTTTTTTTACCAATTTTGTGTCCCCCTTGAAAACAAAATCGACGGGTCTGAGCGTTTTTCCAAAAAAGAACTGAGCTGCCAGTAAATGACTGAGTTTGGTGAATTGGAACACGTGTTGTCAGTGTTAAAACCAAAAATGTTACTATATGTAGAAATTGAGTTTTCCATAAGCTGTCCGACTGGTGGCACATTTACCCTACATTGTAGTCAGTTTCTAATCTTGTGCGAAGAATACCTAAAAAATTAGAAGTAGTACTAAAAAGTTTTGTATGGCATATCTATCAAAAAAACGAAAAATGATTTCTATTATCATTATGCTGGTTCTTAACAGCTTATAGAATATCATTAAAATGTCATTATTTTATCCGTTTTGATAGTTAAGATTATCTGTAAATTCCTTCTAAAATCACCAAATTCATAAAATATAATAAACTTTAAAGGAATAAGGCGATCGCAGGGTTGCCAAATGTGTGGGTTTCGTAAAATCTACGAAGTATCTGCACCTCTTAAGGCCCAAACTGCATATACGCTTGAACTAGTAACGCCTCTGGTGGCAAATTGTATGAACTACACCTATATATTTTGATAGACCACATGGTGAATACGAGGCCAGCCCGATTTTGTAAAAATAATTCATACTGCGCCATCTATTGTCAGCAGGCTTCTTAAAATTTGCCACGGGCTAGCTCTTTATAAAAATATACAGAATAAAATTATTGGGACTTTCAAAAGAGGTCTCTGACGTCAAATTTTTTTAAGATACATGGGAAATTTTAGGAAGCTCGCTTCGGGCTTCGTAAATTAGGGGTCGGCCTTCGCATTAGATGTGCAATATATCGTTTCGGGCTTGGTAAGGTAGGATTATATGTCTATATATATATATATATATGTATATTGGTAAATTGGCTTCATCTCATTTAATTTTAGTTCTGATAAATTTAAACAAAAATATTTAATAAATAAAGAAGCACTGTAAAATGCAGACCAATTGCTTTAATTTTTCTCTATTAACCGATCACCCCTATTAACCGAGCAACATTTGATTCCCCGAGGGTGATCGCTAGTGAAAGATTTTACTATAAAAGGGTTTTATAAATGAAAGGCGACACTTGATCAGAAAATCGTAACTTTACAGTCAATCCAAAGTTTTTGCATTTAAGGCTTTAAAGCCCTTCCAATAACAGTAATTTGGAATAGAGGGTTTTTAACTATAATTGATTTAGACCTACCAAAAACTACCAACTAAGCTTTCTTTTCGTTCAAAGCCAATTGATGCGCCTTGGAGACGTTTAAGGTGATTTCGATGTCATGGTTAATTTTTTAAATCGAAGAGGCTATATCAGAGGGGAAGAAGAAGAGGTACATTTGAGTATCATCAACGTACTTATGGTAATCGCAGTAATCAAGAAATATAGAAAAATCTGATGTGTAAATAGAGAAAATTAAAGGCACGAAAATATTTCCTTGCGCAACTCACCTGCCAATAGTAGAAGATTTAGAATAGTTGTTATTCACTACCACCCAGACAGCTGCATTGACCATTGTTCTATTGAACATAAAAATAAAAATAAACATGTTTGAAAAAAAATATTGTTCCCTCTAAAAATAAAACCATTAACAAAATATGCACCTCACTATATTATATTTATGTTCGAATAAAGTAAACAAAAATATATAATATATTTTTTTAGTCCCTACACGATGATTAAGGCGTAAACAGAATATAGTAAAATTTATTGTTTTCGTTGGTAGACACTTACGTTTAGATTAGTTTCCTTTAGTTTTGAGCCTCATCCCAATTAGAAATATGCCTGAGTTCGAATTTATTATTTGTTTTATTTTTAACATTTTTTAATTAAGTCTTCTAGAACAGCGACCTTAATTTTTTTATACCTTTCTTGACATTAAAAATAGCGTTGCGCAAAACATCTTTGATTTTACCCACCCAGAATGCAGAATCAAAATCTTGTTTAGCACATCTGATAGTTAATATGGTATTGATGAAATTGACAATCGGCTCGATTACAATTTCTCCGTCTTCCTCTGGAAACCCAAGAAAACGTAGGCTGTTCTTTTTAGACAATTGTTGCTGCATATCCGACTTCGTAAATTGGGTTTCAATGTCGCTCTTGTTTAGCTTTATATCGGAGTTTATAGTACCGAAAGAGATGTACATATTGACCAATTGTTCTTATTGCATCAAACACTCCCGTAAACTGATTTACAAAAGTAGCACGTACCGTTTGTATTAGCTTTTCCACAGAATCCTCGCTGCTGGAAGCACTTTTGGTTTTCCAGTCATAATGGACAATGAAAATTTTTCAAGTGGGACATGAACACCACAATGTAAAAACTCATCATATAAAACATTCAGTTTGTATAAAATCGTAAAATACGAACATAGGGAGAACCACTTTTGAAAAGTTTATCTATTAATTATCATTTTTCTTCTTTCTTTTCTTTTTGGTGTTTCACGTAAAAACGTGCTTGCAAATCGAAATTTGACGATTTTTTAAAATAATGAAGATTAAATCTGTTTTGACGTTGCATTGACATTGTTGACATTGTTGAGAATAAAGAGGCGGGTAATTTGAAAATTTGGTTAAGGTTAAAGGATATTTCAATTTTAAATTTTAATTTAGAAGTCGTCTATGTCTAGGAATGTAACTCCTGTTTAAGTTTACTTCTGTATTTAAACGAAGGCAATTGCCTAGCAATTAATTTTTGATTTCTATGTCTTCCATGCAATCGAATCTATTATAATTTCTGGAAGATATGTCATGGATAATCCTTCAATTCGAGGAGGGGCTGAAAGTGTGATTAGAAGTCTTGAGATGTACGACCAACATAGGTTAAGTTACATGAGTTTTAATTTCATTTGTAAATACCGCTCTTTGACAGATGGTTAATTCTATCTTTGGAGTTTACGAAATGTGTGGCTAAACTATTTCTAGTTTTAAAGGAAACACTTGGATTCTGGATGAATTGTGTAAGAATTTGATTCATATTGTCACGCCCGTGTGTTCGGGTGAGACTAGGGGTGTATGTGTACCTAGGATCGAAAAGAGAAACTAATATTTAGAAAACAAACAATTTATTTATTAAACATCAGTGTCTTTTATTTGTACCACGTATAATGATTTCAAATATTCATTCAAATAGAAATTAATATAAAAATATTATAATTTGTATTAATGCAAAAATGTTAAGTTGTCATTACAATAGTTTATCAGATGTATATGGTTACAAATACCTATCGGGGGGATAAATACTAAACTACTGTACTGACATTAAGATTATTATTTTCTCGCTCGTCATAGTACACCGTGTCACAAAAGCCTAAGTGTTAAGCCATCGACCGAACGCGTCACCCTCTTGACATCGAGTGTCCTTTTTGTTTTTCAAAAATTACCCCTCGACGTGATGCCTCGGTCGTCTACCTCAATTTTTGCTGATCTCGTACCTCCGCAAAAATCTTTTGCACGTTTTTAAATAATTGATTTTGCTTAGGTGAGATATAAGCATATAATATCTCTGCAAGTTTGTTTATTAAACATTTTCAAGTTTTTTTATTAAATCGACTACCGGATTTGATTTGCAAGGTAAATGACTTTATTCTATTGCAAGGGTGCAATGACTTATTTTACTTGAATATAGAAGTATGGAATATTATTTTTTAGTTATTTCTTTTGTGACAATATTAGAACTGGTTGTTAAAGCAAAAATAATACCAACAACCAGACGGACTTGCCGTGGGAAATAACCACATAATCTCGGAAAATAACCCTGAGATCCTCCAATGGTAATTCTAAATTAAAATTTAAAATTTAAATATCCTCCAACCTTAACCAAATTTTCGAATAACCCGCTCTTTTATTCTCAACAACGTCAACAATGTCAATGCAATGTCAATACAGATTCAATCTCTGTAATTCTAAAAAAAAAAAACGTAAAATTTCAACTTGCAAGCACGCTTCCACGTGAAACACACCAATGAAATAAGAAGGAAAATGATAATTACTAGATAAAGTTTAAGTGGCTCGTCTCCTATGTTCGTCTACAATTTTATACAAACTAAATGTTTTATACAGTGTGTATCAGCCAAATGGAATAGATTCGATGATAAATACATGGGGGAGTATGAAAAAACGCTCGGACACATCGATTGGTATTTCTAGTTGTGCCTTTTTTTCAATAAAAACTTTTTATACAGGGTGTGCCATGTAACAGTGGCCAATACTAACGTTCTTATATTAAATTTAACACTCTACATTTTATTCAATTTTTGGATTCTTCGGAAAATTTTAGACATATTTCGTTTACAATATATCTATACTATACCTATCTTCAACTGTTTCGGAAATATTAAGTGTCTTCAGATTTATTGCAAAAATCAAGAACACACTAAAAAACTAATAAGTAATACTGTTTATTTCTTGATAATGTAAAAAACCAAAAAAAAAACATTAATGTAGGAGATGTTGAAAATGCTCGCCGCGAACGTCTTGGCAACATCCTAATCTTAAATAGAAATTTCTTCTAACGTTACTGAACATCTCAGGCGTGACCGATCTAATCGCAAGCGTTATTCGTCTTCTTAAGTTAGCTAAGTCGAGGGGTTTAGTTTTGCATACAATATTTTTGACATAACCCATAAGAAGAAGTCTAATGGAGTCAGATCAGGGGATCGTGCTGGCCATTCCATCGATACACGCCTCCCTATTCACCGATTTGGAAATACTCGGTTGAGCTAATGCCGGGCATTGGGTAATGAGGCGGTGCTCCATCTTGCTGAAACCATATCATATTTGCTGGAAGTTGTGGGTTTGCTGGATCAAGATATGTTCGTCAAAGTTGGCAAGACATTATTTTGGAGCAGTGCTAAATAATTATCGCCATTCAAATTGCCATTAATGAAAATGGAACCTATGATATGACCTGCAACAATTTCTGCCCAAACATTAACCTTTTCAGGATATTGCGTATGTTCTTCCTTCATTCAGTGAGGATTTTCCCTAGGCCAACAGCGGCAATTCTGACGATTAGCATGACCGTGAAGTGTAAAGGTGCACTCATCAGAAAACAAAAGATGTTCTAATTGGATCACATTGTTATCTAACATTGCCATCATTTGTTTACAAAAATACGTTGTTTTATCAAAATCGTCTTCCATGAGCTCATGAGTAGGTATCATTTTATAGGGCTACATTTTATTTTCTTGTAATATTCGAATAATCGATGAATGGCAAACAACGAACATTGGGGCTGTTTTTCGACTAGAAGTATGTGGGTTTTCCTGAAACTCAAGCATAATATCTAATTTGGTATCATCACTTATTGCATTGGCAGCTACTTTTTTTATCTGCTTTACATGTCCAGGCTGGCGAAACTGCTTTTCTATTTTACTAACTGCCCCTTGAGTTATAGGCGGCAAATTTGGAAATTTTTCATGAAATAAGCGAACAACTCTGTACAACCTGTAGAATTGTTATTTTGTGCATTTCTGTAAAATAAACCATTTTTCTGATATGCAGTTAACAAAATTCAATCGACTATAACACTGACAACTACTGTCATGCAGACAGACAACATTTTGCTAAGGTCAGGCGTTTTAAACAAAAGTAAACAAAACTTTTTTTCCCTTTTTTTTTTCATCATCAAACATTTTAACATCAATTTTCAACATCTTCTACATTAATGCTTTTTTTTGTTTTTTACATTATCAAGAAATAAACAGTATTACTTATTAGCTTTTTAGTGTGTTCTTGATTTTTGCAATAAATTTGAAAATACTTAATATCTCCGAAACAGTTGAAGATAGGTATAGGATATTGTACACTAAATATGTCTAAAATTTTCTGAAAAATCCAAAAATTGAATAATATACAGGGTGTTGTATTTAAAATAAGAAAGTTAGTATTGGCCACTGTTACATGACACACCCTTTATAAAAAGTTTTTATTGGAAAAAATGCGCAACTAGAAATACCAATCGACGTGTCCGAGCGTTTTTTCGGACACGCCCCCATGTGTCTCTGGAGGAGACAATGCGGGAATCCAGGGTGGCACAGGATAGGGCTCAGCAGTGGTTCATCTCAAATAAGCTTAAGCTGAACGCAGAAAAAACCAAAAATTTGATCTTTTCGATGAGGGACCTGCATGCTCAGGATATGACGGAGGTAGAGTTCTTGGGCATAACCATGGATCCTGGACTCCAGTGGGGCCCGCATGTTGATAGACTGTCAAAAAAACTCTCCAAAAGCCTATATGTCCTCCGCAACGTATGCATAATGTCTCGGCTGAGGTGCTTCGCACATCTTATTTCGCAATATTTCAATCACACATTGCATATGCGATTGTTGCATGGGGACATTCGGCAGCAGTACGACGAGTATTTGGTTTGCAGAGGAGGGCTGTGAGAGTGATATCGGGGCTTGAATACAGGGATGATTGCAGGAGGGTGTTTGTCGAGTGGAGACTGCTCACTGTGCCTTGTCTGTATATCTGTCAATGCCTGGTCTATGTAAGACAAAATTTGGAATTGTTCCAAACCCATGAGAATATTCATGGTTATGACACCCGGAATAGACAGAACTTAGCTCCTGCATACAGACGACTAAGGAGGTGCCAGGATGGTCTGGGGTATTGGGCGATTAAATTTTTTAACCATTTACCTCTAAATATCAGAGCTTTACCTATAAATAGTTTTAAGAATAGGATTAAGAATCTATTAACGCAGAATGCTTTTTATTCTTTTGATGAATACTTTAATCATTTATTCTGAATAAATGTAAATATTTTTTGATTTTCTTTAGTATATTTTAGTATATTGTGGCAAATATTTTAATTGTGTAAGTACTGTTATTTGTTGTGACTGTTGTAGGGAATGACTATTTTAACCTGTTGTAACTGTCTTGAGGACGTATTTTAACTATTAGATATAGGTGATTTGCTGTTCTTTTATATAAGTAATTCATTGTATGAATATCTTTTTTTTTATATATATATGTATTCTTAAGTCCACTTTTCACTGGACGAATGTAAACATTTATGTAATTGGCATGAAATATATTGATTGATTGATTGATTGGTTGATTGTATTTATTATCGAATTTATTCCATTTGGCTGATACACACTGTATGATGAGTTTTTTACATTATGGTGTTTATGCCAATTGAAATTTTTTTATCAATGAACTGTTCCTGTTTCCTGACAAAGTGAGCAAAACCCAAAATATTTCCAAAGATTTATATTAACTTTAACAAAAAATATCATTTTAATAATTTTAAGACAATAGAATTTTGATTTATTCATCTTTTTAGAATTACATTTTCTGCAAAGAAAAATTCTCAATTATAGACATTTACAAATTGGGTTTTTCCTCGTTTTTTGGAGTACTCATGATGGTCTAAAGTCGAAAGCGCTCTGTAATAAATTTACAAGATTACACACTTAATACACAAAATCAACTAGTTCCCTTTCTTAAATAAGTGTTTGTTCTCCACCTACTATTTTATTTGACCAACTGAAGCAATGAGTAGTGAACGAAAGTTGTTCATAATTTTCCCGAGATTACTTCGTATATATTTTTAATTCAAAGTCCTAAGTAGGCAGATCAAAGAAAAAACCTCGATTTTCCAAACGCTATATAATTAATGGTTTCCGAGAAATAGCCGGCGTCCTCGCCTATTTGATCACTCGGCGGAATGACGAATGTAGATTTATTAATAAAATAAATATATCCAATTACACATACAGGGTGGAATTTAGTGGGCGGACGGAGAATATTTTAAATACTGAAAAAGATAAAAGTAATTTGATAAACAGTATGGAATAGTAATTTAATAGTATATTAAAGTACATGTTTTATAAAGCATTATCTTATAGCACGCGTCCATGTTAAAAAACGAGACGCTTGCGGCGAGTTTTTTAACGGAACAAGTGCTCTAACTGCTTTATAAAACACGTACTTTATACTATTTTTTCTATTTTGTATTTTTTTCAATAAGAAAATACATATTTAAAAAGAAAATCAACCCTTCAAATTTTGTCAATTTCTATGTCTAAATTCTATGTTGGTAATACTATAAATTTACTTTTGTCATAGTAGCCTTGACAATAAATAATATTTTCTTTGTGTCATTGTCACGAAATTTGTGTTTTAATATTTCATAGAGTTGTTCATAATTATAATTAAAAAAATATGGAGCATGATAATTTAAGTTCAACTTCCCCTGAGTTAAGGGATATTGATAATAAAACGATAAATCAACTTTTACCAGAGAAATCCCGAAAACTTTCTTTTCTCATGGATCACAATAACAGGAAACGTCAGACGTCAACAGAATAAAACATTTAAATATTACCAATGCCAACCTTTAAAAAATAAAAAAACGGTGCCGAAACAGATCTGTTTTGATACTGAAAACGGTGTCGAAACAGATTTCTTATGAAACAAAATTAGAAAAAAATATTTTAATTCCTACAGGGGAATTCACATAAATGGGGAACCGATTAAACCTATGTCTTTTATTTGTTAATTAAAAATATTCTATGTTTGTTGTTTAATCGCCCATCATAAATTAAGAAAATCGATATTAGATTTGATGGGCTTTATATTTATTATTCAAGAAGTAGTCCATTTTCTGTGGCGAGATTATTAAAGAAAACAAGGTCTGTCTATACCACCAAACTAAAATTTTTTATTTGTCCCTTTAAGGTGAAAAAAGGATTACAGAGTGTGCATAATTTAATGTCATTTTAGGTTGTTTAGGTTGTACTAGTTTCAACTTTAGTCAAAGTCGTCATCAGCAACCATACAATTAAGAATTAAGTTTAGGATGTACCTAAATAAACGAACTAAAACAAATTAAAAGGGGGGGGGGCAAACGAAGTGGTTCAACAATACACGGCCATAACGTGCACCTTATGCAGCCAATGGACTCAAAGAAGACAATCACCTATACGATGCTACTTTCAGCAATAAAGGAAATAGATGCGAAAATTGTAGTAATTTAAATTTCCCTCTACTACAATTTTCGCATCTAATTTCCTTTATTGCTGAAAGTAGCATCGTATAGGTGATTGTCTTCTGTCGAGTCCATTGGCTGCATAAGGTGCACGTTATGGCCATGTATTGTTGAACCACTTCGTTCCCCCCCCTTTTAATTTGTTTTAGTTCGTTTATTTAGGTACATCCTAAACATAATTCTTAATTGTATGGTTGCTGATGATGACTTTGACTAAAGTTGAAACTAGTACAACCTAAACAACCTAAAATGACATTAAATTATGCACACTCTGTAATCCTTTTTTCACCTTAAAGGGACAAATAAAAAATTTTAGTTTGGTGGTATAGACAGACCTTGTTTTCTTTTATATTTATTAGTTTTCGAGATTTAAAGAGAGTAGTGAACGACTTTACCACTGCGCTGTTGACAGAAAACGATTGACGTTGGTGTTGAATGTTTAAAGATTATATTCGTTGGGAAACACGACCCTGCTACCAAAGTGATGACGTTCTCCAAACGAGAGAATTTTTAAAAATTGTTATTTTAGAGACACTAAGCTGTATATGTGTTTCTACCATGCATCGCTCTGGGTGGAATCAAGCGGGCAACCTCTTGAACACTCTCCATGAAAATATTTCTAAAAATGGCTTAAGTCACCAACCTACCTTCGATGTTTTAGGCTTTTAAGGTTAGCAATTGAATCGAGTGTACCACCATGACTATAGCTGGTTCATTAACATTAACTTTTGTAGAAGAAAGCTTTCTAACCTTGCCTAATATTGACCTTGTACGTTATTTGGATATGCTAACTCGATCGTGTGACGTTGGCATGTGTACGAACTTGAAATTATTGATATATCGTCTTGCACATGTCTACAATAGTTTTAACCTTGACCTTAGGTGTGATTTTAACTTTGAACTGTTGCACTTAACAGTTATTCCCACGCCCTATTTTCTTGTATGTTATCGTCTTTGACTTTCAAAAATTTGTATATAAGTGTAACCTCGAACGATCGGCGTTGACAAGTATTCTTTTTCCTATATTTACCGAGTTGCGTTTGGACACACGAACTACTATTATTAATGAGTGCTAATTTGAGATATTAGAAGTTAGCGTCAAATTCAGTTGGGCGTTCCTAGGAGGGCCTCTTATTTTATTTATTGATAGTCTTTATGCATTACGCATTTAACATTTACAAAGAGTTCAGACGCTTAACCCTCAAGAGCTACGTCTTTGGGCTCAATTTTATAGGTAAATGCAGAGAAAATAAAATCAAGATCGTTTTCTTTTTCATAAGGTCTTGTGTTTACTGACAAAGCGAAGTTTGCGCGTAAAGGCATTGTTAATTTCAATAATGAATTATGGGTAAAAGAAAATCCCCAAACAATCCTCGAAAGTTGTTTTCAAAATAAAGTTTCAATTAATGTTTGTGCAGGTATCCTGGGCGATTGAATAATAGGACCCTACGTTATTCTTTGACGTTTAGATAGACCCGCATGTTTAGATAGTGTGCTTATTACCTGGCCTCCCCGTTCACCCGATCTCAATACATTGGACTACTTTCTATGTAGTTATCTCAAACTTTTCAGGTCTTTATCGTTCTCTTTGGTTTCTATTATGTTTTTTTCGGTCCATATGGTATCAGAGCTAAAATCTTTCAAGTCTAAATCAAAATCAGTTTTTTTTTATGATCGCCAACTGGTAATGGGTCGAAGAGTAGGAAAATCGAATTTACGCTGTCGATAACACTATCAGTATCATGTACAGGGTGTGTACAATACGGCATCTGTATATGCCTCTATTGTGGGAGTTGGTGGAGTGTAGAGCGGCTGGTTTATTAAATCTAGTAGTAGTAGTTGTAATGGACGGGGAGGCTTTAACGCCAAGTAAATACGTCGGTTTTTACCCTTTCTGCCTACCCCGTTTTAATATTTGGATAATGTTAGCCAGAAGGGACCTACAATTTAACGTGGGTTCCAAACCACAATATAACCGACAGATGTTATTTTTGGCACAGAACTTTTACCGTCTTCTTATTATTAACGTATTGCTCATCGCAAACCTCGACCACCCAACCCTTAAACGTCCTTATGTGCAGCTAAGAGAGTTACGTATATCGCGGGGACCCTGAAACCATCCGGAACAGAATCAGATCCGTGTACTCGAGAATCCGTCGCAAATGCTTTGGTCAAGGTTTTACCTTAAACATACGAATATCAGACAGTATCCGAGATACACAATCATCTTTTATATGGCTCAAGGAACGCTGCTCGACAACATGCCTTTTAAGAGAACTTGACTAGAGTGTCGCTGAGAATTGCCGGTGCGTGTTGTATGCGCAACACTCGTCGTATAGTGACCTGGGCAATGCAAGCGGAAATAGTCTGCTGGGTTAGCCCGAGTTAAAGCGGGCACCTGAAGCATAGAAAAAAGAAACAAAGTTTAGAACGCAAACTGAATAATCAAATTATTTGCGATAATGCGCCAACACCTGCCGGGACTGCACGCACAACTAAAAGCAAAGATAGTATTCTATAACTTATTGCACAAAATGAATTACAGGAACCACTATGCAATGCAATGGTAAGGCCTTGCGACATCTTACGGTGTTCGAACGTACCAATTACAGAAATCTGTTTTTTTTCCTCACCATTTAGTCAAGATTAGAAGAAGCTTAATTATTATTTTAATTTTTTGGGTTTTCGCTCAATTTCAAAATTAAAAACAATGTTTGTTTTTTGTGACGTTTCGCTTTATTATATTGTAAACCATAAAGCGTTTAAATTATAATAAACCGAACACGCTTAACACGTTGACTGCCAAGCAAAAAAACCTATTTTTTTCTGTGGGGCCAAGGATGACGATACGTTTATTGGTTACCTTCCCATTCAATTAAAATAAAAAAATTGTTTGTTTTTCCTATAGTTTTTAAGGTTTTTCATGCTGATCCTATGGGACCAGCGCGGCCCCTATACAGAAATCTCTAGGAAAATTCTACTGTGGCGCCGCTGGTCCCGTGACTTTGTATTGTTCGGCGCGGCGTTCGGCAATATAAGCAGATTTAGTCATTGCTCTGTGGTCGTTACTTGTAAGTTACTTTTGGTTTTAATACATACTTTTTTATATTGAGTCGTTTTATTACCTAGTGGGACCACACCCAACAGAAACAAGTAATTTTAAAAACCATGCTTATAGATATCTTCTCTGAGGCCGTGCTGGTCCGCAAACCACCATCGTTACATTATAAAATGAGCCAGCGGCTCCACACCTAAGTGAAAGCCTGCTGGTCCCATAGGACCTGCGCGGCTAGAGAGAAGTCATTTAAGCTGGTCCCATGGGACTAGCGTGGCAGTCAACGTGTTAATGGTTTACAATATAATAAAGCGAAACGTCACAAGAAACAAACATTGTTTTTAATTTTAAAATTGACCGAAAACCCAAGAAATAAAAATAATAATTAAGCTTCTTCATAACAAAAAATAACAGTTCATTATTATCATTTATCACTTGCATGTCTTCAGAAATAAAGATTAAAACTAAGCACACTTTTTTAGAGATGCTACTCTACTGTTTACCATACAAAAATAATAAAAAATCTCTAAAAGTGTGGATTCCAATTTGATGAAACACATTATTTCAAGAACAATGAATTTTCATGCCCTGTACGCATATAGGTACAAATTGACAAATAATGTCATTACCACAAAAAAAAAGGAGGAATAAAAGATAGGACATGTTGACATTTTTTTATTAAATTTATTGTCTAATAATAATAAACCCTCTTGATTTCAAAAGCATGTTACAACCAAAGTTTAACACATAAAACGAAATAATGTGAACAATAAAACATGACCTGTATTGTTTCTAACAAATTCAAAATATTCATTAACATCATAAGGTTTTATAGTTGACAGCAATTAAATGTTTTCCTTTTTAACTTCTTAAACGCATTTATACTAGGAGGCAAATGATATAAGAACTTTATACAATAAATAAATATCATGCCCCTCTCTGTTTCTCATTGTTAGTTTGTGTTTGGAATAATTATAATAATTCTTATTGTGCCTAGATGGGTATGCCAAGTATACATTTTGCGGAGGGCTATTCTTAACTATACAGCGTGTTTCATAATTAAATGTTAATATTGAAGGGGGTTCATATGTATGCAAGATTTTAAGAAAAGAAGTTCCTTTAAACCCATGTCTGCAAATGCTCGAATTTTATAACATACAAAAAAATGTTATTCCACTTGCGAACTCTATACCTATTCGTGGACACACTGGGCCGGAGATATTTTGTAAATCGCTAATAAATGAGCAATAGGATGATGTTACAATAAAGTAATAAAATCTTTATAAATTTTAGGTCATTAAGTATTATCAATGGTCAAGAAATTTGAATATGGCAGGTAGGTATAACAAATGGGACTTTTTTTATGTTATAAAATTAGGTTCCTCTTTAAAATGAATTTATGACCCATTCAATATTTTGGTATTTCCTTAATCTATAAATTGATGGCTATTTAGGAGATTGGCCTTTCTCTCTATTGTGTGCCCAAATTTTAATATTTCCTAGGATCTAGGTACATAGGTATAATATATATAAGCAAAAAGTAATTTAGGTATACAAAAATGTTTATAAAATGCTAAATATACTGTAACAAATCACTTACCCACCAAAATACTTGTTTTTGATAGGGCTGACCTACTTTCTTGTCCTGATATGTGTGGCAACATCCATTTTGTTGTGCCCTTGAGGGATCTGCTGAAAAATGCCATGCAATATATTAATTTATACATTACTAGAAACTTCTACAGAGCCATCCATATAATATTACCTATAATAAATCAGTTAAAGTTTACTGCAATAGGCACCTATGTATATAATAAACTTAACCCTTATAACAATTGTTTCGACACACAGTGTCTTCGTCAGATAGTAGAAACTGAATAACAAATTATCCTTTTACAATATAGAGCACTGTTAAATTTATAATCAGCCGGTATTTCCAGATGTAATCATAACAATAGTTCAATAATATAATTTATAAAAATAATTAGGAAAAGGTGTGTATTCATAATTTAAGTTTTATACCTTAATAACATAATTCTATTGTTAAGCATAAATTAGGGTACCTAAACTTGGGAGTGTGCTCTATATTGTAAAAGGTTAACCCTTATAGATGTTATAATAAATATGTAAATAGGTATTTATTATAGGTATATAACGAAAAGAGAAATACACCGAACCATTGTTTTTATTTAAAAAATTGAACAAACAACAGCAGGTATACATCTAAATCTTTTAAGGTACGTACCTATACCTACACTAGATTGTATGTAGTTACTACAATAATTATTCTACAAATCTTCCATTAATTAAAAGTTTATTAAACTATTGATTTTCTTCTGCATGGAAATGTATATAAAATAACATACCTTTGATATATCCACCATCAATCGACAATCAGGCAAGCTCCATTTCCTGCGACTCCTTCCAAATTAAAATCAGTAAATCCTTGAATCCAAAAAAAATTAGGTAAGTATAATATATAGGTACCTCAAGTCAATTATCCTACTTATAAGTATAGGTAGATATAGATAAATTAAAAGTAGGTACCTATATTTTGCCTCTTAAACTATTGCAATATTGTTAGGCACAATATATATTTAGTTTGGTTATTTAAATGTAAGTGGTACCACTGCTAGGAAAAAAAAACCGCCAAAAATATTTTATCTATATTATTCTAGATCTTATAGACTATCATAAAAAAATAAAACATGGAATCGATGCTCTACTAATCAACAGACAAAGTGACCTATTTTGAACATCAAAGCTGATAATTTTTTTATAGGCTCTCTAGAACAGGAGGTAGAAGCAAAAATGCGTGTCTCAGTTTTCTTTGCTCGCAATGGTACTTTAATTCTGTAACTTACCTGGCACGTTAAGTGTAGGAACTGCATTAACCTTAAGACCGCTCTGGAATTGGATGACGCATTAGGGGTCAAGATTTTCTTTACATACACAATATTTCTTATTAATCTCCTCTACACTCAAAGTTTAATAACTTGCAAGCTTTACAAGTTGAAGCCAAATGTTATACGTACAACTTCGGATTATATTTTGGAAATCGATGCCGCTTGTTATGCCTATTTGTGCAGTTTTACACCCAACACTCTGTTGGGCGTACTGCAGGTACATAGTACTTATTCATGGCTCAAAAGGAAACACACTTCACCACTTCACAGTTTTAGCCAAATACAAATTAATATAAAATTCGCACAGATTCAAACTCGATGCCTCTTACCACTATGGATGCGCGAAAGTAAAAAAATTAAAAACTAAACCGTTACTAAAATTGACGAGATGACAAAGCAGCAGTCGACAGGAATCTGTACCCACTCTGCACCGCGGCGAGCACCATCGCTCGGGATATTTCTGGTAAGTGACGCCATCCGACGACTGCACGTCGAAATTATCAGTCAGAATAATGCTCCATTTAAGTTTTTATTCGAAACTTTGTTCCTTTTTTCTATGACCTGCAGCATAGAAAGCGAGAATGCTGCCATGCTACCAGGCCGTCACCTTATTAAATCTAAAATGTTTCTTACTTTTTAAAAAATATATTTATATTTAACAACATTTATTTGGGCTACTCAGGGTGCTGTAAAATATGTTAACGTTATGGACTTTGGCAAACCCAACAACTATTAATTGTATACAACTTTTTTTTGTATCTCTTCGTATTTCCGTGGTATCGAAGGCAAACACCTGACTGTATAGCTTCACGGATCACAACACACTTGTTTCATCCTTTACTTTGGATGCCCAAAATTGAGCGCCGTTACACATATTTACAGATGACACAATCTAACATCTCAATAAAGACCTGAAAAAAATTTGGTCATAGACAGTAACCAAATATAATTTAGTGCTATAAGAATATAAAGAAGCAATTTTTCTTTCTAAAAAGGTTATCGCCAAAGACTTGGATATAAAATCATGGCGGTATACTCGATTTCCCTGGCGTTATTAGTTAATTTATTGAACCACCAATTTGGATGTCTGGTTTTTTCAACTACGAACTGTACAAGGTCCAAATTGGACAATCACTGGAATATTGCCTGCGCATTTGTAGCTCCTGCCCAAACACACTTTCTGACTGCTGGATCCAGACCATTACTCGCCTGATCGGGGACCACAAGGCGAGAAAGAACCTTGAAAGCTTAGAACTTTGAAGAGGTATACCCTAGCCACTAGTTTTTGAACGGCGAAGAAAACAAACATGGTGAAAGTGCAACATCTTTGAGATATGATATTCAATTTAAACCAAGAATTCTCGTATAACCAAAACAAGTAAAATCTGTATCGACAACATACTCATAAACTTTGAAGGTGACATGACATCCCAAATTTTAAACTCATTTATCTGAGACCAAACGGTTTAAAAGTTGATAATACATGCGGAAAAACCAGAACCTAGTTTTACTGAAAAAAGAAATTTTAATATAATTAACAAACAAAAATTTAAAAAGGCTCTGCAAGAAATAAATTTGCAAAAACTTGCACATGAAAGACATTTAGTAAACGAACAGTGGTCCACTTTTATGACAAGTTTAATGTATGTTTTCTTATTACAATAGTAGTACCCAGAGATTTTAGTAAAGCTAAGTATATACCCAATAATTCTGAAATTAATGAGTGGAAAAATCATCTGGATATTCTGCATAATATGATGAAAAATGGAAATAGTACATATTAGACCGTGTATGACAATAAAAGAAAGATTATGATAAGCTATTAAAAACATACAGAAAACAAAACCATGTAGTGTGTGCATGTATTTTAAGTTTATTGCTCTAGTTGAAACCAAATGGACATAGAACTGGGTTAATGAACTCCGATAACAAAATTAAGTGCGCCTGGACTATTGTTAATAAGATTAAGGGACCCAGCACAGCCAAAGACTTAAAGACTGAAGGTCATAAAGAGACATCAGTAAATCATTTTAATGGCTTATAGTGAATATATATAGGATTTAATCCGACCGCTAATAAATTAGAATTTGCAAGTGAAGAAGAAATATTACAGATTGCAATAAAAATAAAAAATTAATTTAGCTGCGGATATGATGAGATTTCAACAAGCCTTTTAAAATTTATCATAACAGCAATACTAGAGCCTCTCGTTCATGCCATTAATCACTTCTAATCTAATTAATCTAAAATAATTCCAACTGTTTTACCATTAATTTAAGTGATCTTCTATATTTCTAAGAGTTTGCAAAAGTTTGATAAAGTGTTGACTTTCGGCAATAAAACGTTTGACAGATACAAACTATAATTGTTAACTTACCTTATAGCAATCAAATGTGCGTTGGCGATGTTTTTTAGAGCCGCATATTGGTCCTTTTTCTCTGTTTTATCTAATTTTTGAACAAGAACTTTTACAAGTTTTAGTTTAGTGCTAGCAAATATCATAAGGGCATAAAATGTAAATTCATTGCCTAAAAATGCACTGCAACTAACGTACACAGCTAAGACCTTGATTAGAATTGAAACCACCAAATTGTTCCTTTCTTGGAACGGAAGCCATAATGCATACAGCATTGATTCCTCGGCCAACTCCTTTGCGGTTTTTTCGACGTGGCAGGTTTTCATAAAACTTGCCAACCCGAATACAAAATTCGCTACGACGGATAACATTACCGAATAGAGAATAATTTTTTTTGGCTTTATGTATACTTTGATGTTCTCGCAGTAAGCCTTAATTAAATCATCATCTAGGCTTGCCATTATTTTCTTTTCTTCGTTTATGATATCCCCAAACAGCTCTGCGACGTTGTTTCGATGAAATATTAAAATTTTTATGGCATACCCTGTTGTACATATTCCTTGAGAAATGCACATAAACAAGATTTGGCTATGAGCCTTGACTAATATTAGTTGAGTAAGTTTTACATTCAAAAGAAATGTTATAATAAATAAAATTAGATTAATAAATCGACGGTGCAACAGTTGGATTTTTCTTAGATATATGTTTTCAGTCCAATTAACGTCCCATAATCCTGCTGATATCATAATATTCTTCAAATTCTCGATGAGCATCTTGATGAGGTGGATTGTTATTACTGGTAGGGGCTACAACAATGAAATAGGGAACATTATACTACATACGAAACTTGCAAAACAAAACGAGAAGCACAATAGTTTTGCGACCAGACTGCAAGACATTTCCTCCGCTATTCTCATGGGGGGGAACATGATGCCGACAAAATTATACCAGCAATCCTTCTTAAACCACCTCTAAATTAGAAGCATCACCCTTTTTCGATTTTCTTGTGCTAAGCTAGTCGCATCGGGGATATTTTTTTGAATATGGATACATTGACTTACCTTTGACCTGGAGAGGCCCAACCAAGCTTCTGTGGTTGTAACCACCCCTCCCCCTAATACCACTTAAATATGGCAAATTATCTCTTAAATACTTCCTCCCATTTTCGAGGGCGGGGAGCAAGGATGCTGGCAAATTAAACCAGTCACCCTTCTCGAATTACCCTTAAATTATGACCAACACCCATTTTTTACATAGAATAATTTTATCCTTAACCCGGGGCGCATGCGCATTGACTATTTTCTACTTTTGAGTTGTTTTGGTTTGGTGGGTTTCCTGCTTGAATTATATGTTGTGCTTTAAATTATATTGATCATTCTGAGCATGCGCAGTACCCCTATGTCGGCACCTTTAGTTTAATTATATTACAATGCCCGCAGGGTTGATATTAAAGATCTAACGAGGCGCTTGGGCAACTTTAGACACCTACGCACCGCGCATGCCCAATAACTATTTTTCCAATTTTTGGTTGTTTCCGATATGTATACTTTCGGCGTACTTGGGCGGCATTTATTTAATTTTCATCCCCATTCTGAGCATGCGCAGCTCATCTGTGTCAATAAATTTTCGGTTCAATTATTTTCAACGTTCCAGGTTCAATTACATGGGCCTGGCAAGTTACTTATACAGGGTGAGTTTTTTAAAGTGTTACAAGGCGATATCTCCCAAACGGTTTAAAATATTTTCTTGAAATTTTAACGATGCAATAGTAAGATGAAGAGACATATTTTTATCACATACCCCCTGTCCCCATTTTGAGGGGTGGGGGGGGGGGTAACTTTAAAATTTCGAATGGGATTATGTACTTTTCTCACTCTTTTTTAAATGAATTTCGTACCCGCTCTAACATTTCAGGTATCATTAATAAGCAGGCAGAGCGGATTCGGTCTTTCATATCTTCTACAGTTGTAGGTGCAGTCGCCATCACTTTGTCTTTTATAAATCCCCAGAAGAAAAATTCAAGAGGGGTCAAATCCGGGGACCTAGCAGGCCAATTGACCGGACCAGCTCGATGAATCCACCTGTTCTCAAACAATTCGTTCAATTGATTACGGGCCTGAATTGCATAATGCGGTGGAGCTCCGTCCTGTTGAAACCACATCTAAGGATTTATGTTTTAGTTTAATACTTGGGGTAATTAGTTCCTTAAAAAATCTGTATACATTTCTTCATTTAGATGGCGTTCAAAGAAATGCGGACCAATAACTCTATCTCCAATTATACCACACCAGACATTAACTGACCAAGGATGCTGATTTGTCACAGTTCTCATCCAGTGGGGATTTTCCGATGCCCAGTAGTGCATATTGTGTTTATTTACCTTTAAGAAAACATACAAAAAAAAACAATGATTTTTTACTACTACTTAAAATCCTACCTGGCCACAATTATGGAAAGTAGCTTCATCAGAAAAAATAACATTCTTTAGGAACCTGTTATTTTCTTTCATTTGCCTATAAGTACCCAATTGCAAAATGTAACGCAATTTTCAAAGTTTTGCCCATAAAGCTCTTGGTGGAGTGTAATGTGGTATGGATTAAATTTGTACATATGCAATATGGTCACAACCGATTATTGGCTCATTAAAGCATCTGCAGCAAGCCGCCTGGAACCTACATTCGGGTTAACAGCTACCATTTCTAAAACTCCAACTGCCCTATCTTCATCCGTTTTAGTTCGCTTCCGAAATCGTGGTTTTGACTTCAGGCTGCCAGTAGTACGACTTCTTGTTTCCAGCCTTTTAAATGCCATGTGAGATTTCGGGTTGTTAGGAAACCTCTCGATCCTTTAGTGAAGTTTGTCTTTACATTAGTTTCTTCTGCACTCCCCCAACATTAACAACATATCAACTTGCACACTAAAATTCACTTCCATGTTTAATTGACCAAACTGAGAAATAATCGTTGATACGTAAAGATTCTCAACTGACAGAAGTCAAAACAACGCATTTCCATGTAAACGAATAATAATTCTGAAATAAGTGAACTTGATTTATTATTGAAATGTAGTTATTTTTTAAATTCAATAGAAATTTAATAAATAAGTAGAAATTAGATGGTAAATAATATGTTTTAATTTTTATAACCTAATAAATCATATTTCCGTAACCAGTGAAGCAAATCAATTTTTTTTGTACACTTACGTAGTTTTTTACGTAGATTCGAAATTAATAAACAAAAGTACATAATCCTATTTAAAATTTCAAAGTTACCCCCCACTCCTCAAAATGGGGACAAGTGGTATATGATAAAAATATGTTTAAATGTGTCCCCCATCTTACTATTGCCTCATTAAAATTTCAAGAAATTATTTTAAACCGTTTGCGAGATATCGCCTAGTAACACTTTAAAAAACTCACCCTGCATAACTTATTAGGGCATGTGCGCGGCGCATGCACACTAATTGTTCTATGTCGATGATGATTTAGTTTCGCTAGCACTGTTTCTTATCTAATTTTGAACTAAAAAAAGGTTTTTATTTTAATGACTTTTTACAATACTATTTCTATAACAATCACAATAATATAAATTCGAGCATAGGCGTTGAGCATGCCCCCGGCCTTGGTAAATCTTGTCAAACAATAGAGAAGAGGATGAATTTATGTAGATGATGCAATTAAAACCAACTAAACGTTATAATGTTATATCATAGGCAGTCTTAACGCTTTATGTATGTTCAAAAACCTAATTAATCACTATATACAGTTTTCGTCCATCGGTAAAGAATAAACCTTGAAAAAGGAACGAGTTAATATACAACTGGATGTTTTTATTTTAAAAACGCGCGCAAATCTATCACTATCTCGAAATATTTCTACGATGCGTCCTAATTTCCCTTTCATTGGCGGCAAACTGTCTTCTTTTATAAAATTTATTAGTTATTTCTTCTTTTCTATAGATGTTAAGTTATTTGCTGAATAAGTTGGTTGCGTGTTAATCTGTTCACAGGTGTTTGACGAAATTCTAGTTCAGGCGTTGCAGTTAATGGTCGATAGATTAAGAAATGGGTTAAGGAAGAAAGGTCATTGGGCTCAGAAAATAAGGAAAGAATTGGTCGAGAATTTACAATAGCTCTAATGTGAACCAATTCCGAATAAAATTCCTCATATGTGAGGTGAAGGTTTCTTAATACGCGACGGCAAAGGTGTTTTACAGTTTTTTCTTCGGTCTTCCAAAGGCCACGGAAGCAATGTGAATTTGGGGGAGAGAATGTCCAAGAAATATTATCTCTCGATAGCGAATCTATCAGCGAAGATAAATTTAAATATAAAAAATCTTAAAAAAATTTAACTCCAGAGCTTGCGGTTACAAAATTAGTACCATCATCAGAAAATGTGACTGTTTTGGGTTTTCCCCTTTGCGCCTTAAATCGTTTAAATGCAGGCAAAAAAGATTTTGGGATAATTCTTTTATTAATTAGTTATTAGTTTCAGCTTTCATGCGAAAGCCTATGAATAGACAGATATACGACTTGGCTGATTTAGAGTGTTACCGTTCGAAAATTGCATTTTCATAGTTTGGCTATCTATGTTAAGTTTTCGGTTTTAAATTTTTAAAGTACCTATGTAGACTCTCACCTTAAACATTAATTACTAATTTAATTAGTACATGTAGACAAATTTCAAATCCTTGTTGTAATTGATTAGTAATTCGTCAACTTGTCAAGTTATCAATAGAAATAACTTCGTTAACTTTGTATAAAAGATGTAGGTCAAATGTTATAGCTGTTGCGAATCAGCTGTTTAAGAAAATCGATAAATTAAGACAGGTTGGGTGTCATTGGATAAGATTGACAGCCTTGTGGGTTTTTACGGCCACGTCTGGTTAGTTAGGCGTATTTTTGCGGTTGCGTTGGTTGACGTAGGGTGTCTTACTCTTTTTATGGTGTTAAAGGGGTTATAGTTTCCATGGATTGATATAACTAATTTGTCAACAATTTTTGGTAACCATGGAGGAGAGGGAACAATATCCGGCCCTTTCGACAATGGACGCAGCTGCCGAATTTTAGTTTTCTTGGGCAGGGAGGGCCATGTGGTGCCGACAAAACTTTCACAAATGCATTAAAAAGGATATGGCATTGTAGTTTGTCTATTCTTTGGGCGGAATGCCGATTTAAAACGTTTTGTCATCAACTTCAACAAGCGGTCCTAGACGCCATTTTGTAGAATAGAACGCTCGTTAGTTATTTGAGGTAGGTATAAACTTTAGCATCTAATTACCCTCGATGGGTCTTATGAAAGTTTTCTCTTTCATGTTGTACATCTAAAATTCTAGGGTTTTTTGGTAGGGGCTTAAAGTTCTAACTGGAGTACTAGTTTTCTTATCGGAGTCGCCTGGATGCGGGTCGTGCCAGTTGCCATGTATTATTTGAATTTTTGGAAACTAGCAGTTGACTGTTTGAGCGACCATGTATGTGTGTGTTTTACTGAAGATTGAGTCTTCATGAACTTTGGGTAGCACATAAAGTTTCAACTGAGTAACATTTTCTTGAGTAGTATGGAACCTTGGGAGTACCCAGTAGTGGTGAAAAATAAATATCTACCCGTCACTAAGTAACGGGTATTTGCCCAATACCCAAAGTATCTGTTTCCTAATATTTAAAATATCCGTTACTTTTGTAAATAATTATATTCATGTTTTAGAAATACTGCCACGTATCGCGTTCGCGATATTGAGATGGTCGGCAGTTGGCATTAAAGTCCCTGTATTGGAAAGTCTGGACACGAGCTATAAAGCCCGTGTGTAAGAAAGAGAACTCTGTGTCCTTTTCTATTTCCTCCTTTTAAGAAATTAATGGCGCCCGGGCGTGCGCGCGGTGTCAGTCTCTCCTGTCATGTTATGTCATGTGTTTTAAAAATGCAAACATGCAGCTATCCCGGTTGCAAAAATTATACCAATCATGGGAGAACATGTTATATGGCCTCATTTCCCTCGGATGAGAACAAACGTGAGAGATGGATAATTAATGTTGGCCGAAAGAACTGGACACCATCAAAAAATTCATTCATATGCGAGGTATAATAACTTTTAGCACCATCGCGGATGGGGTGGTTTGTAATAATAGCAGTTTGAATTAAATTTCAGTTATGATAAGACAATTTATTTATTTTTTAATATTATAATTGATTAATTTATAAGCTTATATTTATTAAAAGAGCATTACAGTAGTACTTGTGTCTTCTATAATTTAATTATTAAATATATTAAAATGAGTAGACGATTCAAGAATTAGTAAATAAATCCACATGCATGTTATGTTTCCAAAAGCACAATATTTGTTTATAATATAGGTACCTACATACCTGTGATCTCCATAGCAAATCTAA